>MU619759.1:0-199636 GCA_025201785.1 Xylaria longipes
TTTTTAATAATAATAATAATTAATTAAGCTTTAATTATTTTATTAATTATTTTTTTAAAATAATATTTATATTTAAGTTTTTTTAATAATTATAACTATAAAAATTTATTTATAAGTTATAAATACTTTTAAAAGTTTAAAAAAACAGCTTTAGTTATAAATTCTTTATTTTAAAACATATAATTATTTAGCTTAATTAATATAATTTTTATATTTATTAATAATATTATTATTATTTAATTTAATTGTTTATTTTAATTTTAAAAATAAAATTAATAATTAATTAATTAATATATTTTGTTATATTATAAAAATTTTTCTGTTTTATATTAAATAAGTGTATATAGGTAATCTATGCTATGTGGACCGTTATTTTAACCCCTTAAATCTAACAGGTCGCTTGGCGGCGGGCAAACGTCCGCGGAAGCCGAGGCTGTCCTCAGAGCAGCTGAAACTCAATAGAAACCAGGAACCTTCACAACACCATTACCAATCTTGACATGGCGGGTAACATCCCCAGTCCCGACGAAATGCCATCATCGTCGCTGGAGGCCTATTTCACAATGCATCGCCCCGGGTAACTTACTAAGAATGCATCATCAATAATTCATCATGGCTTCGCTACTATATTCACCTATTCATGGGCTCGGGGGGTCGTTACGCGGCCTCATTTTCTCGCCGCTTTCATCTGGGCCGCTTCTCTTTGCCGTCTTGTACGCCCCAGATGCCGTACGACGTGTTGTGTCAGATTTTGTGGGCAGGCTGCCCGGTCTGCACATATCGCCAGCGAATTTCGATCTGTCCACCGCCACGAAAGTGCTACGTGTGGTCTTTGCGCTGAGCGTCGTACGCCACCTGAACCGGGCCCTGAATGCTATGGCCTCTAACTCGTGGCGTTTGACAGCAAGCAAGGGATGGGATTGGCCTAACGAAATCGCGGTCGTCACCGGGGGCTCGAGCGGCATTGGCAAGCTAGTAGTCGAGAAACTCGCTGTCTCTGGCGTGCACGTTGCCGTTCTCGATATTCAAGATTTACCCAAATCGATGGAAAACAACGATCATATACACTTCTTCAAGTGTGATGTGACATCCTCCGAGTCGGTGGCGGAAGCTGCGGACTCTGTCCGCCGGGAAATCGGACACCCGTCGATACTCATCAACAATGCTGGCATCACCAGCCCGACTACCATTCTCAAGATGTCAGAATCTTACCTGCGCAAGATTTTTGGCGTCAACACCCTATCGCATTGGTTCACGACCCAGCAGTTCCTCCCGCACATGATTGAAGCGAACAAGGGGCATATCGTCACAATCGCCAGTATTGCCTCTTTCGTGGCATTGCCTACCGCGGCTGACTACTCTGCGTCCAAAGCGGCGGCTCTTGCTTTCCACGAAGCGCTCACATGCGAGCTCAAGCACTGTTACAAGGCGCCGAATGTTCTCACCACTGTCGTTCACCCCAACTTCGTCCGCACTCCGCTCATAGAGGACTATGTCAACCATCTCGAGAAGTCCGGCATCCATATGCTCACCAGCGAGCAAGTTGCTGAGCCGATAGTCGCGCAGCTTAAGAGCCGGCAGGGGGGTCAGTTGATTATACCCAAATCGGCGAGCGTGATTTCCGGGATTAGAGGTTGGCCGACCTGGTTACAGGAGCTGCTGAGGGACGCTCTGGGCCGCTCATCACCCCCGTCGTAGATCGTTAATCAATACCATATCTCTATAGTGCCAGCTAGATAGATTCTAAGTGTGCGCAATAAGTTGAAATTGAAGGTATTTGCACGTGTAATTGTGCAGTGATCGTAAGGCAGTGTTCCATCCATCTTGATAGATTACCATATGTTGAAACAACGGTTGTGTATGTCATGGTCGCAGCTCAAGCAACTCGGCAATCTCGCTTTTCATGCTCATCTAAGTCTTCCCACACTACCTCTCTAACCACGTCCAATTTGACAATCAAGAGAACCATAGCCAGTGATTTGTTGATCGTTCAATGTACACAAAAAAGGAAACAACTACTTAATGCGCCCCTCTTTGGCCCGCCGATTAAAGCAGGTAACCTACATAGGTAGGCAGTGTATATCTACTTGAAGTAGACTTAATCTAGAGGCCATGATGCTAATTATCAATCTGCTGGGTACGGTGTTACTAGGGTCGGATCCTAACTCACTACCTCGCTAGTTCCTTGACAAGATGGCAACACTACCGGCGCATGTGGTACGATCTAACGACTTACACGTGCTTGTTTATCTCATAGTCTAGGTAGGTCGTTATTACCTAAGCAGGTGGATTCTAAGAATTTGGCTAGTCAGAGCCCTGCTGCGAGTTGAGTCCGTCCATACACTCGACATTCCTAGGAAATTGGAAGCACTTATTGTAACTTAACATAGTTTTACTTCCGGGCAGTATTCATGATGGCGTCTGTTCTTCTCATACTCCTCTCTACACCTTTCTTCCTTTCCCATTACCTCTTCGACATTGTCCGCTGTCTACTGCCATGGGGACGTCCTGTTAGAGGGTGGACTCTTAACCAGGCGGTTCGCGTACGTACAGTCAGGTTGCTACTACTTTACTGGTCCCTCTTCCAAGCTGGAGACCGGTTGAAACTCAAGCCTGGCCGTGAACGAAACAGATTTGAAGTCATTCGATCTAGGTCGCCCAAGCTGTATAAAGGCCCTTTGAACGATGCCGTAATACGGCCGGAATCGATCGGTGCTACTTGGACACCGGCACGGCCGCCACCAGCCGCTCTGATGAGCCAGAAAACTACGGTAGCTCTGCACTTCCACGGTGGCGCCTTTGTTATTGGCGATGGACGTGATCATGATACAGGATTTCTAGCTCGCACGCTCGTGCGGCACATGGGCTGTACGCATGTATGTACGCCGCAATACAGACTATCCAGCCACAATGGCGGACAGTTTCCGGCAGCACTGCAAGACGCCTTAACCTCGTACCTCTACCTCGTCAAGGAACTGGGAATCCCGGCCTCCCAACTCATATTATCTGGCGATTCGGCAGGAGGAAATCTGGTGCTCGGATTGCTGCGCTACATTAGCGAGTACGGCCGGGAGCTTGATATCCCGGCACCCGCGGCGGCCGCTCTATGGTCTCCGTGGACAGACGCCAGCGCAGCGTTAGATGTGACTGTGGATATCAGATCGTCGCCCAACTATGCGTCAGACTACTTGAACGCCGAGTTCGTTCGCTGGGGCGCAAGCACGGTCACCGGTCACGGGGCAATTGATGTATCAAGCCCCTACCTATCACCGCTACACCACCCTTTCACCTTCAAAATAGGCATTGAGGTCCCCCTATTCGTTAGTGGAGGGGAGAGTGAGATTTTGTGTGATGATATTAAGGCGTTTTCTAAGACTTTCGGCAACCACGGTTGGCCTCTACATCTGGTTATTGGAAAGCTTTGCTTTCCCGAACACGTATTGGCAACGACAATTAAGTGTGAGGGAAGGCAAAGCTTGAGAAGTTCTAACGGTGACCCCCTAAAACTCTATAAAAGTGGTCAGGCTTCCCATTGGCCCATACGGACTCTGCAACCAGCTGATTGGTCAGAGTCTATTTGAGGCATCAACCACAACGTATTCGCACTGAAATCAACTGTGTGGCTTGCGTACTGCAATAGTGAACATGGTCACTAAAGGCCACTATCTCCAAATCCGAATACTAGGCTTAACTAGGGGCGTAGCCCCTAGTACTCGGGGGTCCAGGGGGGAACCCCCTGGGAATATTTACATAACGTATCTGCCACCAGTTTGGACCATCCACTAGGTTGGACCACACCCCCTGTATTTTCATATTTCTACGCTATATTAATTTGGGTTAGCGTAGAATGATTGAAATACAGGGGTTGTGGTCCAACCTGGTGGATGGTCCAAACTGGTGGCAGATACGTTATACGTAGTATTTAAATCGAAGTGCCTTGGCACTTTGATTTACAACGTATTAAAATGGAGCTTCGCCGGCAAAGCTTTCCATTTTAGCGACAGGGTGGCGCTACAGAGTACTTATATCTAAAGGTTGTCCGCATGATGTTCTGTTACTTGGACCAAGAATAGGCTTCCACGAAGATGCTGAAGCGGCCGTGCGAGATGCCAAGGCATTCTTCTCCAGCACAACAACGCTATATCTTGGAGAATCCTGATTGAAGGGGCTAAGGACCGTTTAGTTCCATAGGATAGAACCGGTACTGAGAGAAATAGTATTAGCATCCTTAGAGGTCGCCCGGTTCTAGATAAGCCCAAACTGCAAACTTACTAGTGAAGCGCGTGCCGAGGCATAGCTTCCATTTACCCCACATTACCCCGGTGCCTTGTACAGTCTAGACTAGGCCGTCTCCACTAACCGAGCACTCCCCTGGATAGCGTCTCGGGTCAACGGTCCAAATTAGTCTAGATAATCGAGCCCTCGGTTTCGTAAAGCTAAGTAGCTAATCACGTCAGGACAAAGTAGGGACATCGCTTCCCCTTTCGGGGCCAGTTTGCGACCTTCAACTTCAAGAAGCCCAGCAACAATCTGACTAAAAATTCTGCGAGCTGAAACAAGAATATCACAGGCTTCCATCTGAACGCATCACCTCATCCTCGGTATGAATATCGACCCGACCCCGTCGGGCCTCAACAATTCCCACGATTGATGGCGTCGTCATGTTGATGAGTCTGATCGCGTCGGGGCTCACATTGTCCCCGCTGTCGTTTATGCTACACCATGTGGAGCCTATATCGGGGCCCGAGGATCCCAGTCTCCCGCTCTGATAATACAGCATATTCCATAGCCTTTTCAACGTAGAATCGTGAGTGATATCGGCTCCGGCGAAAAGCTCACAGTGTCTGCCTGCGATTCGAATTTGAACAAAAGACCCGGTACCCTATATAGACTCTAACCTCGGGTTTACAACTCTAGCTTATCCAATGGACACCAGACATTCCTCTGACCAGTCGCCGGCAATGACTGCTTCCCTCGACTTTGACGTTATCATTGTCGGTGCAGGAATTTCTGGCATCAATGCGGCCTATCGCATCCAGAATCAGGGACCTCCTGGCCTGAAATATGTCATCCTCGAAGGTCGTGACTCTATGGGAGGCACTGTAAGTAGGACTCAGACTTATTTCGGCCACTTACGGATTATAAAAACTACTTTTCAGAGATTATGTCTTGGGCGCTTTGCACACTTGTGAAGTACTTGCATATCACGCTCAAAATGGCACTAACTGACTCCGGGTGTTGTAGTGGGATTTGTTCCGATATCCAGGCATTAGATCCGACTCGGACATATTCACGTTTGGCTTCCCTTGGAGTCCGTGGGGGGGCACAGATACGATGGCAACCGGAGACGAGATAAAGAAATATCTTGACCGGTCGACCCAGTCTGCTGGCATAGACCAGCATATCTGCTATGGCCACAAGGTCGAGACTGCAGACTGGCACTCGTCAGAGCAAAATTGGGTCTTCCAAGTCAATGTAGCCGGTAAGGAGAAGCCGGTCATCTATAGATCGCGTTTTGCGCTTCTCGGCACTGGGTACTACGATTACGAAACGCCCCTACAAACTGTTATCCCCGGCATTGAGAATTTCCAGGGCAAAGTCATCCACCCGCAATTCTGGCCCGAAGACTACGACTACACAGGAAAAGATGTCGTTGTTATAGGAAGCGGGGCTACCGCCGTAACCATCATCCCATCTATCACCGACAAGGCCAAACGCGCGACTATGTTACAGAGAAGTCCTGGGTATATCTTCTCTGTACCTTCAAGCAACTTCTTGACGAGGCTGTTATTTGCCATTCTGCCAGTGACGATGGCACACACACTGAACAGGTTTCTGTGGCTCTTTCGAAGTTATCTATCTAACTTGCTCTGCAAGACTTTCCCCGAGCAAGCAAAGAAGTACATCAGGAAGGCAACAATTCAACAACTTCCTCCAGACATCAAGTGGGACCCCCATTTCAAACCGCGTTACAACCCATGGGATCAGCGCCTCTGCGCTTGCATGAATGGCGACTTCTTCGCCGCTCTTCGCTCCGGCAAAGCGAACGTTGTTACCGATAAGATCAAGACAGTAACCGCAAACAGCATCGAGTTAGAGTCTGGGGCGGCTTTACATCCCGATGTCATTGTGACGGCCACGGGCCTGAAGCTCAAATTTGGTGGAGGCATCCAATTTTCAGTAGATGGCAGTCACTTTGAAGTGGGTGATAGGTTCGCATGGAAGGCAGCTATGCTTGAAGACGTGCCAAACCTCCTCTTCATGACAGGCTACGAGAATGCGTCATGGACACTCGGTGCGGATATCAGCGCTCATCTTTTCATCCGGCTACTTCGCTTGATGGAAGAGAAAAACGCCAAGGTTATCGTACCAAAGCCATCTGCACCTATGGAAGAAAAGCCAATGATGGATTTGTCCTCGACATATCTTACATCGGCTCCTGGTGTATTGCCTAGGGGCGGGACTGGACAATGGAGCCCTAGGACTAACTACTTTGCAGATATGGCGGGAGCTAAATGGGGAAATGTTACACAAGATTTGTTGTTCATGTAGCGTATTTATGTGCCTGGAACTTAGAGAGAAACAGAGTATTGAGAAAGAACTATTTCATGGGCATATAGGTAGACGTGTTAATGATTCCGCCGGAAGAGCTTGCTATGCCCAAAGTCGGTTTGAGGAGCCCGAAGGCTTTCGCTACCTTACCTATGACCCATACTTATCGAACAATCGTAATTCTACATACATTACCTCTCTAGCTACCGTATTTTTAGCAATCCATTTACTAATACCATATACCTACATTAGTATGCCTGCATACCTACTGACATATTGCAGTACTCCCGCTTATACGAGTGACGTCACTATGTCTGGGGATAGATAGGCAGATAGCCTATGTCCCAGAACCCCGCGATGAGTCGCCGACACCAAGTAAGACAGCCTGCCACCACACCCAGACCAGAATGGGAATTCTACTGGACTAGTCTAGCACCCTGGTCAGGAGCAGCACCCCACGGGGTCAATCTTTGAGGCATCTGGGTCAACGACGCGTTTCTCACCCAACCTCCATTCATCTCCGGTTCTGTCTTAGATAATACGATAGGGATGGTCCTATGACTGCTCGCAAGCTCGCCCAATGTTAAGTAACATGTCGGTCTGACCACCGGGGCCGCCCTCGCAAAGCTCACCATACAAGCTGGCGCTACCCAAGTGGGCCCCCCGACGAGTTCATCTAATGCCTGCCTCTATCATCTCCGAAATGACGAGAATGTGATAGGAAAGATGGTATCAAACAAATTCCAAGACAGTATTTCGTTCGCCGAGACGATAGAGAGTCTTCCTCTGGAGGGTAACATGTGATATTGAAACCTCCCATTTCTTCTCCTCTGGTCTAGGTCTTGTCTCGCCCCGTCTTGTTCTCCACGATAGGGAGCATCTTAGCCGCACGCTAAAAATGTCTAACCCTCAAAACATTGATAAAAGGACTGAACTTGTCGACTCCAAGAGAAGCTCGCCGATCTTTTGTTTCTGTCTTTATCGTCTACCAGAGATGAGGGCCATGAAGACTAATTGCTAATGATTTTAACTCCCCATATATTTCATCCGTCATTCTTATTACTTGGAACAAATCAAGAAACACTATCAAAGTCTGCGGGAGCTTTCCCGAGTACCTACTCAACATGACTGTCGATCTTCTCCCTTCAGGCACGCTAGGCAATCTCACCCCAGACGAGGAGCAGAAGCTACAGCAGGCATGGATCCATCTACTCCGCCTCTGCGGCGTCGAGAATCTCGAGGGGGTAGGCTGCCCACAGCCGGCGCCAGATATCACCAGTGAATTGCAGCAGCACGTCGGTGACGTGTCGCCGGGGGATTTCCGCCGAGGCCTCTGGGGCTTCATATTGTGCGAGCACCCGGACACGCTGGTGCTGCGGTTTCTTCGAGCGCGGAAATGGGACACCGAGCAGGCGATGGCCATGCTTGTGTCGGCCGTCAACTGGCGCGTCGAGAGAAATATGGCCGAGACAGTCGTCCGAGACGGCGAGAGTGTAGGGATGAAAGACGATCCATCCGCAGATGACAAGGGGTTCGTCGCGCAGTATCGCTCCGGCAAGAGTTACGTTCGTGGGACGGATAAGGAGAACCGACCCATCTACGTTATCAGGGCCCGGCTGCATGACCCGCGATTACAGTCGGGCGAGGCCATGGAGAATTACGTCTTGCACAACATCGAGAGTCTCAGGATCTTGTCCAAGCCTCCGAACGACAGGTTTTGCCTCATCTTCGACATGACCGGCTTCGGATTGAAGAATATGGATTTCCACGTCGTCAAATTCCTTATTTCCGTTTTTGAGGCGAGATACCCCGAGACCCTTGGCGTGGTACTCATTCACAATGCGCCGTTCGTATTTTGGGGTAAGTTGTTTCTCCTACCCGCTTGCTTCCACAGTTCACTGTGCTCACACGTTCAACAGGAATATGGAATATGATTAAGGGATGGCTCGACCCCGTAATCGCGTCGAAGATTAACTTCACGCGCAAGCCCGCGGATCTCTTGCAATTTATCTCTAAACAGAACTTACAAACCAGCTTCGGCGGCGATGATACCTGGGAATACGAATATATAGAGCCCGTCAAGGGCGAGAATGCGAAATTGGACGAGGCGGAAAAGAGGACAGAGATTCAGCAGGAACGTAACGAGCTCATCGGGGAATTTGAGCTAGAAACCATCGAGTGGGCATGTCTAACGGCCGGCAGTCCCGCGGGGGAGGAAAAGGCATCACAGCGCACCAAAATAGCACATTCGCTCAGTGGAAATTACTGGAAGCTTGATCCGTATATCAGGGCGAGGACTTATTACCACCGGTTAGGGATTGTGGGAGATAACTAGAAGATGATTTCTCATTCCATATTTGTGACGCCACAATGGCAGCTGAAAGCGTAATGTTAGCCTTACTATTCACGATGTTCTTGGCCGGGCTCTTCTTTGAAGAAATGGTGCGTGAAGATGAACAAGCAGTAAGATAAACAAATTCACTGCTAGCACAATCTTTGTCTAGAAACAATTCCATTGTGTATTACACACGAGCGCATCGTGGTGTCATAAGTAAAATAATCAAGCCTGTACTTTAACTACTCGACCAGCTTCATCCCGCACATCATCGCAAACCAATCAGTTTATAGGCTTAGGGAGACACTAGTACCGCTACTTCCTTAACCAAAAATGTACAAAATTAATAGCTCTTGCGGATGTGATGGAGTTTCGGTCATGATCTACGATACTTCCTCGGGATGCTCCATCCCTAGAGATATTTGTGAATACGTAAAGCTCGCAAAAATTGTCAATTACAAGATAGATAAGCTCAATCGCTATGCTAATATAGAGAGAAATCTTAAGGAGAGGAAGCTCGACATGGACGAGCTCGAGCGCAGAGAGCACGAGTTTCTAATTTTAAACTACGCCATGCGCGATACGTTGTTGTCTCTTAAGCCAAACCCGGAGGCATGGGATGCCCTGACGAATAATGAGGAATTCTGCACTTTATTCCAATCTCTTTTCGGGTGGCATCCGACTGAGGTTAGTGAGAAGCGCCGGTACCAGATTTAGAGCAGCAATGAGCTGTATGATGAGACTGCTGTAAATTTCTACATGAGCCCCGTGGCGAAGGTAGAAACCCCTTTGATAACGAAGCTAGATAATAAAACAAAATACGAAGTCATACTGTACGCACTAATCTGAGTTATCTTGGTGTATTGAATTTTGACTTATGATTTAACTGACTTATAATAACTAGACGTAAAACCTCCCGTGTGCTCGTCCTACATTTCTCCTCCTAACGGCTAAGACGTACTGGCTTTCAAAGCTAAGATATGGTCTGCCGCATGCTCCGAAGCGCTCACGATCATAGCCGACGGATTACCGGTCATCAGGCCGGGGAATATCGAAGCATCGACGACGAACAAGTTGTCCATACCATACACCTTAGTATCGGTATCAACGACTGCCGTGCCGTTTGCTTTGCGCCCGTCGTCAAGCCCCATCTTCGCCGTCCCGATCCAGTGGTTTGAGCAGCGCGCGGAGGGGGTCGCAGGGATCTTGTCGGCTTAAGTTAGTTACTTTTCTCATAAGGCGAGCTTTGGGGATATGAAGAGAGAAAGCAGCATCAAGAAAGCAACAGGTGCATTCATGTTACTAACCGAGTTCACGTATGCTGTCGCATTCTGGTCCGGCGCCGGCTTGATCCACGTGAGGTTAGCGATGGGCTGGAAATACTTCTGCACGTTTTCGAGACCCTGTATGACGGCTGCCTTGTCGGCGGGATCGCTGAGGTACGGAGAGGTAGCAACTCGGGTGTTTAGCGATGCGGTGATAGTCATGCGACCGCGCGACTTTGCTCCGGTGCCGAGGTATTGTGTGATGGTCATAGAAGCTATTTTTATCATTAGAAAGAAGAAACTACTATCGTTTGAATCTGGATAATGAGGAGACTGACTATTTGTTTTACCCTCGACACGTGCTTGCCAGTGCAGATGTCTCTCAACTCCATCAACCCCCGTGATAATCTCCCAGAACTACGCATCTCATTAGCGATTCGATACCTCGAGCGTTTTGATGTGCCGTACGATGGGGCCTAGGTTAGGCGCAGCCTGTGCCAGGATGCCCGTTCGGTTCGCTGCGAGGCCATCAGTACCGCATAATGTCGTTCGTAATTGTGAAAGTTACCTATATATGTTTCTGTATCGCTTAATATGGGCTCATTCCAAGCCCCATAGAAGTCATAGAATACGACGCTTGGATGAGCGACTTCAACATCGGTCTAATTTCAGCGTTAGTATTTAAATACGTGTCTTTACCTAGAAGCACCTTTGCTCACACCAACGTGATCGTCTAGATTATATCCTACTGGGAGGTTGATCCAAGAATCCGACGAGATCATCGTCGGACCGTCTGTGGAGTTCTTGACGATGTTCAACTGATCAGTTGGCCCGATACCACCTTCGTCACACCAGTCAGTTCTATATGCTTATTTTTTGGTTGAGGAGGCATATCATACTCCTAAAAAGTAGTTTCGCCGACCCGAAAGCGCCGGCGGACAAGATCACGCGACCAGTGCCAGGGGTTACTGACACCACACCCGCATGGCCGGCCGCATTTGGGCTGCAGTCAATTTCGACTCCCGTGGCATGGCCACCTGTGCGTACTACACGCCTCGCGGTGGTGTTCATCCAGAGCGTGAATTCTTTGCGCTTGCTAGCTGACACGAGGTACGTAGCCAAGGGGCCCCCTCGCTCACCGTTTGAGAACATGTGGGTGGCATGACCATATGTAACTAGAAATCGCATTAGCACTTAAACTCATCCTTGTGGATATGAAGGCACCTGATGTCCTAAGTAACCAGATGACGTACAGTTCTTCTGATCCGGATGATCGTTCGGGACGATAGACTTCCAACCGCTCGCATCAAGTCCACTAGTAAGCATCTCGAAGCCCTGCTGGAGATAAAGTTTCCCATCTGTGCTCGGGGTCGTGGTGCCGGGGATGCGCTCGAACACTCGACCCGTAGCGGCAGCCAGATCTTGACTCTTCCATCCCTCCGGCCAGAGGTAATCCCAATCAGCGGGATGTGGTCGCCACCACAAGCCCGAGTTCACGGCAACACCACCACCGAGCACGCACCCGGCCATCTGGTCGACGTCCGTGCATATCACGCCTGTCGGGTCGTGCCAGATCTCATTCGCGAGCCCGGGTACGTCGAAGCGCGTCAGCGAGGTCTCGTTGAGCCATGCGGGCTTCATGACACCGCCCCAGAGACCCGTCGAGGGCGGACCTTTCTCGATGAGGAGGACAGTGTGGCCCGCGGCCGTGAGCCGGTCCGCCAGCGGGATCCCGCCTGCTCCGGAGCCTACAATGATGTAGTCAAATGTTTGCTCCGATGTGACATTAGAGCACACGCTGACCGGAGCAGCCAATTTAATGGTGGCACGCGCGGCGCATGATTGAAAGCCTTCATGAGTCCTAATGTGTTAGCCTACAAGCCTTTATTCCCATCGAAGAGATGTCGTTAACGAAAATAAGAGTACAGCCACCGGGCGAGACTTACAGAGAAGGGCAGCAGCTGCCGCGATAGCGTGCGTGCGTCTACGATGATGCATATTGGCCGGTTGGAGAGCAAAGAATTAGGTGCACCTGCCGAGCATCGAGGCGGCTAAGCCATGACAGAAGAGACATCGTGCCCACATTATAAGATCTGATAAGGACCATCCACGACCACAACTCCTTCATGCTTCCGGCCGGACGTACGCCCTTCGTTGCTAGGAAGGCTGTCATCACCTCGACCGCGAAGGGCAGGCGGAATCTAGGTCATCGTCAAGGAAACTCTCCGAGTGGTCGTGTTTCCGCACGTGAACTCCCGGTTGATTAGGCAGTTTAGATCGAGCACTGCCCGAATGCACCCATGGTACTTAGCCGAGGGTTCAAATCTGGGGTAATGCAATGCAGCACGACAACACGGGCGGCTGGCCCAGTGCTTCGGTCGCGACGTCAGAATCAGCTAAGATTGAATTGCCGAGCTGCGTTATTATGATGATTCCGAACACTATATTTCCTGTTATTGGTAACACGGACGAAAGGTATAGTTCAGCTATCATGTGTTCCGCGCTTATGGAAACAAGATGCAAATGCGATACTAACAACGTGATCATTAAAAAAAGAGAAACGTATGTTGTTCTAGTTAAACAGAGGCCAAAGGGATTCCCCTCGAAGGTTCTAAGCCAATAACAAAGTCGCTAGCCCCCCCTAAATCATCGGAGCCTAAGTTTATTCCTTAGGCAGTAGTGATCAGCTCTTTCAGATCATACCGAGGCCACACCTTTCCTGGGCTTCTCGGGAGCGGCCTGTCCCAGGCCCATTTTTTCTTCAGATCCGGTTCCAGGGTGTCCTCTAGCATCTCTACCACATAGCGGCCGATCACAGGAAAGAACTTCCAGCCGTGAAAGGAGCCACATGTTGCAATGAACAATCCTGTAGAGGCCGAGTGCGACGAGATAATAAAGTCTTCGCTTGGGGTGACACAGTCCCTTTGTAGTACTGTTAGCTCTACTAGTAAAATTTGCTGCTGACGGCGATACAAGAGCAAATAGGGGCGCTCTCTATGCGAGGATGTATAAAAAGGTAGATGGACGGGAGACTCACCAGCAGATACGATGAGTGTCGATTTTCCAGTTAACACCGCGCTTTCCAAAAGTAGCCTCACTTGCTTTGGCGACGTCCGCTTTGAGGGCCGTCGGCACTGCCCATTGATGGTAATCTGAGCCTGTAGGTGGCTGGGAGAAAGGTGGCGTTCCGTGAGGAAATTGGAAGATGGATTGTCCCCAAATTTTCATTTTGTTTTCATCATTGGGTGGAAGAGTCCCGTTACTTGGACCTATCGAAGGTTAGCAAACGATACCAAAGCAAAGGGGAAAGATGAGTATACCTTGGTGTACCGGATTCTCTTGGATACACACGGGCATCTCTCTAAGCATTTCGGTGGTTTCTTCATCGAGAGTTACCAAACCAGTGGTTACACCCGCAGCAATCATTCGCCCTCTAGGTTTGAGCGCCTCGCGTGAGATGCTATTGGCGCTCTTTTCCAGTAGCACAGGGGTGAAGGCCCCAGTACACAGAATTGTTCGATTGGCAGTGATAGTACTGCCATCCTCAAGCTGAACACCAACGCAACTATGTTCATAGTCAAACTTGAGCTGCTCGACTTCGGCAGTGACAAATTTCACCCCTATGCTGATGGCTCTCTCGATCCCAGCTTGAAGAGCGTCCTTCGCCGCCGCCCAACCGCTAGTCTTGTTAATCAACACTTTATCAACGCCTTCGTAGTCCGCACTGTCGAAGATGCCACCATATAGCTTCCGAGCTTCTCTCACAGGCAACGCGGATATCTCAGCGTCACGGCCAAGCGCTTTGAAGTTATCAACTACCTGTTGAGCAAAGCCCGTGCGGCTTATCCAGTAAATACCGGTCTCATGGTAATATGGGCTCCATAGCGGGTTGTTACGCCACTCGTCCTGTGCTTCGAGAGCAACTGAAATGGCTTCAGGTTACCACACATAATCAAAGCAAGCGAGACCAAGTGCAAGAGAGGGACTGGGATAGGGGTTAACTGGAGTTGCTCACTTCGGCAATATGTGATGTCACGGTAATCAGCGCGGATTACTTTATTCCAGTCCCAGGAAGCAGCAGGGCGCGTGGGCGCGTCTGGATCATGACGATCGATCAACGTCACGACAGCATCAGGATATCTGGATTTCAAATGTAGAGCAGTAGAGGTACCGAAAACGCCGGCGCCGACCACAAGATATGATGAAGGCTTCGATGATGACATCTCGATTTGGGCGGTCGGTGATATCAAGATGATTTCTACAGCATTGATGAATCAAAGTTCCAAACGCTCAAAAAGTTTGGCTTAAATCATCGACACTCGAGGGTCCGTTATACTAAAATAGCCCTCGTTTTAATAGGCCCGCAGATCAAGATAAGCAGAAAATCAGCAGTTATTTCAGTGCAAATAACAAGATTATAATGAATACCGTGGTTAGGTCGCATTGCATCGACCGCATTGACCGCATTGACCGGAGTAGACCCCTCATCGGGGCTCTGAAGCACAGTTGACGCGTTGGCTGGACCCGATTTTCGGGCTGGTTAGTTGAAAATTTCCTGTTGAGACCATCTAGTCTCTTCACGATAGACCACCAAAACTCTTTACTAGCCTCATCTCCAACAGAAGCGAGACCCATACCAATATCCGAAATGGTTCGATTTTATCCTGATTCCATAAAAGATGGTCTCTTCGTTAACAACCTTCCGGTCACAAGCCAAATCCCAGCCCTAGGTCCTTTTGATCCTTAGACGGCCCCTCTAAGGAGAAATAGCCGAACACCAGTTGGAACTTGTATTCAATACCACGTGATGCCCATGCTCACGGTCAAGTTGGACTTGGGCGGGACTGGAAACTGTGGATGCCGACTCAATATTATAGGTGTGCCGATAGTGGTGCACGACGAATAGACACATTATCGAAGTCTAATCGAAGCCTCAAGTGAGCTCATCATTCTAGCCCTCTCAGTCACGTCTCCCTCGAGGCCATCTTCTTCTTTGGAGATGACATCGTCCACAGCAGCCACGCTTCCCGTGCGCAATTGTACAATACAGTCCGGCTGCTTCTGGAAGAAGAACGCAACTTCGGCAACTTTCTGAATTGCACGTCCGGTGCCTAGTACCAATACCTCGCCCGAGTTCTCCAACCCGAGACCGAGGCCGCCAGTAGCGGCGTTCTGAGATTGTTCCTGGATACGACGGACGCGCTCCCCCAGCGAAGCGTTCTTTTTCTGAGATAACTTGTTCGTAAAGGTGGCTCGCGAGGAAGCCGACTGGCGCAGGTGCTTATCGAGCTGTTTTCGTACACGCGTGGTCACAGATCGAAATGGTGTCTTGGCCGACACATGTATACGGCGAGCGGAGTTGGTCGAGGCCACCGGCCCAGAAGGGATCGGGCGTCTGTGGACTGTGGCACCTGGAAGCATTTTCAGCTAAGCAACTACGTCATCTACTTCCTGTAAAAGGCGAGCATACCCTTTGGGATAGGCGGAAGTTTTTCAGCGGTGGCGCCAGGCAGCTGTGAAAGCTGGTCGCCGTTGTGGTCCATGATCTTAACCGCAGAAGGCACGACAAAGTAGAAAATAGTTGGATCCCTGCTTAACCTGCTACCTAGCTCATCCCCCAGGCAGACGTATTGATTGTTCAGTTGGTGATATCCTTGTTGTCATATCAGCTGCATGGCGCGTGTGCATGGGATCATAGCGAAAACCAAAGCGTTTGTGAATATGGCAGCCTTGATTAGATTTGTTAAAGCTGTCCCCAAAATCAAAAACAGACCTCGGGACGTAGGGCTGCAGCTGCTGTAGCAGTCCCTAGCAGTGATCCGAGCCCCGTACACCTAGTGGGGCCCCTAGACGCCAGAATGCGGATGCCTGTAAATGGCGTATTGGTGAAGCTCCCCACTACCTATTCCACAGTCCATGTACTCCGTACAACTCCCAATATCGCATTTCACCATACATGCGCAGCTTGAACTGCATCAAGCAAGCCTCCTGTCCTTACACGGCTAGGTATCAGGATGGTTGCCTACATTTATTAGACTTGCTAGTGATTTCTATCATCAACCACGGCCATGTCTGTTGAGATCTGGCCTCCCATCGCGCCAGAACAGCTTAAAATCGAGGAGGATGCTACTCAGGTACGATTCGTACATGCTGGCTCGGCTCTCACCCCTCTGTTTTCGATAGCCAGCAGTGGATTTTTTAAACCAAGTAAATCAAGAATCATAGCAACATATCATCATGCTCGTAGAAGACGACTATGTCTTCGTGGAAACATATCCTCAATCTCTCCCTCCTCTCCTCTCACCCAACCCTCCTGAGCGAACTCATCAACCACTCCACCCAATCTCCCCTGATCCTCCTTCTCACTCACAATTGGCACAGGCCCGCGAGCTGACTTGGCTCCTCAACTCCTTACAAGCAACTTTGCTATCATTAAAACACGGCCTGGAAGAATGTTACGCGCTTCTTGCTCCTATCGACCCAGGCAGCACCCTCGTACTCAGCACACCACGAGCTGAGCTGGTGAAGGGCCATGTGACGAGAGTAGGCGCCCGAATAGTCAAGGGGACGATCCATACCAAGCTACGGACGACGGCCCCTTCGACAATCTCAATCAACCCAGCGCATCCGATTCATCTGGCGCCCTTGGTAACACTGAACGCATTGCTCACGCAGGCCGTGGACTTGGCATCGTTATGTTTCGCCGAAGTAGAACGTAAGGGCCAAAGAGATTACCCGTCTACGGCGGCCTTTCTATCCTCGCAATTACGTCTCCTAGCTCAGGGTATCGATGAGGCATCTGCCATTCTGAAGGGCTCTCCCACTAATATCACCGAGTTTAAACCCGCACAATCACCGCCCACAGCGAACACAAGTCGGCCGAGCACGGCCGTCACGGACGCGAGTATAGTCGCAACCAGCAGCAGCATCACTGAAAGCGATTGGACGCAATACTCAGCAGCTTCGACCTCCTTCACGCCTCCGTTAAGCCACGTGCTCTCCTTCCACGTCACGATTCAAGACGCGTGCCTGGTGCTACACCTCCGGGCTCTCGAGCCCGCCGATGCGCCTGTGAATCTGGGTATCAAGCTTGCATTGGCGATCGGGACGGCGAGGCGACTAGAGCATGACGAGGCCGAGAAGGTATTTACATACCGGCATCACGAATCGGACCCATCCATCTCTCAGACAGGGCCCGGCCAGGGCCAGTCGTATCCCACGAGAGGGTTGCGTGGTTCAGCGGGCAAGAACGGGAGCCCGGGCTCCGATCACGGTGGAGGCGGTGAGGTCGAAAAGGTCTACGTGCGCGAGAAGGTCCGCGTCGAGAGTGCGGATCCGTGCCTGTTGTCCATGTCTACGAAGTTGAGCGCGCTCTCTAATGCGCTGGGTATGGCGCGGCGGAACTTGGCTGCTGTCATAGGAGAAGACTTTGGAGAATAAAACGAGTCTTTTCTGAATGGCGGAACGACGAGAGGTTGGCGGTAATCTGGTGAACAGCTGGCTTCATATATCGCCGTAGAATGTACCTGAAAAGTATAAACCTAAGATATTCGCTCCCGTTTCCGATGGTGTTTGTCAGGGCCCCGAGACTGATGGTGTATACCACAGACCGGACTTCAGCTAACAATCAGGGGTTGTATTCTAGGTGTATATACATAACCAAGGACTCTTAAGTAACCCGTCTCCTGCGCCGCATGAATTGTCTGTTTGTTCGGGCGTGCTTTCTAATGCTGTTGGACTCACATTTGGTCGGATCTATCTACCTAGTGTTAGAAGTATCTCGTCACCCCATATACTCGAATGCAGCCGGTCTCGGCGTAGTTGATCGGCCGATGGTAAGCGCGCCGCTGTTTAGACGGATTTGCTAAGTTCAAGCAGTAATGGAAGTACGCATATCATTAACTGAGCTGAGTAGCTTGGACACCATAGTATAGATAATCCAAACTAACTGGCGACTATCTCCACGGCATAAACAAATTCCTCGCTTGTACAACACGTATCGCCCAAGACCGCGCCCAGTAATTATTGGTATTCAAACCTGCGTGTATCGCCCCGTATCATTCTCCAAAAAAGAGGAGTAGTGTAAGGGAAGAGGCTAGGTAGGGGTGTGTATACACATTATTAGGCATGAAATACTCTTCCTACACTAAGGCTAGGTTCTCTACGAGGTATATAGGACTATATCCGCCAATTATGATTGTGGCCATTTATAATTTGCATGGACAACGCACATCCAAGTTCGCGCGGATGTGAGTGCTAGGCACCTTACATAAGTACCTATGAGTGATTCTTCGCATTCTGAGCCAGGCTAACTAGCAAGGGAAATTAAAGGGCTAAAACAACTCGCAAGTCTCCGCCCCTAGTACTATACACTCAACGGAACTGTAGGCAAACATTTACTGCGTGTGCAAAAATAAAGACATCTCCGTCCTGAACTCCTATTTCGAAGGTGGGTGCCTCAATATCCACATAGATTGTAAACACCCAATGGTGGTAGGGAAAACATAGTGACGGTTTAAGCAACTGGCGACCATGGCATTGGGATCAGAATTCTCGACTTCATGGTCTGGATGAGGGGAACAGTCTTGTGGACCGTTTCGGCCCAGCCCTCCTGCTTCCAACTCTGCTCTCGTCGAACCTTTCGCTCCTCGAGGTTCGCAAACTGCCAGAGGTGGTGGACGGTGTTCAAGTCTCCTATCTGAACAAACCAAGCGCCCACACCCTCCATAACTTCACGTCGAGCCTTCAGGCCACGTCTCCAATGGGTCTCCCACTCCAGTAAATTGCCGGGATGTAGTGTGTATGATCGCAGCTCAAACACGCCACCAAGTTTACGAGGTGCCGTGGTGGGCCAGAAAGAGAACTCTTGCATAAGTGAGGTCTGTTTATGTTTAATGAGAGTCTTGAGTTTCGCGTTGAACTCGTCGTAGCCTGGTTGTTTGGAAATGCTGTTCAGAGACTCGTGATAGCCTTGGTAGCGCTGGTATTCCCAGATGTGGACTGTTATGTGTTAGCAAATAACCCTGAGCCTAGTAGACTAGGTGACATACCGAATGTGTCGCAGTCACCGACTTCAGTACGCCAGCTTCCAACCAAGTGAACCTTATTCTCCCCCTCGGAAGCCATCTTGGGGTACCATTTACCCACAAGCTCGACATACTCGTCCACCTTATCGGGCTTAACCTCGTGGAAGACGATCGAATGGACGTATTTACCACGAGCCAAGACAGCCGAGAAGCTTGCCTCCAGCTGTGCATCCAATTCGCGGCCTTCCTTCGTACCGTAGATGACGCGAGAGAGTAATCCATCGGGTCGGTCGGATTCGGTCTTGGAGGCAACCTCCGCTCGTTGTCCTAAGGCAAAGACTATCAGCTTATTTACTTGAAGAACATAATTAGGGTTGGGTAAGAAAGTACCGGACGTACTGGCTTCTCTCTCCTGCTGAGCTTTAACCAGATTCTCCCTAAATTCCTTCTGCTTAGAGTTGAATGAATCGACTCCCGTGGGTGATATGTCGGCTAGTGCCGGAGTGCGCTGCTGAGCAGCTGTCGAGCTGAATGCCCGCAGAGAGCGAGGGATTGGCGCCGCGGCGCGTGCAATGCCTCGAGCGATCATGCTGACAGATCGCTGCAAAAAAAAGAAGAAGGGATGACGAGGGGCGACGAAACCAAAGACCCGTCGAAGCTAATAGAACAAACGCCTGTTGTGCGAGAGAACTGGCGGATAAATAGCTAGACAAGACTCTAGTTGTTGTAACGAAGAGGAAGACTGAAAAGGTAGGAGGGTATGAAGAAGATGATGAAAGGGATGGTAAGAAAATGGTGCGTCTCGATTGGACCGTATCGTGTGTTCGGGGGGGTTGGACTGTTGCTGTTGTGTGAGGTGTACTGGAAATGAATAAGTATCTAGGTGAGGATGGATGGATGGATGGATATGGAGCTAGAGCTCGAAGTAATTGGCTGAGTAGAAGTTCCCCGCAGTCAACCGCGAGAGCTTGTGATAATTGAGTTGAAGGTCATGTGAGGGATTAAGCTTGTTCATCGATCTGGCAATCTGGACAGTCTTCCCCAGGTTTCAGTGCTGCTTCTGGGCGGCGTCGCTGCAGGTGGGCGGCGGAGGTGGAGAAGGTGTTGGAGCTCCCTGGGAAGCTGAACCCGGGGCTAGCATCCGGGAATGACATCAATTCCCTCGGATGAGTGGACTAGGTTAGGTACCTAGGTACCTACCTAGCGGCCAAGCCTAGGTACCTACCTAGCTCTAGCCATAACAGCCACAGCAGCTGCATTCGGCATGTTCACTGGAGCACCGCCACATTTTTGATCTCGGCCGCTTCGCAGAGCTTGACCTTCGAAAACCGCTCGCTTGCTGCTGTGACACCCATCCCCATCGTGTCTCTCCTCCATCAACCACGTCGTCAACCTCCCCAACAACACCCATATTCGTCTTTCCAATACCGGCAAAATGACTTGGTTCGGAATCCACCCCCTGAAGAAGTTCCCGGCTCCCATCAGTACGCCAATTGATCGATCAGACCCCTTCTTCGCGACAGCGGTACTAATCCCTCTCACAGTGAAGCCGTTGGCCCCCTTCTTCGCTGCCGGTACGACACGCGCTTGCTAAGATCCGATCTTACCCTTCACTATTGGGTATCTAACACTAAATGTAGGCCTGGTCATCGCCTACGGCGTCAACTCGGCACAGAACGCCATGATGGCATGTATGTCCTCCGCAATATTGTAAATACTCCCGAGCAAGCGGGCAAAGCATTGACATTATGTCGCAGCCGACGAGTGGAAGAATGACCCCCGCAACCCTAACGCCAAGTCCGGTCACTAAGTTATTGGGCTTATGGACGAAACCGATAATTTCAGCATCTGATGTTTTGCATGATAGACGGCCGAAGCGATCCGAAGCACGGGCGAGGCAGGAATACCACTGTATCATAGATCTGGAGCGCGCAGCGAGTCAAAAGCCGTGTTCGACAAATACCACAGTCCCTTTGTGCTACAGTTCATAATGTGTCGGTGAAGAGTCTTGTGTGGGAGCTATTATGCGATGCGATGTTCTACGACCGCGTCTGACACCTGATACACCACAAGAATCAATAAACACCGGCAGCGCCATTGTTTACCGGCTGCATTGTACACCTACTGTCCCTCTACCTTGGTGCCGTCCTTGCGCCAAAGCGATTGATATTTGCCTATCCCATACACTACGAGAACCTACAAACTTATTATGAGGCCCAAAACAACCAGTTATTGTATCTCCTATAGGGTCAGATGTGAGGTGTATCTAGTACAAGCGCTTGAGTATAGTATTATCGACAAACGTATAACCATTGCCCGACATACTACAGAGAATCTAAAGGGATTATTTCTGTGAACTTAATTAGAGGGGATATTTGCCTTGCAGTTCACCAGTTAAACGCGATGGTGGGTGACAAAATGAATCGAAATATACTCAATTAGATTATAGAATGTTTATTTGCTTAAGACTCAAAAAGATTCTACTTGCTGTAGTTTCGCTCTGGGTGATCTATCAAGAAATGGGACCCATGAAAAACCGCCCCGGGCCGAATAGGTAGTCAAACCGGCTCTGAAAACGCCACGCTGACCAATCGCGATACAACAACAACTTCACTCTCACTATCAGGCATAGAACATAGACCGGGGCTTTCAAATTGCAACTCTATTGATGACTTTCAATAGGATCGCAATATATCGTTTTAATTTATCTCCTTACTTACGCCGTTTTCGTAGAAACTACACGCTCATGGCCAGTGTGGAGCAGCCAGTCGCCGCAGCGCCGACGACGCAAGATAAGAAGCCGGGGTCGAATATCCCCAAGGGCAAGAAGGAGTTGAAGATTCTGATGCTTCATGGTGCGTGTGTGTTCTTGAGATAGTTGGGGACGTTTTACTGTGTCTCGACAAATCTGACCTTTCACGCTTTGTTCTTCAAATCGCCGGAACATATCTTGACGGCGCCCTCATTCATCTACAAATCATCACCCAACAAACACCCCCTTCCTCAGTTCTCCAACTACAGACTACAACATATCCAATCCCACAAGACCTCTGAGACAAGGAAGCTAACATCGTACACAGGCTACACACAATCAGGGCCTCTCTTCTCAGCCAAGACGAAAGCCCTCAACAAGTCCCTGATAAAGGCGCTGTCACCAGCACCGCTAAACCTGCACCCGACCCTGATCTTCCCGACGGGGCCGCACCGGCTGCGGCCCTCGGACATCCCAGGCTACGTGCCGCCGGAGGATCCGTCGCCGGACGCAGACGAAGACGACTTAGACAACTGGTCGGTAGGTTGTTCCATCCCATGCACCCCTAACCCACATACGTATCCTCGTACACTTCCGCTTCGGCCAGCCCGCTTACTCGCTATCTCTTGATCGGTCCAGTGGTTCCGCAAGGACGAAGCCAGCGGTGAATACCGCGGCATCGAAGACGGCATGCGGCGCGTCGCGTCGACGATCCGTGACGCGGGCGGCGTGGACGGGGTGATAGGGTTCAGCCAAGGCGGATGCATGGCGGCGCTGGTAACAGCGGCTCTGGAGCAGCCGCACCACACACCGTCTTCCTCGACGCCGTCTCCCTCCTCCTCCTCGTCGACGACGCCAGACTGGTCCTGGCTCTCGGAGCTGCGGACGGCAAACGCCGGCCGACCCCTCAAGTTCTGCGTCGTGTACTCGGGCTTCTACGCGCCGCCGCAGGGTCTCCAATGGCTGTACGAGCCCGCCATCGTCACGCCGACGCTCCATTTCCTGGGCGGCCTCGATACTGTTGTCGAGGAGAAGCGGAGCCAGGCGCTGGTCGAGCGCTGTCGGGATCCCATGGTGCTGACCCACCCCGGTGGGCATTACGTCCCCGTCGCCCGGGACTGGGTTATGCCGCTTGCGGGATGGTTGAGGCAGCGCTGCGTGGAGGCTGCGGATGAGGTGAAGGAATTGCTTTGAAAGTGGCGCTGACAGACGTTTTTAACGTTTCGAGCAGGCAAATCGTACGTCGCTCATTATCTATGGGCGCAAAATGGAAACCGGGTTCGCGGTATAGCATAAGCATATAGACAAGCACGATATAGATATGTCATCATAGCGTAGAAGGCAAATTTAAAGGTTCTACAAGGCCACAGTTGCCCCCTGGTCTAATTCTGTAGTTGTACATTCGCATGCCGTATGATGAGAATCTGGACTGTTCCTCAATTCATAAAGCCGAGCAGACCACCAAAGTACCAGCTAAATTCCCGATGCAATTACTGTTCAGCATTGGAAACTCGTTCACGCCTTTTTCTTGCTCTTCTTTTCTTTGCCCCCTTTCGCTCCGGGCTGGATACGGGCCATCATCTCCTCCTTGGTGATGAGGTGGTCTACACGCTCCAATAATCCAAGTAAGCTCTTCATGTTATGACTCCACTCGTTGAGAACATCATCAACGTCTCGCGGCTTAGCAAAGCTGACGATCCGGGCAGGTCGGTCGATGCGAGCATACACAGTCTTGGAGCATACCAATTCACTGATATACTTCTCGGTCTCGTCCTCCGTCAGATCCAGAAGCTGTGTTAACCGCTTCATACCGATGCGTGTGTAATATTTCGCTATGACACGCACGTTATGCTCGATGACTCGTTTACGCAGGTCTTGCCACCGCTGGTACGCCTTCTCGTCTCCAGATTGATTAGGTTGACTGTCAAAGATGTCGGTGCTACATAGGTGAGGACCGAACTCCTTGGATACCTCGGGCCATCTCATGAGCTCGTGCACTGTAAATAGCTTGAGAAGTTCAGCATCCTCGGATACCTGGGCATTCCGAGTATCGCGGTATACTCTTTGTAGCAGGTCGTGTTGTTCGTTGTCATGAGGGGCAAGGATGACGAAATAGATGATGCGTTGGAGAACCTAGAGTGGCATTAGTGATGGTGCAGGGACATCAGACAAGTACGGCCTACCGGTTGAAGTTTCGAGGGGTCTTCCTCAACCGCCTCAGTATCAAGGACTTGTCTGTAGTGTTTGCACACATCCAGGTATTTGTCGTCATGCTTGGCGAGTATGATTTGCTGCTCATAGTACCTCAGTTTGAGGTCAGTAGTATCATCTTCTATTTCCGGGGGCACCTCTTCTCCCCGTTTCTCTTTTTCTTCACGGGCCTTTTTCTCCTTTTCGAGTTGCTCTGGGGTCTTCTTGGGCTTCCGCGCAAGATACCGCGTGCTGATCTTGCGGCTGAGAATGCCCGCTTGTGTCCAGTCGCTGTTCTCTATGCATAGTGCAACTTGGGCGAGTATGAATTCCGTCTTTTCTCGTCTGTCCATCGATCCGAATGTCTCGACCTGTAGCTCGCATAGGATATCCGTTGCGGACTTCAAGTCTCCCTGTTGCTTCTTGATGTCTGATAGGATCTTCGTCACACGGGCGCGCTCTACCTCGACGAAGATCTTGCCCTCTGTGACGGTCCGTAGGGTCTCGATTACTGATAGTTTCGTCTCCAAGTTCGGGGTATCGTCAAGGAACTCCATAATAGTCTGGACCATCTTAGTAATGGCCTGTTTGAGCTGGCCATGCTTCTTGGATAAGACCAGAACCTGGTCGTTCAGCAAATTCCAGTTTCCGGCATCTTTGCAGATTGTGCATATCGCAATCAATGTCCGGGATGTCGATGCCAAATCCGACGCCTACCAACCAACCAACAGTTAGCACCAGTTGCAGAGTATATGCATAGAGCAAGAAGCACTAACCTGTCGGGCTTGTTTTTCGAAAACGGTAAGCTTCTCGATAGCCGCTTGTATGTCGGTCTAGTAGATACGGTGTTAGCAACTCCCCGAGCATGAGATTGAACAGTGTTGGGGGGAGAAAGTGCACACCTTAGCAAGCTTCTCCGCCTCGGGGATCTGCTGGTCAGCCTCCTTACTGAAGTCCTTCTCGGGCTTCAGACCTGCGTCCGCCATGACGTTGAGCGGTGGGTGCACGGAATCGGCGTTCAGCGATGCGGAACTTGGAGGGCGTAGACTCTGTGTTGTATCGCAGTGGGAATGTGGGAATGTGGTGTCGTAGGGTGCAAGCTAGGTGGGTTGGCACGCGGCGGTTTGGAGGATGATGATGATGATGCGAGCTAGGTAGCCTTAGGAACTGCGCAGGGCTACGAAGCACTCGGGTTGCCTACAGTGCAGCGCTAATAGAGTGGGGGATTGTTGGCCCAAGCGCACGGCGATGACAGGTCCGCTAATGCATCACGTGCCGATAAGCAGCTACAAGTTAGTTAGTCAACCTCGACACCTTCCTCCGTCAAGACAACACTCACACGCCCGAGACTGCAAAATCGTATTCGTTATTCCTATGCAGCAAATTCTATTGTTTAATCCAAAAATAAAAATAACCCCTGAATCATTAGATGTGCCTTCATGTTTATCACCGGTCTCCGGGTGCTATTGACGAAATAAAAATAGGGGGGAAATAACGTACAACATCAGGGATTCACTAGCCATCACCGGCCCAACTACTAATCTAGCGACCGTAGGACTTAGATTCAAGAGCGGTGGTATCTGATAATGCAGTATTTTCGTTAGGCATCGCCACCTCGTGTAGTCCAAAGTAACCATTTACCGTTTATGGATGAGCTAAAGCCGTCGTTGAGAGATCTGCCTTTATCGCTCGATACCTACCGTTTTATCGAATCCACCATTGAACGCCCCTTCTTACCTAAGTATACGGTTCGAACAACACAGGCGTGGCGGAGCAAAGGCCGGGTTCATGACGTATAACCGGATCTTCTGGTTGCTGAACTTCAGCAAGAGAGCCCTCTATCTGTAGACACTACAGCACCAAAAAACCCGAGCCTGTACTCTTAGCGGCAACAAACCTTTTGTCTCCTTGCCGTCACTCAAGAATTTTGGAGAAGCAGGCGCAAGCAACCCAACTAGGTCCCGATGCTAGCACTATCGCAAAAAGCGCAAGTGTATCCCGAAAGCGACGCAATTCTGGTTTCCCTCGGAAGAATATATCAGCTGCAGCTTCTCCCAGCGAGCAGTAGCACCGTAGAAAAGAGAAAGAGTCGACGAAATACAATATAAAAAGATCTTGGTCTACACCACGACACCACGTGTCACTTAAGCAAGCGGAATGAACATATAGTTTTCTATCTAAAACGCCATTCAAATCATCAACTTTCTCGGTCCTGATCAGAGAACTCGACTCTTGGTGTCACGGCATGCCAAGCCTTGCTTGGAGCTGGTCCAAAAATTGCAGAAACAACAAAAACGTACAACACCGAGGATTCGCTGGTCGTCACCGACCCAACTACTAATTCGGCGGTATGCAGCTTAGCTATGGGGGAGCGGACGGGACCCCGCGTTTTCTGCATCCTATGGTCGTACGTGGGGAATAAAACTACTAATAGTAATTATATACCAGAGGATAGGCATTACCCCTAACGGTGTACCCGAAAACCACCCGATCTCTGGAAGCAGATGCCTTAAAGCACCGATATATACATAACCAATATGCCAGACTACAATATAGTTATTGCATGTAATCCCACTGTCTTGGATAACTGTTGCTGCTTGCAAAAGACTAACTCGTTCTCTTAATAGAGTTTATTCATTATACTACCAATAATCGCGGGTCCTAAATTTAAAAAAGCTTAGGCCAGAATCTTGAATTTCGGCTTCTTTTTCCTAGGACAACTCCTCTCGGTCGATAGCTTGAGGATTGTTAATATTAACATTAAACATGATCTGTCCTTTCTTACTATCCATCGATTCGATGGGGACAGCAGAAGCTTGTTTAATTACAGGCGGGTTCCTAGAGATATAACCTTCGAGATCTAGAGGGGGAAAAAATTGGTGCATTAGTAAGCTGCCGTCTGTTCAAGAAAACCCCAAAGTTTGAGTTCCAGTCTACTTTCCAAGTTATATTTGCCTCAATTTGTTGTAAAATGAGGTTTTGATAATCCATTTTACAAGGCCTGGTATTAACCGTGTAAGATAGAACATGGACTAATTACACAAGACACTACGCAATGTAGTCGGGGAAAAGAGCAACCGTCATGGATGCATATCGTCCCTTCGTCATCGTAATTCGTCAGATTTCCTTGAGATTGAAGTAGCTCGTAAAGCGCATACTCTCAAGCGCATTCGACGCATCGGATATCGAAGTCCATGACCGAGTTTGCTCGATTTGACTTCACTTTTGCCGTAGTCCATTCCAAGCGGGCGTTCCGTGGACATCTCTCTGTTACCCATTGCAAGGAGGGACGCGGGCCGAGACACATATAGCCCCAGTTCGTAAATATAACTTCAACTCCAAATAAAAGCCCTAGACGGTAAATGTAAGCGGATTACTAGCGTTGCTGTATTGAAACTAGGTAGGTACTTTTTTTAACCTGGTTAACGTTGTACAACAATACTCAAGCTTCAATTCTTGTGAAATGTCGGTCGTTCTCGCGTTTCCATTTTCAGCTAAAACGACAGCTTGGCGTTTTAACCTCGTATAATTACTATTTGTTGGTCTGTTTGCCAGTGTTTTCGATTTCGAGAGTTCGGGCTGTATGATATTGGTCGAACTGGGCATATGTACAATTTCCAGTTCACCCGCACGCAAGCACTAATAATTATATAGTAGCATGGCCCCTGCACTAGACACGCTCAATCAAAGAGAACCTTAGCTACCAAAATTTTTTCTTTGTCCCTTTTTTAAAACTTATCGGTAGTTTTTTTCTCACAATACAGGCTACATATCCGCTTAGTACCAACGAACAGGCCCCAGAGTGTGCAACAGAAAGTGTGCGGCAGAGACCGCAGAAACATCATCAGTTGATCAGTCAGGGTGAACGAAAAATAAGTAGTAATTTGGACAAAACTCTAGATCATCCAACCTATACATATCAGGAAAACCGATGCCTTGAGCCAATATTATGCGACGAGATCATCTATCTAAATATCGATATTACAGTCTACCACAGAGCGATGTTCCAGTGCCTATTTATGGGTAATGGCTGCACAGGCAAAAACATGACTTCAATAGGTAGGCTAGGCCAGCTTCCGTAGGAGAATACGCATAACAAGGTTGCCTCTACAAAAGCCGAGCTTAGACTAGTGTCTCATCATGACCAATTGTGACACCTTTTCAGATGAGAATAGTCGAAGAAGGGGAAAAGGAGGGAGGCACTTGTCACATACATAATAATCGCGTTCCTCAAGCTATAAGTGGCCATGATGGTATTACTATCATACATCATTTGCCGAAACGCCACCCAATACCTCCAAACATACGTGACTACCCAGTACCGTCCACGTTGACCTAGCGTTTTCAGATCGCCACCTCCATTATTCCTAGAATCCTTATGGTAGCTGCTGATAACCACCGACTCCCGGGAATTAATAACACTAGCCGACCCAGCCTCTGCACAATGGAACAATAGCAACTTAGCTACGACGCAGGATTCCGGCAGTCCTAGCCATCACAGCCAAACATTATGAACGTGGGTTATCAAGAGGAGGCTCAGAGATGTATGTCGGTGCTGGAGAGTAAAAGGAGGTCTGTGTCGCCGGTCGAGTATTATGGCAGGGTGTGTGTGATCTACCGAGCAGGCCACCACGCCAGTTAGCGTGGTTTGGCTCCTGGATCGTGGATACCTGCGGCACAACTAACAAATCGTCAGCCATCTCCAACACCTTACGAAGCTCGATCATGGAAAAGGATACTTACTTGGCTTAGGCGCGCACGGGTCAACGCCAAAGTGGACAGTTACAAGTTGCCACGTCCGGGCCTCGGTATACGTCAGGAAGCTGCTCCTCTTCACTCGGTCGATGAGATGTCGAGCAGACTCAGCCTGACAGCGATAGCTTCCAAAACGCCACTCCAATCGCGTGAGTGTACCATTGTTCGACAAGACGATAATCTCTTCGTCTTGCCAAGTAATACCATCGGTACGAAACAAGGCGGTGAGGTACGGCTGGTTGACAATGCAACTCGGGCCCTCGATATGTAGGACGCGGCTATTAGGGCTTGGGGGCTTCGCTTCGGTCTTGATCCGGTTGAGGATGACTCGCGGGACAAAGCCCTTGACAACGAACTTACCCTCACGAGCTTGGCTGAGTAGATTCTGAGCACCAGCAACATCGAAGAAAACAATCTTGCTCGCCGCCGAGAAATGGATGCCTTCCGGTCCGTTAATGACAGCAGCGTACACCTTTCCACATTCGCGTACACCATCCAAAAGTTCCTTATGGTTGACATCAGGTGGCAAGTTTGTGATCCAGACCGACGTATTACGCTCATCAGGGATGTTGGCCGACTGGTTAGCTGCCAGATGAGGGTTTCCGAGGTAGTTAGGCGAGACACAAGCTATAAGCTTATTGATCTGGTTATGTGTAGCAGTCTCGACCGGAGTCCGGAAGGGAGCAAGAAGGTGGGGAAGGGGAGTATTATGTCTGAATTCGTAAGGGGGCATGCAGAAGTCGGGAGACGGCGCCATCGCATTATGCGCGCGTACCGTGAAATGGGACGGTTGTGGTAGGCTCATCGGTCGAACGACGGAAGCTTGATGCGAAGGTACGAGTATGTTCTGGTAGTTATTTCCCGTGTAGTTGACCAAGTTCTTATCGGTGAACTTGCTTTGATCGCCGTTCGTGTCATTGCTGTTGCTTGTAGTGTCGGCTGAGGCGCCAGTGGGAGGTTCATAAGGTTGGCCAGAATGAGGATCTTGGAGGAATTCAGTCATACTAAGGTCTCCAGTTCCACAGATATAGCAAGTGCATGCAGCACATCGCGCAGTTGCGTTATTAGCGCCTAGATCTGATGATGCATAGTACCCCATGATGGAATAACAGGTAAGGGTAAGGGTAAAGGTTGATGCGTTGAGGGTACTGTTTTACTGTAGAAGGTGTCAAATACAGTCGCTGGCTCGCAGTGCTATGAATGTAGCTGAGTGAAGAAAGAAGTAAAGGTGGAAAGGATATACTGACTCGTTTCGGGGTTATAATATAGAGGGCAGAAGGCAGCACCCGGAGACCACTTGAACCTCTTCGCGAAACCCCGGGCAACACATTAGGCATTACGCAGATGATGCCTTGAATTTCAGGATGCTCCGGTTAGTCACAGTCGAGGTCACTCCACAAAGCCATACGCCAGTAGAATCAACAGGAAATAAGGATAAGCTCGCAGGTAGGATTTTGTTTGTTTGCTACATGAATGCTCGTACTAAATGAGCGACAACTAGCTACATCGTTCCTTGTTTCACAACCAACGAGTATCAAGAATACAAGATGATCTGTTCAGATAGGTGTTATGCTGATCGAGTACTTTTTCTAATGATTAAAGCGTATTCTAGGAACAACATGTAACTACTGTTAGTAAGAACAAGACGAATGAGTTTTCTAATATATACATCAAATTCCTCATGGTTTCTACCTCAGTGAGTATTATAAAAAGCTACTACAATGATTAGATGCTGGGTTTGATGCGAGGTAGTTCAGTTACCGCTGTTGAGATTGTGAAAAAAAGCCATAATTAACAGGCGCCTCTATACTCTCAACTCACATGGTTATTTAGGTCCCTATCAATGATGGCGTGTTCATATGGTTATATATACAGATTAATGATTCAGGAGTGACACCCCAAGTTGGGTTAGGACGATCATCCAATTTACTTCTCGAACTATGCCATATTGATTTGAAACCTCGCCTTGGTGCACTATAAATTTGCCAGAAATGTCGGGCACGGATTCGTGGCTCCAGATCTAAACATGTCGTACGTTGAAAAGACTAATATAACTTCAACGTAATGTTTCTATTTCCACTGCTTCCATGGAGGACGATCATCTAGATCTAGTCGAGTTCCGTTTCGTAAGAGACCCCAGTTCAACATACTAATTAATAAATCTGCATATGGACTGAGATCCTTTTACTACTATGAGAGCCAGATGACCCATTATTGCCGTCTGGCTAGGCATCAGCGAATGTGGAATTCGTGTTCTGCAATCGCCCATATATACAAGCAAAATATTACCTGCAAGAAACTAGTTCAGTAAATGTCTCCAGAACCAGCATATTTCTATAACAGTAGCCTGACCTCCCAGCGTGACATTGGATGCCTTGCCGATGCAGATCTCTCGGTTCTGCCTATTTAGTCTCGGAGTGGTGCAAGTGCTTGCGAACGAGCCCATGGGTGAAAGACTAAGTCATGCGGCTACGCATAATTACGTATCTACATTAAATTTCACACAACGACCATTATACATATTCATATGCATTTTACGAAAGACATCTTATTACATTGTCTCAATTTGTTCGCGGCTGTAGGCTGAATGCAGTCTTATCATGAATGTCTGCGTTTGAGTCTAATTATACCGATATCTCAGAGCGTTGCCGTATGGCTATTTTTACGTAGTGCGCCAAATTCGGCAGCTGTGAGGTTTAGAGAGATGTACCTTGGCCAAAATCAACAAGCTCTAAATTAATAAAGCTCTTAGCTTTCTGGGCATCACTGCATTTAATCTAACACTACTAGGTATTCTCACAGCAAGAATAAGAAAACCCATCTATTGTTTACCATTATCGAAGTCATGTGATTTAATACCACTTTATTTTATAGAGTTGTATTTATACACGTGATCTTACCTAAGTTTGGGGGAGTACAGCAAGGCTGCATGCATGGACCGTCTCACAAATGGTGGCGTGAACCCCGCAAGGACATATCTCTGACTTGTGAGTCACTGCCCAGGGCGGTCGCCTCGTGGTTAGTAATTACCCTCAATGGGCTCCAATAAGCAGGGAAAATGGCAGCCAAAAACCAGCAGCGTATGGCTATTGACTGTACGGAAAATATAGCAATGCTATATCTCCTTCACCCTGTCCCAGCTCTACCATCCTCAAATATCATAACCAATATCCAATCCAGACAACCCGGATACACTCTACCTTTCACAGAGGAACGAAGACTGGCTGGTATCCTCGCTTTCCTAGCACACATAGACGATGATCCAGACCATATCCCGGCAGTGAGCCTCCAAGAGATACCTCAAACCCGTTCTATAAACATCCTCCTCGCTGTGAATAAGGGTACCCCAGAAGATGGCAAGCGGTATCTCTCGAGAATAAAAGGGGGATTTGAGCGAATTGCGGCTACCCTCTGCGATGTCGAAGGTAAGGCCCCTATATGACACTATACCCCCCGTTGTTACCTCCCTGATAATAATTAATAGATGGCGCGCAAAACGTAGAACGGGACGTCTTCGCCATAATAATAGAACTTTGTAGTGAGCGTATTCTTTGCCGATTACGCCTTAGAAAGAAAAAGAGAGATCCCGCTGGCAAAAAAAGAACGGCAATAGACGGCCTACAACAAATTGTAGACTACCTCAGAAAGGCCTCATCTTCATCAGAAAATGCCCAGCTGTTCTTGGACAGGGCTCGAAAGGTCTTACAACTAACCTTGTCTTGGAGACGATATCAGAGCGCTTCGAACCTAAAGGAACTAGTTGAGGCAGTGAACTCACTTCGACAAACCAAAAAACTCAAAGAAATCATATTAGAGTCTATCCCGGATCAGCAGGTCGAATCCACCAAGAGATGTCATTTGTTGAACATGATACTCAAGGTTTCGAGATACCGGGAATCCGCAAGACATTTAGTTCACGCAGCGGGCAAGTTTCCTATGGTGCAACATATGCGAGTGGTTGTGGTTGGATTACCAAACGATGCTTTTGATCGACCCACAACCAGCCCGGACTATCGTCCAACTATCAATTCAACGATATCTCGAGCCCAAAACTTGAGTAAATCCGAAAATGATATCAAACGGATGTGTGATCTACTCAAAACATCAGTGAATGAAGCGAACACTAGATACGACGTACAGGTCAAAAACAGCCTGGAAAACTCAAAAATCCATGCAGAGATTCAGCTTTTTTACTACTATCAGATCATGCTACACGGGCAGCCACACCTGCCTCGAGTTATTTGTTCAAGTAAAAGTGCCTGCTGGCTCTGTAACGCCTTTATTCTTCTTCAGAGGAAAATACACACGCCGCGCTCCCACGGGCGGTTGTACCAGGGGTGGCGTCTGCCCAATCTCCACGGCGGCTGGTTTAACGACGTTGCAGCAACATTCAATCAGCGCCTCGAAAACGTAATGACCCAAAGCATTAAAACCTTGCACGGCAGAAAAACGAGGATTACGTACCCCTTTCCTATTGAAAGCACACTGAGTACTATAACATGGTTATCGGCACAGCTAAATGATCAGAAGCCTCTGGATAAAGTTACTAGAAGCGAGAAATTGGAAGAGTCCGGGGTCGTCCTTGTACACGATGTCACCAAATCTGTCGAAGGGACCACGACAGCTAGTCGAGACGAAACTAACTTAGAAGAACTGTTGGTTAAAGATATAGTTCTTGAGGACGGCACTAGTTCTGACACCCCGCTCTCCGGCTCGCCCATATCTACGGTGATATCAGGCGCGTCAGACCACGCTAATACATCATCTGGAGAGTCGTCTCAAGGTTCCCAAGAAAACATCAAGACCTACAGGGTTGCACTTGGAGATGTCTCTTCGGTATATCCCCTAGGACGTTTACAGCTGCAGTTTGAATACGCGAGCGGCCATGAGCGAGCAACACACGGTGATGATTCCACAAAACAGCTCTTATGTACGGCCGAATGGCTTTCACGTGAAGAATTCCAGCTTCTTAAACTCAATGATGGTGTTGCCATTGATGCTGGGTCTCTTACTAGCGAGGAGGTTTCGCATTGTACAGACACAGCCAACAATATCTATCTTAGTGTTGATGAGGCTGTGCTCAAATTGACTATGCAGCCTATGTCTTCGGCTGCAGACGCTTCCAGCAAACGCCAAGAGAGCCGAGAGACGAGGGAAAAGCCAGATTCTCGTGCAAGAAACAGTTCGGCACGTGTATCGGTGTTAGGATCTCCTTGAGGAGCCAATTATATGAGGAGTGAAGATCGCCGTTCTCAAGCGCAGGATTCAAAACAAAACTTTTGTTAGCCAGCTCTGACTACTTATGTTAGACTCACACCTGCATTATAGCACAAAGCTTGCGCCAGAGTGGCTCTCTCCTTACCTAGCTTCTGGATAGTTTGTTCAGGTCACGATTAGGTGCTAATTATTCTTAGTTACTTTCACGGGTTAGTTCGCGAATATATACTCTACGTTGTCCTTCTCATCAATCGGTAGCCCTGATAAACTACATGAACATACTATACTTGATATTGCAGGAGCGACGTTGTAATAACCGGGCATATTGCGTAGTTGGTAATTATAGAAGCCCAGGAATGGAAGTTTTGGGATTCCCGAAGATGGAGTCCGCCTAATCTCTGGAGGAGGCTTGGAAGATGTCGGATAAGGAAACTTGTACATAAGGACTTCTGCAAAAGGTCCCTGCAGCTAGAGCACGAAAGTAGATTTCCGACCTGACAGGCAGTGTCATGACCACCTTCTAGAGCCAGAATATAATATAATAGGTCATTGTCGTCTTTTGGCGTGTGGACAAGCTGATTCTGCTCTAGACTCTCCTTGAAAGTGTTGAGCTGATCCTAAATACGCTCTTATATGCTGATTTGGAACTAGGAGGAGCTAGATTTGGGGATCGAAGACAAAGATTTGATACAACGTCCTAACTTGGGCTTGGCTTTAAGCACATCTTGCGACTGTAGAGCTTAGCCATCACGTCCTAGTGGATCCTCGCTAGGATAAGCGAATAGACCTCGCATTCGTGCTACTAAATAATGTCGATAAAGAAGCAAATTTCTTCTGGGGACCAGCACATGCTCAATATTGAAGAACCGGGACGTACATCCTGCTTCAGCAGCAAGACGCGATTCACACCTTCGAGTTCCCACTGAGGTAGTCGCGCCAGCCTAACTTCTAAGAGCCATTCCAAGCGCAAGTTGGTAGCCTTGAATAATATATGCATAGTTCTCCAATCTCAAAGACTTCATGAATAAGTTATCCAAAGTTTCTGCGAGTGATAATTGGAAGTGGAAGTGAATGTTTCAATGTCCTAATGCTGACTCAGGAAACAGGAACAACTCTTTTTACATGGCTATAGTTAGAATGGAAGGCACAGTGGACAGGCATGCTATACTGTACTTACTGTAAAGCTAATTCTCACACCCCGCTCCATACAGTAGCTCTCCATCTGAATACATCTTCGTTTTAACCCTTGTCTTCTTGCTATATGCCTTAGTAGTACATTTTAGGCAGCCCCATTATTCACTACATTATAATAATTCAAAATGTAAACTTTATTGAATATTAATAGTACCTACCTAGTAACCTTGAAGTACAGGATTATTAGGTTAGCACTTGACTCATAAACTCTAAATAAACGCGGTTTAATTGAATTACCATGGTAGGTGCACCACACTTCACTGGCAGATAGCTTCCTGGGCTGTAAATAGACGGTCTTACATTTTAAACAATGGATACAATATATTCATTCGCCCATGTTGTATGAATGGCCCTTTTACAGCCGTTAACAAGTGGGTGACAGTAGAATGCAAGATATATCATGCATTGTTAGATGATGGTTTAGAGGTAACTAGGGATAGTCATAGCACTTGACAGGATATGGCAATTTGGCTTGCAATATTCAAGACAAGTTGAACATACCTAGATGCATACCAAGCCGAACTCGAAAACTACTGAACACCTATGTGAATCATTATACAAACCCATCAAAGTACGCGAGTAGGTTTCGTCGCCAAGTTGGCCAGCTAAGATACGTCATTTCATCCGGAGATAACTGTGTACTTAGGCGTAGCAATTTAATGCAGCTCTAAAGCATCAAGTACTCGTTGCTGTGACTACATCCGATGCAAGTTAGGTATTGACTATCTCCCTGAAAGCGCGAAAAGAACACTGCTCCCGCAGCCCTCACCAATGATTATCAGTCTCTTCGCTGTTCATACCTGCCTTGATGGTCCGGTTGCAGAGCACAGACTCAACCTGCGATTGCACTTGTACAGTGATGCTGTTCCATGAATTCCGATCTAAGCATCATCTTTCTTCTATTCAGACCTAGTTCCTTATTGTCTTGCGGCCACCGCGCCGAGTGGAAACCTAAAGACACCCTCGATCGTTACAGCCCCAGTCGCCGATATCCAACCTACCGTACCAGCGCACCACGGCGACAACAAAACCATAACTGACAATATTGACTTCGCAAAAAGGTACGTACATCTTGCCTTGTTCCTACCTTATTCATCTTCAAATCGTTTTGGATATCCTGGTATTACTTTCTACCCTCTCTGTATTCAATGGCATCTTTCTCCATCACAATGCGGTTATTGACAACCACGAATGGGCGCTAATGTTGAGATACTAGCAGCATATCATAGTCATCGACAGGCCCTTTTCCGCACAACACCGATTACAAGATCGCAGGCCTACAGGGTCCAAAGCTTCAACACACAAGTATATGGGTAGTGTAGGTGAGTTCTTTCTAGGTTCAAAACAGACAGCGCGTGCATAAGGTTTATCTTTTGTATTTCCGTGAAATTTAATTCTTTTAGATTTCCGTGAAACTTAATTTGAATTTTGCAAATCACGGTGTTATGGTTTCCTCAGTGGTTTATACATAGATGCCCACCTTCCTTTCCTTTCTTCTCTCTTTCTTCTCTTCTGGCTACCCAATTGTTGTATCTAATGTATGTACATCACTATATGACGAAGATTAGCGGTTTCCTCTTATTTCCCCTTCCTCGCTGTGGAAAAGTCCTTCCTATCCCCTATCCCATATCAATACAACGTGCTAATTAATACAAAGCACAGAGACTTGACTTGCCCTCATACAACCAACTTTGGTTTCCTCATTCAACCATCCCTACCGCACAGCATAATCAGCTTTTTACGGAGAGTCATTTCGCATCAGTTAAGCCTCAGAATGTGTATTCTTCATTATTATATCTGCTCGAAGTGTTACAGCGGCTATCCGCGGCACACCGAGTGCTGTCCTTCCATGCATCCACCCCTTATATATTGTCCTCAAAGCACCCAGCTTAAATTTTACATTGTTGAAGAGCAGGAATGCCATCTTTACCCTCATCATACCCCGGGGCGGCACCTTGCATTCGATAGCGCGGACACCGTCTCCCTGTTCAGCCCGTCGAATTCCGGACCTTCTTCGGAACAGAGTACTGTTCGCAGATTTACAGAGAACCGTACGGACCCTCCAAGTGTCCCTATGAAGTGCCCGACGCCATCCGAAGCATGTCATGATACTCGTGGTGGTGAAGTGGGGAAAGAACGGCTGGATCAGCAAAATAACCCCCACGTAGCTGTCCCTGACGAGAACACGCAACCCACCGGGGCGGTCCATCAACCGACCGCAAATGGGTGTCTAGTTAACGGCTCTCCGGGGAACCATAGGATTAGCCCGTCCCAAAACTCCAGTAACCCGCACGAGCCGACTGCAAATTCCGGGAACCACCAGGGCGAGACCTTTGAGACTGAGCGTCTAAGACCCCAGTACTGCCATCAGCAATCGTCTTTCAACGGCTATACTACAAATAGGGCTTATTCAGGAGCTCCCTTCGACTACAGATATCACTCTCATAGCGATCACGAGCAGAGGTATTATCCATATCAGCAAGCAGCAAGTACGCCTATGCAGCATTCCTCGCCAAGTTATCAACATAAGCATGTTTATATGGAAGTCGAAGGCCCTGGCCGTCACTACCAGTACCAAGGTAGTAGCGCTCCCAGCTTTCCGAATCTTGGTTATAGTCGAATATTCCCCGAGTCTTCTTGCGGTAGAAACGCCAGTGTTCTTGAATCAAACCCGCTACGTTATAATAAAAATCCGACATCAACTTTCAACCCCGCGGCCGCAACATTTGACTACTGGAAAACAAACCCAAATCTACCCTCGAACTCACAGGCTGCCATTTCTGAGGCTGAGGCGTATGATAGATTCAAGTCTCGAAAACGTCTCGAGAGTCTGGAACAGCTTCGGCGTTCTAATAAAGCGGCCTACTACAATTGCGGCCATTATGCCAGCAGCAGTCAAGGCGAGGCTTCCAACGACGATCAGCGTATTGACACAAAGAATGGCCATCTTTGGGTTGGAAATCTTCAGCCTAAATCGCCGAATGCGAACGGCGGTTACAATGCTACGAATGCTGACCACAAGCCCCGCTCTAGATCGCATAGTTGTTCTGAGTCGTATTCCCGAAAGGCACCGATGACTGAAGTCTCTTCTCCAATCACCCAAGAAGTCAACGCTCTATCCCACGAACATAACGAGTTTGACACAAAGGGAAAAGGCAAAGAAGTGATCCGAAATCCCACACTGTCGTGGATTAACATGTCGACGCCCAACTCCTCAGAGGAGTCCGTTGCGAGGGGAGGGTCGTGGAATGGAAATCGTGATGCTGGCACACAGACGAATGGTCATCCAGTTCATTACGGTGTAACAGACAAACATGCGAAATCTCTCCGGTGCAAAGAAATCAATTCCCTTCCTGAAATCGATCACAGTCTTGTTAATGCCAACTCGCACGAAGGCCTCACGAGCAGAGATGAAACCATCAATAGTGACTCCACCAATATGGGTATTGTCTCGATCAAAACAGAATCCGACGACGGAGACTGCCAGACAGGGGATCCTGCAGAACTTACACCAACCAAAGTGAAGGCGGACCCTGACAATGAGGTTAAACTCCGTGACATCCCAACTGCACCCGCTGTTCAAGGGGCAACGAATCGAGTGCGTTCTGACGATAGCGGCTGGGATGCTGATACCGAGGACCGGTATAACATGCTCGAAACGCCATTAGAATCTCCCGAATCCACTATCCTGTGCCCAAATAGCACACACAGCCCTAGAAGCGCATCCGAGTGCGAGAGCCAGCCTATCAAGCAAGACGATGCCACACCTAAGCCTGATATGCAGAAAAACGATATATCCCAGAGTTGTACCATTTCAACTCACCGATCCGCATCGTATAGCGCGGCACCGAGAGAAATAACATGGAGTGCCGTTGTCTCCGGCAAATACATTCCGTCGAAATCCTCTGTTTCCTGTCCACCTGGGCCTAGAAAGCCCATGGACTCACCCGCCGCGGCAGCCCAGGATTTGCGCAGGAGGCCTAGTAATGCATCGAGTGTCTCATCCTGGAATGAAGTGGTCCCGCCTCCTTCGAATACTCCAACAAGTTGCTCTTTGGAGCCTGTCGAACGAGCATGGTCGTCAGAGACGCTAAAATCTGTCTGGGAGCGCCGATTTCCCAACGGCTTTAAGCGGGAATATGACGTGGAATCGCTCATGTCTGCCTCCACACAGACAATCGAGAGGCCCGACAATGTTAGTAGTGTCTCGGACAACGTCGTGGGCGTCGCCGAAAACACGATGCAGAGAGAAGTCGATGGAACGGCGTCTGGTGAGACTTTCCAGCTTAATCCAGGTGCCGAATCATTCCAGCCGCCAGATAATATCGCTTCTACTTCACCAACACGGTCCACAAAGTCCGCTCAGCTACCAGAAACTGCCCCGACAGCATCTGCATCGACTTCCGTGGCACCGGAGCCACCAATAGAGCCTCAGCCGCGTCGTCTGTGGAGCCAAGTACTTGGGGGGTCTAAGTCTGTGGGTGTTACTAAGTCTGACAGTAGCAAGGACGAGATAAGTTGGCCGGCTCTTGGATCTAGCGGTCCCGGCAAAGGACGCAAGCGGGATACAACTTCGTGAGCTCGACGAATTATACACGCCGACGCGAACATCTATAGTATTGGCTGACTGGTCTGACGGTTTCTTCGCTCTGGCTTTGGCCAAGATTTTTGTTCTTTTGCTTCGACTTCAACACCTTGTATTGTGTCTTCGATATCCGGTCTCAGGTTCCTGGGTTGATTTTGCGATGATGTACGAATAAATGCAACGAAAAGTTATAGACATGTGGCGGCGACGCTGGCTGGTTTCTACTCGATGGTGAATCGGAAGAGATGGAAAGGGTACACTGATGGTTTCTTCGAAAGACTTGCATAGGACATGGGAGAATGGGAAGAAAAAAGCGGTGTATCATTGTTATAACAGCTGTCATTCGATATCAAAATGTATGAGTATAAACACGATAGCAATACTAAAAACACAAACGCCAATGCAGAAGAAGACGTGACAGGAATATGAAGGGTATCCCGATAACATTGGACTCGGGATAGATACCTAGGTAGGATTTTAGGGCTGGCAATGGAGGAACTGACAGAGTGGCAGTCCGAGATGTGGGAAAATGAGGCCACTAATAGCATAAGGGAATAGACCACGGCTCTACCGCCTTGCAATATGAGGCCCGCTAGCTAATTATACCATGAATACTAGTTGGTGTGCATGGATCCAGAGCTTGACTTGTTATGGCTATTAGTATATAGAGTACCCCCTTTGTTTCGCAGCAAGTCGTGTCATAGAACGAATGCGACGGAACTGCAGCCGGCGCTGTTCCACCTCAGATGAGGTGAAGCTGCGAGGTGCAGACATAGTGTATCTTAGCTACAGCCAGTTTTACTCACGATGAATGCTATTGCATTTCCCTCGAATATTTAAGTAAATCAAACGGTTGGTTGATGTTTCAGTTTAAATGGTATAATGTCCTGAGTTAGTTCGTAACATCTCAGAGGCAACGCGTACTTACTAAAGCTATAGAAGGGGGTGATGAGGATGAGAACGATCGGCCTCTAAGACGTATTTGTACAATTTGTACCTGAGCCCATGGAAGTGACTAACGAGTGCCCGCTGTTATGTGTATGCGTTACCTAACCCCATTTATAGTAGAGCCATTGCCCTCTGATGTTAAAACCCAGTCGCGGACGCCTCCTTTCCAGTCACTCGTCCGTATGTCCTTGACATGCACCAGTATTACTTGCACTTCCTCACCGGCCACAAAACACTCTCGACCACCGTCTTCCATGTCGCCCGGCGGTTGCCTGTTGAACGCGACCACGCCCTCGGAATCGAAGGTGTTGTTCTCTAGATGCTGATCTCGGTAATATTTTTCCTCGTCCGAGCCGGGAGTAATCAGCTGGGCAGTCCCGTTTATCGTCGCACTAATGCTGGACATGGCGCTCGTGTTGAGGTTGATAAGCATTGATGCGAGGCTGGATCGGTGCTCGGGGCCAGGCGATCCTCCTCCCGAGGCCCGGCGACCCTGTGTCGGTGGGCGGTGCGATACCCCTATTATCACATATCAGATGCGCCCTTTACACTGTTCTAGCAAGCCAGGGACTGGGGTGGTATACAATCGTGCACCAGCAGTGAGACGTTCGGGTTGACGAGCAGATTGTTGGTCTTCTTCGATGAGGGGTTTGTGGTCATGACGATGACGGGAACGGACGAGTAAGGCGACGACGGGAGATACGTGTAGTTCATCAAGGACACGTGGGGCTGGTTGTCGACGCACGTGGCGAGATGAAGCTATCACGGGAACCACGTCAGCGAGGGGCACGAATCCAATGCAGCGGCAGACCGGGGGCTGTTCGGTCTTACGAATCGGGCATTTTCCAGACACTGCACGACCTCGGGGGGCAGCTCGCTGACGGTCTGCTTGTGCGTGTCGCCGGCCGAAGCCTCGTGGTTGAGCGATATCTGTTCCATGGTGCGCGCCACTGTAAGCTCTGGCAGGTACAGTGTCGCACGATGTTGTTGTGGTTGGCGGGGTTCCAATATTGGACTGAGTTAAGATTCTTACTTGGTAAGGTAAGGTACAAGACCGCATATCTGACCGCATCTATCCAGGATCTTGTTCGCCAGGCGGGTATTGTGGGGCTTGCCTTACCGACACTACCTCACTAACATGGGTCACTAACATGGGGGCCCTGCCTGGGTAGGTAATGATAAGTAAGTATACTAGCTATCTTGACGGCGATTTTTACTGAATATGTACTGCGACCATTGAGGTACTGAGCTTCCGTGTTTTTATACTCATTTTCATATAAGATATACTGTTCTTCGATTTCGGGGTTCGTCTGGATAGTCTCGAGGTGATTGATCGATTAACAATACGGTACGATGACGAAGGTCTTGGCGCTCACGACGGGATCTTGGGGAAACTGGAGCTCGAGCCACTTCCAATGTGGAGCCGGACTGCTCTACGGCTTCGGCTTTAGCCGGCTTCGCTCATCGCTTAGTCGCGGCATCTTGGTTCTACATAGTCGACACCGAGGAATGAATGCACCAGCTGACCTCTCACTGATTTTGCCTTTTCTATCTCTCCCTCCATAATTATAACCAAGGGTCAGGCCATTGACTGGTTTCACGGCATCAATCGAGTTCTCCCATTTCCCAAGCGTATCGTCGTCCATCATGCGGTCAATTAAACCCAGATATCTTCACCGGCGCGCCTTCCCCCGCTATGTATCAACTGGCGTGTCTGCTCAACCCCAGATCACCCCCATCACCTCACTTCTCATAGCAAACCGTGGAGAGATTGCCCTGCGGATAAACAAGACAGCAAAGCGCCTGGGCATCCAGACCACTACGTTATATACAGACCCAGATGCCTCGTCGCAACATGCTGCGTGCTCATCACATTCCATAGGCCTGGGAGCCGCCAATGGGTATCTGGACGGTGAGCGGATAGTCAGGTTGGCAAAGCAGCATGGTATCCAAGCATTGCACCCTGGCTATGGTTTCTTGTCCGAGAACTCCGTTTTCGCACGGAGGTGCGAGGAAGAGGGGATTGTTTTCGTCGGCCCGCCCGCCCGGGCAATGGCTGACATGGGAGACAAAGCACGGAGCAAGGAGATCATGACTAAGGCCGGGGTACCGTGCGTACCTGGATACCACGGGCCCGAGCAGGGAGAGACGGAACTTCTTAATCACGCCAAGGACATCAAGTTCCCTGTACTGTTAAAGAGCGTCAAGGGTGGTGGTGGCAAAGGCATGCGTATCGTTATGGAAGAAGGCGAGTTCTTGCAGCAGTTAAAGAGCGCGCGGGCTGAGGCTAGAGCGTCTTTCGGGGAAGGTGGTGAGGTTATGCTTGTGGAGAAATACATCATACGGCCGAGACATGTTGAGGTACAGGTCTTCGCCGACAAGCATGGCAACTGCGTCGCACTCGGTGAACGAGACTGCAGCATTCAGAGGAGGCACCAAAAGGTTTTGGAAGAGTCACCAGCCCCGAATTTAGACGACGTAACGAGACTGGACCTATGGGACAAGGCTCGAACTGCGGCTCTGGCCGTGGGATACGTTGGAGCTGGTACTGTGGAATTTATCCTTGACAAGGATTCGGGTGATTTCTACTTTATGGAGATGAACACTCGTCTACAGGTCGAACACCCGGTGAGTGAGATGGTCACGGGGACCGACTTGGTAGAATGGCAGTTCCGAGTTGCTGCTGGGGAGAAGCTCCCATTGACCCAAAAGGAAATTGTGGAGAGGATACAGGAGAGGGGCGCCGCAATCGAGGCCCGGATATACGCCGAGAGCCCCGAAAGGGGTTTCCTACCAGATTCTGGAAAACTCGTTCACCTCACCACGCCGAAGGCTGACGAGGACATTCGGATAGATGCAGGTTTTGTAGAAGGTGACACGGTTACTGAGGCTTACGACGGAATGATTGCGAAGCTGATCGTCCGCGGCGATGACCGGGAGACCGCGATACGGAAGATGGAGCTGGCTCTACGAAATTATGAAGTCGTCGGCTTGAGCACCAACATAGAGTTCTTGAAACGCCTCTGCAAGTCTCCCGCCTTCATCGAAGGTGACGTCGAGACCGGTTTCATTGAGAAATGGAAAACAGAGCTGTTTGACCCTATAAGGGTAACATCCGAGGTATATATACAAGCCGCACTTGGTATCTCAGCCTCAACACCTTCCTCGGTCAGTTCACCGCATGGTGAATCCCTAGGATTTGGCCACAATGGCGGGGAGAGGGTGTTTTTCTTCAAATCCCTGGATGCCCTGAACGAGAAAGAAGGTGAAGTGGTCGAGGTTCGGATATTGCAGAAGGACAACCAGCTTTTTGATGCCAACATCACTCGCAAAGGCGAAGAAACTGAACATATTAAGGATATCGTGTCTTCGCCAGTCTCGAATTCCTTGAAAACGACATTGACAACGTTCTTCCCGGAAGCGAGAGTCGAAACGGTCGTCGTCCAAGACCCGAACAAGGACAATAAGATCAGCATCTTCCAACGTGGCGGTAAGACCGAGTTATCCCTAGTGTCACCAACATGGTATGAGAATGCACTCGGTCTGAAGGAGACCACTGCATCTGTGGCGGCCCCAATGCCATGTAAGATTCTGAAGAACGAGGTGAAGGAGGGCGACAAAGTCATCAAGGGTGCGCCTCTGGTGGTGTAAGCTGTATCATTTCCCCACCATCTACAAAGGTCGCTGACGATGATTAGAATCGAGTCGATGAAGATGGAGACGGTAATTCGGTCCCCCCAGGACGGTGTGGTCAAGCGGTTAGCTCACAAAGAGGGCGTAAGTAGACTCCGATATTAAGACTAAGAAACTGGCTAACTTCTATTCCAGGATAAATGCAAAGCTGGCACAATTCTTGTTGTCTTCGAGGAAAACACTACCGTAGAGTAAGGATGAGAGGTATTCGGTCTCACAGTATACAAAAAGGGTGGCCGCCTTGAGAGCAGGCTGAGTGCATTGTCCATGTATATACACAAAATTTCAGATAGATGCCTGTTGGTCTTTCATCAACAGAAGAATCCTTGAACCTAGTCTTCGTTGTCGATAATGTATGGCAACAATCTATCTCGAAATATGTAGAATGCCGGGTTTATTTCTGTATGGGACTCAACGAATTCCTAGAGTGTGCGTTTATTTGGCCGTCTGTTTAATCCTAGGGCACTTTGTATAATCGATTCCGAGAGTTTGCAATAGGTGCGCAATTGCCTCTTAGTCAAGCCTTTTTGACGTCAGTTGATAATAATTCGTCCCTATACGGATGCAAGCGGACCGATGCCCCTTATTCTGATATACACGGACGCATAAATCGAGGCTTCCTTGGAATTGCCTATCTTTCCACGGGTTTGGTCAACCTATCGAAGCCATCACACTTGATTTGGGTGTCATCCTCGGCTATTGTGGCAACCTCTCAGTTCTCAATCGTACACGCAAATAGATATGTTCGCCAACGCCCTTTTCGCACTTTTATACATATAATTCTAACAATAGTCGTATTGACGATGCCTCTCGTTCGCATGATGGGCGTCTAGGGGTTTCGTTGTGGTAGAGCCTCGCTTGGTAAGGCCGGGGGTGTGCGTGGTTCCGTTTTGCGGTACTTTGGTTCCATGATCCCAAGCTGCAAGATGTATTAGCGTCATCGCTGGTGATCGAGGTTCATAGGGCGTTTATATCCTACCATGGAAAGTAATCGCCAGACAGTCTCCGTGGGTTGTGCGCCTACACCAATCCAGTACCTCGCCCTGATCGCATCTAGCTTGATGTCCTTGTGCAGCCGCCCCGTATCATCGTACGGGTCCGGCTTGGGGACGGGGTCGTATGTGCCGAGGACCTCGAGAGGCTTGCTATTCCGCGCCGTCCTGCATACCGGGGAAAGGCATCAATTGGGGTGATCGTCGCGTGCGCATGTCAACGTGGTCAAACTCACCTCGCGTGTGCCACGACGATGTTGTAGAAGGGTGAGTTTTTGCGGCCGAAGCGCGCCAGTCTGATTTTAACGACCATGGTGGATATAACGAACGTCTCGGTCGAGCTTGGGCTTGGCGAGGAGAATCTTGGACGAGGTTGAGTGCATATCTCTCTGTATACCGCTAAGGTTCCCCGTCAAAAGCCGGTCGGTCGCGATCAATAATTTTGGCGGAGACCGGGTCGGGTTGATCCGCTTCAGCCAATCAGTGCCTCGTGGTCCACTAAATCGGCATATCAATGAACGGTAGCCAATCACATAACAAGGGACAACCTTCTACAGCAGGAGAGTGATGCTCCATGATGTCAATTAAGCATATCCTTGCCTTGACTAAAACTCCAAGCCATCCGCCTCAACGTCACTTCTTCATCGTTGTTGTTGTTGTTGTCGTCGTTGTCGTCGTCGCTCATATCTGGTTTTGCCATTTGTGCTGCGAATTTACTCCAATTACACCAGCAATGGCTCTCAAAGTGAGTCTGTTGCAATAGCGCTCTACGACGTATTTGGCTGTTTGACTTACGTCATGTTCATAGACACTTTCAGCTAAAGCAGCTGCGGCTCTCGACAGGGAGCTTATGAGCACCGGTGCTTTTTCCATTGACCAGCTCATGGAGCTCGCAGGGTTGTCAGTGTCACAAGTTGGTAAGGCATAAGATGCTTGTGATACGTTATAGGACCCAATACTCGCGAGTTGTTACTCATGTGGTTTTCATAGTCTACCATGTCCACCCGCCCAACAAAGGCAACCGAATACTCATAGCCTGTGGTCCTGGAAATAACGGTAGGGAACACATAATTAACATTACATCTTACCAGTTCAACATTAGTTAACCAATTCAGGTGGTGACGGTCTCGTCGCCGCCCGTCATCTTCACCATTATGGATACCTGCCCTCAGTTTACTACCCGAAGCGCAGTAAAAATGACCTTTACCAGGTAGGTGGAAAGTTATGTTCGCTGCTGGAACTGTGTGACGCTTGCCGTTCCTTCAGCCAATGAGATCCGTATGGAAGTGTATCATTATTGTATACTCTGGTCTTGGTTCTAGCTTCTATTTCTAATCCGAACCCTCTCTAGACTCTTTCTCTTATCCCTCAGATCATAAATAGCGTCAATAGCCACAATAACCCCTCACCATCTCCTCTCATTAAAACATATCGCGTTATCGCTCGCTCATTGAAAATACACCGTACTAAGCTTTCGCACAGCGACTCGCCAAGCAACTGGAAGACTTAGAAGTCGCTTTTGTCGACGACTTCACTTCGGCTATAAAATCAGCAGACCATATCGTGGATGCCGTCTTCGGTAAATTTTCAAATTCGTATAGTCATGTATCGTAATGCTTATGCTGGCAAGGCTTCAGCTTCTCGGGTGAGGTTCGTGAGCCGTTTCCCGCGGTGATCAAGGCGCTCGAAGAAACCAAACTCCCCGTCACCTCCGTTGACGCTCCATCTTCTTGGGATATTGAGAATGGCCCACCACAGTCTGGTCTGGGAAGCAAGTTCAACCCTGAATACTTAGTCAGTCTTACAGCAGCCAAGCCTCTGGTTCAGCACTTCAAAGGTCGGCATTTCATTGGAGGGCGGTGCGTGTTCTTACTCCCAGGTGAATGTGCTGGTCGAAATTGACGGATCAACAGCTTTGTGTCCCCAGCAATCGCGAAGAAGTACGACTTTGAGGTTCCGAATTACCCCGGAGTGGACCAGTTCGTCGAAGTAGGTGTCGGGAGTACTCGAAAACTGTAGATGCTCTCGGGTCTGCGGGAAATGGTACTCGGGTGAAAGACTCTAGCTCGCTTCTCTTCAAGGTCAACTGACGTTACAACCCCCTGTGCGGCTATATGGACAGACGGGACTCGGGCAGCGTCCTTCTTCCATCTCTTCATTTTCCTGGATGATCCCCGCTGGGCAGCGCAAAAGTGGTGGGTGAAAGTGCCGGCAGAACTCGACGAACACGAGATATTCCTTCCCACATACAGGGCACTCTGAGACGTGCTCAGTGCACATTAAAGCCGTGGACTGAGCGGTGCAAGCGAACAGGAAGGGCGTGTATGGTGTCGTAAAGGGCCCTTATTATGACGCGAGTATCAACGAGTGATGATTGGGCGTGCATCCATTAATATGTGGCTAGAACCTGGTAGTCCGCGTGCTTTGATACATAGGAGGAATCTTGAAGATATCATAGAGAAGTGCAGTCGGGCATACACTAGCAAATGCCACCACGATAAACCAACAGGCAAGCAAACAACCAAGCACATCAAGTTTAGAGAGCCTATATGAAGAGCAGTGGTGGCAAACAACAGGGATGAGATTCTTAACTCACAGCTTGCAGCAGGGGCGCACAACTCAAGCGGTAATAATGACTTCCATCGTTTTCAAGACAACAAGCAATCAATATTCACCCTCTTGCTTCAACAATACTACATTTTTTTCTCTGTCGTGTGTAATCACAGAGAGGATTGAGGCCGGAGCAAAAGCTCCTGCAAGTGTCTGATAGGCTGCAGCGGTTCCCGGCGCTTACCATTTTAGCTGCTACCTTTTCCTCCGTCTGGGTCTTTCCGTTGCGCTGCTTCTGGATCGCCTCTCCTTGCCGATCCCCTCTTATGCATAGAACCCTTCAAATCGGTCCAATGTATCTTGAACAGGGCGCCGGTACATCTCCCCAGGGCCGCCCCAGGCGTTTGACATAGCCAAGGACTAGTCTAATACCAGTACCTGTTGAGTTGGCGTTTTCACTCTGCAGCCCGCTCCGGCCATATGCGGACCGTCCGGAACAAACCCCCCTTTGACGATGGATTCAGTTACGGGGACATTGAAACCAAGATACCCCGCTTAGCGGCTAACCATCACTTGCATGCCTACTGTACGCTACGGAGACTAAAGTGTGGCGACCATCGAGACAGCCTCGCGCCTTGCTCGGTACCGCATGGTACACACGCGTAGCATTGCCACTTCGAAAGGCCACGTCTTCCTACCGCGGTTCTCTTACCAGAAACACCGTGACCAACCGGTGCCACCGTACGGTCGGTTATGAATACGTACCCCCCGCCGTTAGTATGATGTGGAAATCTTATGCCCCTACGAATCGAACCCCGGACCCCATGCCTCACTGGTTTCCTGGCATGTCCGTGGTGTATCGTCCGACATGATTGTACCGTATAATCAAGTGTCATCGGTGCAAAACAATCATTCTTAGGTGGATTTCTCGTCCGCCCACGTCGCAACCACCTCTCACCTCTTGGCAGGCACGTAGGCGCCAAAGTGCGACGAAGAGCTGACGGCAAGGCTGCAAATGCGGCACCAGTGATAATAACGAACTCGCATAAAATACTACGCGGGGTATCGTAGCGCTTTAGCACTCTGCGGCCAACGGGCAAACGGACCAATCAGACACGCGGCTTCGCTTTTCGGAGAGGAGCCCGAAACCCAAATACACCATTGGCTTCGCCTTCATGACTCTCACAAGCCACAACCTACTCAAGCATCTTGAGCGCGATCGGTTCTGCTGTATCTGTGCCTACGATCGCTACCATGGGTGGGATTGATCTGGTGTGCATGCCTCGCGACAGACGAGTGGAGATGACGGGTCCTGTTATCAAGAAATGTCTCTTACTGGGGTGTTCGCATAGCAATTTGGTGGCCAAACAGGGCGCGTAGTGGTCTTCGGCATATTTGATTTTCCTCCTTTTTCCTTTTTCCTTTTTCTCCCACCGAAATAACCAGTGAGATCATGCAAGGTAAAGAATCATATTTCTGCATCGTTTCTCGACACCCTGGCCGCGCATGATCGACGGACAGTTCGTACACCGTCCAGTTGGAAGGGCCACAGCCACTTCAAGCCGCCACATCAAATTGGCATCCTCTAGGTCAGGTTCTGGCCAGGGACTCTACAAAACTTTTGAAGCGAAGTGGCCAAAAACGTGTACTGCGCCACTACTGTGGCGTTGATCTGCATACAGGGATGAGCATTCGCCACACTAGGTTCAACAACAATATTACTAATTGACATATTTGGCACCCAAACGGGCCACCCTAATTTCCTGTTTTTTTAACTAGCTCACTTACTAACTTACTATCTACAACACTATTAAAAAAACTACTAATACTACTCCTATTATTTATTTTTAAAAGCTAATATAAACCGCGAAAATTAAATTTAAAAAGCTATTATAGCTGTACGATTTAAAAAAACTAGTTTTTAAAAAGCCGCTTAACTGTTTAATATTTTATATTTAACCCTTTAATACCGACTTGCTAGTATAAAAAACTACGTAAAAGCTAAAAAGCTTTTTTAAAAATTTATAACAGCTAAAAAAGCTTTAATTATACGAATTATTTTTTAAATATAAATTTAAAACTAGCTATTAATTATTTAAGCTCTTGAGTTTTTTATAAATTATTACTTAAAAGCAAAAAACAACTTTATACTATTAAATAGTTATTAATATTTTAATTTTTTATAACGTTATTTTAAAATAAAAATTTAACAAGCTTAAAATTTTAACTAATAATAAAAAAATAAAACCTTAAATAATTTTTTAAATTATTAATTTAAAACTTATTAATAAATACGCTTTTTTTATAATATTATAATTAAAAATATTTATAATATAAACAAAAAAAAATTATAAAAAATATTAAAAATAATATTAAAATAGTTATTTTATATATAAAAAAATTATTTTAATTAATTAATTTAATAACCGCGAATAAATATTAATTATTAAATATATTAAAATTAACAGCTATAGCTTTTTATTATTTATTATTTTTAAAAGCTAATATATTTAATAGTTTTAGTTAAACCTTAGTTTTAACTTAAAAACTATTATTTAAGTAATTTTTAATAACTAAACAAATTATATTATTATTTTAAAATAATTATAATACTTTAATTAATATATAAAAAACTAGTTTTACAGGTAATATTAATTTTTTATAATAAATAGCTACTTTAGCTACTAAATAATTAAATTTATTAAATATTATAAAAAAAAACTAATTATTTTATTATATTTACTACTATATACTATCTACGTTTTTTAACACTTAAATATAAAAATATTTAACTTTTTTATAAAAGCTTATAAAAAACTAATTAATAAAAAAGCTTTATATAAAGCTTAACAGGTTAATAACTACTAGTTTTTTTTATTTTATTAAAAAATACGCTAGTATATTCCTTATAATATAAACAATACTTAAAAAAATATAGCGCTTTATTTATATAACTTTAATAAAATATTATTTTATTATAAGTTAAAAATACTTTTTTTTATTACAACTATAACTATAATTATAATAATAACTATAATAATTATTATAACTTATATACACTTTATTAATATAATTAATAATATAGCTATAAACGTTTTAGCGGTTTGCCCAACTTTTATATATACTAGTATTATTTTTTTTAATAAACTTATATATCCAGCTTAATAAATAACCAGGCCCTATAAGCTATTAATAAAAGCTTTGTACGTAAACAGTAAAAAACGCGTTCTAAAAATATTAATTATAAGTTTTTTAATAAAACTAAAATATTAACTATAGCTAATATATAAAAATAATTATAATATAAAAAAAAAATTTAATAATAATAGCTTAATAAAAAAACACGCAAAGCAGCGTTACGGGGTAAAATAAGCTTTATAAAGCTCGTTTAAAAAGAAATACCTATAACAATTAATATATTTAAATATAAATAGCTTCAAAATAGACTTTAATAAACCTTCGTAGCTTTCGATAGCCTTATTAGTGTGTGTGGAGAAGCCGGAGATTAAGGGGTGGCCCATTTGGGTGGATGGCCCGTTTGGGTGCCAAATACGTTGGTATTAGGTACGTGTCTAGCCCCCGGTCTAGACCTTGACAGGGGTCTGAAGTACCTAGGATAGATTTACTGTATGTTGCGGCCGCAATTGGAAACTACCTACCCACCTACTAATAACATCATCTTGATATCTCCATTCCTTCTAACAGCAGTGCTTCCTTTCGGTTCGTATCCTGACTGCTACACTCTACTGAGGCAGCCAACGCCCGAATATGTGACTCATGGCCTCCCCCCAAGTTAAGCGACGTTGCCCCTCTGCCCATGTACGTATTGTTGGAAACTACGTAGTCGCATTGATACAAATCTCTTGGCGCAGCGCTCACCCCTAAGTCGGCCACAGTAAGGTTTGCGACCGTTCGAACATCACACCTAGCGCATGCTTGGTATCTTACTTTTAAAGCGTACCTACACATGTGATTGGCTGTAAATATACATAGGAGGACTTAGCATAATTCTGCTTCATGTCGGTAATGTATGCCATTCGCATCCCTGCTACTCTTCTCGACGACATTCGAGATGACTCTCGACTTTCCGCCAACTACACACGACGAACAGAAAATCTGTACGGTAGATGACAACGATGCGACTCGAATGCAAGCCGTACGTAGTGCTTGCAGGCGATAAGTTAGGTCGACGTCATCAGTTACGGTGCACTGAGCATACCTTACAGTCAGGCCTTATCTAATAGGTATGAGCTGGTCTGAGTCTTCACAATTGGGCGGCTCGGGTTACAGTAGGCCAGAGCAGAGTCGGAGCGCTAAGAAACCACACCGGTTACTGCCCGTTAGCCTAGGTTTCGTTTTCTCTGTTCAAAACAGGCCTTGATAGCTTTAACTACGAAAAAGAATTAAAGCTTAATAAAGGCTCGACTTTAAAGAACCATAATCTTTTTTCTGGGTTTTTCATAGCTAAAAGCTGACGTTCTACGGCCTTATAAATCTTAGCCCGTTGTACAGAGTAAACCTGCGGTAAAAGATATCATGAACATAAAAGAACATAAAAGAACATAACAATAGCCGTAGTCGTCTACTCTAACCTGCATATATGTTTTTATATAATGTAACCTAGTTATATGAAAAAATAATAGCAAAAACAATAATGAGTTCCAGTAGTATTCGGAAGGCAATAAGTGGCAGGGGGCAGTAACTGGTGTCCAGAGGATTGACATTGACAGTTTCAAACGATTACAAGACGAACGTTTTTTAACGAGATTTTTACGTATTCCCGCGCCTTCGTTGTTCAGTATATACCGAGTTAATAACACCTATGTGCCGACAGTCCTTAGTACTACCGGCCTGGACGAGTTAGATCACAGGGCTTCGATGGTGTTCATCTTAGCGACGTATTTCTATATTATTTTTATGTTTCAATGATGTAATGATGTGACGGCGGATCCTAAACTGCATGCCATAGAAGTATCCCAACTCGGAGATCGCTTCTCATATCTGTCCCCTCGCATACAAAAAAGACGGCGAGCCCGAATGGAAAACACAGTGGCGATTCTCTCAGTTGCTTCTAGAGAAACTCCTCTCCGTACAATTAGTTAAAATAGAGTCGTACGTCATGCCAAATACTACTACTGCCTTGCTTCTCATTGCAGATCGTCACATGTCACGACCACGACCTCTTCATTGTATCTTCTAGTCTACATTTCTACTATTAACGCTTCAGTAACGACCCTTGAAAAGCCATCGGATATCGCCACCTGCTCTCGGCTCGGCATGCCTAATACCCCCGAGGACTGAACTAATTAGGCAACAATCACTCGTGAGATTATGAACATGTTTCGCATCTGCAACTGGCTAGCATGGATACTTGCCGTGAGACGCCTCGGAGACTTCCGCGGACGTGGAGAATGCCGACTTTGATACTCCTACTCTCTTAGTCGTGCATCTAAGCTCTTCAAGAATGACTCCCTGGCGAATAGCCAGAGTTATCAGGGAAGAGAGGGTCTCGTGCCACGTAGTTAGTACAATGTACTGGCTTTAGTAACCATTAGGATACGTAGGCCCCATGTTATAAGCACCACGCCCCATCATAAAGTTGGGGTTTTGATGTCCCCAAATTTCTGCTCAGGGTAATATCTACTAAATTGGTTCCAGTTTTCCTCGGAACACAGTAGTTATACCTCGTAGACGAATGGTGGGCGCATGGATATCTGCATCGGTTGCAATTGAACCTTCTCTGGTCGCTGATCGTTCATGACATGGAGTAAATGCTCCGGCGTAGGAGTGATACCCGTGTATCCAATACTAATCTTCCCCTGTTCTGTGATTGACTCAATACTCCATTTCAGCTGTAGTATTGGAGGACTTGTCCAGTGGGAGATGGGCAATATGGGATATTCGTACTGTTGGCGAAATGACGGATGACTTTTACCGAAATGAAGGAAGCAATATTGAACACTCGGTACAAAGGCCTCTGCTAACTCATCGTAGCGGTGCGGCGGTCCTACAGACTCTGCCGCCCCTAACCGCCCTCTCCTCGTACTGTAGCCGCCGGGCCTCAGTTTTGCTATCGGCGTGTTAACCTACTGGGCTACCGTATTGAAGAAATGGAACCGTTGAACGCCTGGAACACGCTGCTCTTCCTGCTCCGAACGATGCCGCTTCTACTTAGAGGCCACCCCCCTTCCCTTTTTTCCTTTTTTACCCCTTTTCCGGAATACCCTAGGCCTACTAGCTAATCCTGCTATAGTACTGCCGAGGGCGCGCTAGGAACTAATAATAGGTTTAGGATAATAAAATAATATTTTCTGTCGCTGCTACCCGCCACCTATCTTGAAGAGGCGAATCTAACCCTTCGCGATCCAGCCCTCCGAACAAGACCTCCCAATGAAGGTGTACTGGTCAAAGGACTAGCCAGGCTAATGGTGACCAGTCCCGAGAACCAGCCACGCAAACGCCAATCCAGCCAATCAATACACATCCAGTATTACAGTTAGGTTAGTTGAATGTTTTTCTTGTTTAGATCGTGGCCACCTCTTTTCTATTGTTTGTTAAATTCTGCTGTGAAGTCTTTTAGTACATACATCTGGTTGTATATCTCAGCAGTCTCACAGAAGACGGTGAGTGCAGCGAATAGGTTCTTAGTGACCAGTGGCCGCAACTCCGCTATTGAGACATACAAGCACCTGCGCTCGTATTCTGCAATGATTTTCAGATTCTCCTTGATGTCTCTTTCGTCGATATTGCCCTGAAACTCGGGGAAATTGATGCTGTTGAGGTTGTCTTCATCACGATCGCGTGCGATCGAGCCGTAGTCGTTGTACAGCCGGCACAATGCAGCAAGATGACGAGCGACGTCTTGTAATATGTAACTTGCCTGGGGATGGTAAATACGATCAGCGCCGTGGTCATACATACAGCAGAATGCAGCCACTGCGTATGGGCCGATCGTGTGGTCACCGGAGACAGTCCGAACCCATGTCAAAAGAGAGGACGGTGGGTTAACGAGAGTTTTGTGATTGTTTTTCTCTTCAGGTGGCTGTGCCGCTAAGCGTACACTCTCTTCGGTCTGAATAATGTGCGCTGTGATGTAACCCACAAGTGTGATTCTCAGCTGGCTTCGGGAATGATGCGTGGCTGTGCGGACATAGGGTGCTTGCCACAAACGTCGAATAATACCCTTCAAGTCTCGCTTGATATGCCCGAGGCGAATTTTGAAAGAGGTTGACGACTGAGGACTTGCTTGAAACGGAACATCACTGGCGATAGGTTGGGGAGAACATGTTGAAGGCTGGATTGAACCACTAATATGAATGTCATACCCTTGCTCCTGTTTGACTTTCGTATTGAATTCTTCGATCTCAACTTCACGAAATAGCTCCGGAATGGACATTCTTATCATAGAAAGTGCATTTGATGGAAGACATGCCACTTCGCTCTCTATAAAGTCGTCAATTTGATATGCCAGAGCGCATATAGCCATCATTTCGAGCATCGTGTTTGACCCAAGAGGCCACCCATGTATATTGTTGGATGCTGTCCAGGTGAAGGGTATGACAGACAGGTACTTTTCTTTCCTTTTCGCATTCTTATGACAGGCATCAAGGCATATTTTCCCTAGTGCATGCTGAAACAGAGCACCTTCGATTACCCAAGCCGCGATGCACCATTCTGGCGTGTCTGAGAAAATAGGGAGCTGGGCAAAGAACTTTGATGGCCGAAGTATGGTATGTAAATCGCCTGGGAGGAGCTCTTGGATCGAATAGGAAGCTTCCCTGATCGAGCATTTCAGGGCCGCCAATGTAAAAGCTTGAGATAGGCAACTGGACCCATAGGCAACCTTTTGGGTCCAAAGGTGCTCTGGACAAGGGCGGCAAGCCAAAGTCGTGGATAAGAATTCACGCCCTTTCTGGATAGCGTCTTGTACTTGGTACATAACAGGTTGTACAATCGACAGAGGTGCGATCTCGTTAACGGTGATAAGTGCATACGCAGTATTCTCTCGTTGGCCGCCCCAGGACCCATCGTGCTCCTGGTCCTTGAGTAAACGTACGAGAAACTGAAAGACCACAAGAATAGTATCGCGAATGAGTTGTAGATTGAATCCGGGTAATAGTCCCTGACCCCATGCATTTAGAACGCTTTTCAAAGCTTTCGATATCTGCATCATAGAATAATACCAAGGCTTGTTCTTTAAAGCCAATATTAGCGATAGCTTAAAGGTCAATACTGAACTTTGCTCACCGGCTGATCTCTAATGTTGTTAGGATCTCTACACCACGCCTCACATAAATATTTCGTAGCCATTTCAATCTCATGAGTGTATGTTAGTTGCGCAGCGCTAACGCACATTATGGTTAGGATGTGACTAATAGTAGTGAGACTCATGTCTCTTCCTCGCAAGGATATCTTGGAGTGTACATCGTTGCGGTACTTTTCCACAAGCTGGCTTGGCTGAATGGAAATACCAAGCTGGCCTAATGCAATGATAGCCTTAGCAGTATTCTCGGTGCCAAGTTCAAAAAGTGATGCTTCTTGTGTTAGCTTTGTCGATGCTTCTATACAATCAATATTACCTACTACAGCCGTTGAAAGCCGCCTGTAAAACTTCTTGAATAGTCTTGATATTGGAGAGCCCAAGATCGACACATGTGAAGCCGCTCTCCAGAAGTGTGGACACGACCTTTTTAAATTAGACAATCCCGAGATAAAAACCACAAGATCGATTTACGAACCGACGAAAATTCAGGGCAAGTTAGCAAGATGCCGTTACGGGGGCCGGAATGGTCTCTGACGAGATCGTTGATCAACGAACTTGCTGATGTCTGGAGAGCCATAGTGAATTAGTGAATAAAACTTTAGAAGCAGCTAAAGGAAGGTAAAGTCATACTCTAAGCATGTAGTGTTGCTTATAAAGGGGTGCCGCGGTAATCCTTGGCCTTTTGGGGTCAATTACCTTGTACCCACATGATGCCCCCCCCTCACCCCCCTTTTCCTCTTTCTTAGTCACACACCCTCATTCTATATAAATTGCATACTCCTTCGAGGGTCTCTTAAGACGGGTTGTCCACGTGGTACGCTTATCCCAAGCATTTTGAACATGGCAATTCTATTTCATCAAATTCCCATAATGCTTTCCCCTGATTGGCTTCTTCAGCTGGCCCCCCTCTGTCCTGATGATCGATCAAGTTTCATGGGGATTGTTGGTCTCATTCTTACCTTGGTTCTAGTTTTACGGTCATTTGTAAAAAACAAACATACGCTACTATCCGACGCCCCCATTGTAGGACAACAGTGGCGATTCGAACCCCGCATCATTACAAGGTATCGTTATGTCTTCAATGGCTGGGAAATAACCAGAAAGGGATGGGAGAAGGTAAGAAACCCCCAAGCTCAAGGGGCTCATGTAGACGCAGATTCTAAATCACAAGAAGCACAAAGACTCAATCTTCACAATCTTGCGGCCCGATTCAAACGTCACGGTACTTCCAACTCGTTATGTTGATGAACTTCAAAACTTGCCCGATAATGTCCTGCATCCTATAGAGGCCTTGTCACAGGTAGCGTGTGCATCTCCTTATCTCGCAAAACTCAAAAACTCATTACGAGCTAGGATCTACACGGGGCATACACTGGAATGGATATACTGCTGGGTACTCATCTTAGCTTTAACGTGATTCGAAATAAACTCACACCTCGATTGGGCTCGACTATCCCCCTTCTAGCTGAAGAGCTGGAGTACGCGTTCGGTATAGAAATCCCGCCCTGTCAAGGTGAGAAGGACAAGGCCCAGATCACTGCTCTAAACACTAACATCACTTGACGGCAAATGGGTACTTGTTGATCTCAATAGGATCATGACGCGCATTATTTCACGCGTGACCTCGCGCTTCTGGGTTGGATTTCCGCTCTGCCGGAATGAAGCATGGCACACGGCAAATACGTACACAACGTCACGGATCTTCTACACGGCACTGACATTGAAGTGTCTACCCGTTTTCCTGCATCGAATGGTGGTACCGCTGCTGCCCTTTAAGCGACAATTGCAGCATGGTCTAGATCGTGTGTTTTCTCATCTCATTCCTGTAATTGAAGAGCGAATCCTTCGAATGTCGAGTGAGAATCCTTCCGAGCAATGCGCCGAAGATGTGTTACAATGGATGATAGATACAGCAGAAGGCGAGGAAAAGTTGCCTGAGAATCTCGCCCTTCGGTATGTATTCACCATCATAGGATCCCTCTACACCGTATCAGGTGGGCTTGTAGACTGTCTGTACGACTTGACGGCACATCCAGAGTATATTTCACTGTTACGCGACGAAGTCCGGCAGGCCTTAGCATCCGAGGGCGGTTGGAACAAGGGTACATTGTCAAAGCTCGCCCAAATGGACAGTTTCATGAGAGAATCGCAACGCGTAAACGCGCCAAGCCCAAGTAAGCAAAGTCAGCTCCAACAATGCGTGATGATACATTATTAATGAATTACATCGGCAGTCAGTTTCAAGAGAATCGTAAAGCAGCAAATCACCCTCTCCGATGGCGTGATACTACCAGTTGGAACGTATGTTTGTGTGGTCAACACTTCTAGTCTGGACAACCAACCAGATATAGTTGGCGACCAGTTTGACGGACTTCGGTACAGCAAGAAGCGACAGCCAGGAGCGGGACTTGGCACGCGGCACCAGTATTCCTCGACCGACAAACAGCACATCACCTTTGGTCATGGTCGCTTCGCGTGCCCTGGCCGCTTCGTCGCCGCAGCTGAGATCAAGATAGTGTTAGCGATGGTGCTTGAGCGGTATCAAATCAGCTTTGGCGAAGGATGCGCTCGACCAAAGAATCTTCACTTGTTGGAACTAGGGTTCCAAGATCCCAGCATACGCGTATACTTGCGAGAAAGGGAGAATGCTTGAAACCCTAGAGAATGCAACTTATGCACATTCGATTGGCTTGCTGGAGATCTGTTGGGACTCGTGCTCCATCTACGATTTCGCTGTTAGGACAACTTGAGTCAAAGATAGTGGGGGCAGGGCACGTCAGGTAACATTATAGAAGTAGGCTGTGTTAACAACACCTGCACTAACTTACCAGGGGGTCCACCCCCAAAGGCGCCACCCGCTTCACAAAGGAGGTACTGAACACACTGAAAATGTGTAATGGAACGTTGATGTTGTATTCACTAGGTTTAAAAACCTTATTAAGCTAACGGTAAAATACGACGTTATACCAACCTGCAGGTGAGATGCCTCTCTTTCATGTCGGCTGCCCCTATGCAGTAGAGTCAGACTACCTAAGCGACTACCTATCATGCATACCATACAGAAACAAAATCTTGGCAAGGCAGGCTACACTGGGTACGCAGCGAGGCAGCTCTTAGCGAATGTCAACCCATTGGAAATAAGCCGCCCACCATGGAGTCTGATCTCTGCCACTGGAATCTCTAGAGTTATATGCTGAGACACCTAGGGGAACTGCTTCGTCCTTTCATGAAACCTCTGTCGCCTATCCCGGCAAGTAGCTCAAACGGACAGGCTTCGCCTTTATCTCGTGAAAGATACTTGACAAGAACATACCCTTTAATATAGCAAATCCCGCGTTTCCAAACTTTTCTTTCCAATCTCCTCCTTTACGTACCCTTACCTGCATATACATAAGTTTTCTCCTATTCCCGCAATGGACTCCATGAAAGACTTCGTCATTGTTGGTGGTGGCCTGTCTGGCTTAGTCCTTGCTGCTCGTCTTACCGACAACCCAAACGTTACAGTGACTGTACTCGAAGCAGGTAACGACTATACCACAGATCCTCGCATTCGTACCCCTGCGCTATGGCTCTCAGTACTTGGCACGCCCGACTTTGACTGGGGCTATCAAAGCACACCACAGGTAAGAAATGGACATCGTAGCCTTCGAGTCTTTCCCACGATACTAACACAGGCTATCTCTAGAAAGGATTGAACGGCAAAGTCATTCCGTTGTCCCAAGGCAAACTGTTGGGAGGCTCAAGTGCTATTAATGGCCAAGCTTTCGTAGCCAACTCAAAGGCTGCTATTGATGCCTGGGGAGAATTCGGTAATCCAGGATGGGACTGGGAGACTCTATCTCCTTATTTCAGGAAGTTCCACACCCTGTCTCGTCCCTCAACTGAGACTGTTAACCATCTACGCTTGAACTATCTCGATGAAAATTTGCGTGCCAAACATGGTCCTGTGCAAGCGTCGTTTCCTGACGCGACTGATGACCCCATCCCGGGTGCTTGGGTGGACACGCTTGCTGCGCTTGGCAACCCGGCTTCGGGTGACCCGTTTTCTGGCCAGTTCACTGGCGGATATATCAACCCCATGACCGTTGACCCAAACACGCGTACGCGGAGTGATGCTGTTACGGCCTATCTTGAGCCAGTCAAACATCGTGAAAATCTACAAGTTATCACGGGCGCTTTGGCTGAAAAGCTAATCTTTGACACGACCGGTGTTGAACCGAGGGTATTGGGCGTTCAAATCCGAAAAGATGAGGATTCTGTGCTTGTGAAAGCTAAGAAGGAGGTCATACTGTCTGCCGGAGTTTTCGGCTCGCCCAAACTACTCGAACTATCAGGCATCGGATCTCGCGAACGACTAGAGAAGCTTTCCATCCCCGTCGTTGTCGACAATCCCAATGTCGGCGAGAACTTGCAGGATCATCCCGACGCGGGTGTCAGCTTCGAGGTAACTGAGGGTGTGAAAACGCTTGACAGTATAAGTCGACAGGAACCTGAGGCTGTTGCTGCGGCCATGAACGAGTACGCGACGAAGAAGACGGGTCCCTTCGCTGTTGGCGGAAATTTCTCAGGGTCTTTACTCCCAGTCCCTGATTTTGCGGCGGCTCCCAGCGACGAACCAACCCTGGAAGAGGTATTGAAAACGACCACGGACGCAACACCAGGTCCATTTTCACCCTACCACGCAGCATTCGTTCACTCAATGCTTCGCGACCGCAATGAAGGCCCTGGGAACATCTTTACCTACGCTGCTTTCAGCAACTTCATCCCTGAGGGTGCTGGTGCCGACATTGTGCAAAAGGTCGATACCGACGGCAACTTTTTGACCATTTGCGCTGCCCTGCTTCACCCCTTATCTCGTGGAAGTGTACACATCAGCTCCCCTGACCCCGCCGAGAATCCAATCATTGACCCGCGATACCTTGAGCACCCCGTGGATCTCGACGTGCTGGCCCGGTACTTTCGCTACATCAATCAGATCGCTCAGACAGAGCCGTTGAGCCGATACATCAAGCCTAATGGCCGACGCAGTAACGGCGCTCCGGCTGACATGAACAACTTAGTGGAGGTAAAAGAGTACATCAAAAGGGCAGCGTTGAGCTGCTGGCATCCGACGAGCTCTTGTGCCATGCTACCGCTTGATAAAGGAGGCGTGGTCAACCCGAGTCTTAAGGTCTACGGGGTTGAAAATCTGCGAGTGGTGGATGCTAGCATCTTGCCAACTGTTACACGTGGGAACCCTCAAACTACAGTATATGCGGTAGCGGAGCGAGCCGCCGACATAATCAGAGGTTCTACTGGTACCAAAGACATGTGAAACCGTAACTCTTAATTAGGACAACAATATCTGTCATCCTTCAACTTTTGCTGTGAACATAATTATTTAATTAAAAGAATTGCTTAAATCTAACAACCCGCTTACTTTAAAGCGTACATGAGGATTTTCGAGCGTTTGAGCTACATGTTAGCAACAATACCAACAATACCTAAAAGCGAAATCCTATAGTTCATCCTCAAACACTCCGTGCAGCCAACAACTCCACTCCAAACAAGCCAAGCCCTACCTAAGTTTATTAATCATCAATCAGTAACCTTCACTCGCCTAATGATACCATATCCTCGACTCACATGGAGATATGTTCTGCATTGCAGCTAAGGATGTCGCTGCAGCAGGCAATACTGTTGGGGATTGAATACTGGTTCTTGCAGCGTCCCATCGGTGCTACGCTACACTACACGATCAAACGCTGTATGCCAATAGCCTATTGGCCATAGGACGCCTATTGGAAAGGAGAAGCGGGGATTGGCGGATAGGCCTGAACAGGTCTTGACGTACCTTCGCGGCACAATCCTAACATAGGGGCCAATACTGACCGCCTGGTTCTCATTTTACGCCCAGCGTTGGTCGTGATGCCTCTTCCTTCGCGGATGGCAAAATTGTCCATTGTTCGCACATACCCTCGCATTATATTTCGTTGAGGAAGTGTGCCACCAATTCTTAGATCAACGAAAATCTCAATCCATCACGCAACCTTTTCAAGATATTACTTGTCCATCTCTGCTCACCCATGGCTGATTCACAGGAGGCCGCCCTGCCTCCTCCGCCAGGCGTTGAGCCTAATTTCACGGACTCGTTCAATCGCGGACCGATCTATATCATCATAGCTAGTATCTTCTTGGCCTTGCCCACCATTTTCGTTGGCATTCGGTTGTGGGCACGAATCGTGATCCAGAGGTCACCATGGTGGGACGACTGTGAGAATGTTCCCTCTCCATTATCATGGAAATTTTGTGTACTAAACAAGACCCGGTAGCGCCAAGCAAGTCGTCACTAAATTGGAAAGCTTTGCCGGCGAAGACTCTCTATTTTGAACACGCTGTAAATCAAAGTGTAAAGCACTTCGATTTAGCCTTGTTGGCGTTATATCTTTTTAGTTATGTAAGCCTTGTTTGTATTCGTATTTGGATATAGTGGCCTTTAGTGACCATCTTTACTATTGCAGTACGTAAGCCACACAGTCGATTTTAGTGCGAATACGTTGTGGTTGATGCCTTAAATAGACTCTGACTAATTAAATCATTGCAGAGTACGTCTAGGCCAATAGGAAGCCAGACCACTTTTATAGAGTTTTGGGGTGTCCGGTGTAAATTTCTCAAGCTTTACTTTCCCTCACACTTGATTGTCGTTGCTAATACGTGTTCGGGAAAGGTAAAGCTTTCCAATAAAACATTAGTGGTTTGCGTCCTAGCCCTGGTATGTCAACCCGTCAAGACATCTTGGGGCTTTCGGCTAATATTACGAACCCAGTAGCTCTGGCAAGCGAGCTATATCGGTATCAACATATGGTATAGGTATACTGCCGACTGCATTGGCTTCTCCTCATATTGTTAACTCTCTATGTCTCCATGGTGTTGGAAAGCATTTGTGAGATGTTCGCCTTGTGGACTTTATACATATGTCAGATTATATAGCATATTACCAAGGGGGCTAATAATTGACCAGCCAAGCCAGTTTTTTAGTGTAGTGGTAAATCTAACAACATACCGTATCAGCCTCTTATCAAGCTATTTTCTACATGTATACACGTAATCCCTCGGAACCTCGCTTTCACCATTTTTAGACATGCCATTTTACTGTACTACTTAACTTGCCGTTAATATGAAAAGAGGGTGTATTACCATGGTGGGTTTGGAAAGGGTCTTTGGCAAGTTGGAAGATTATTCGTAACTCGATTAGATCCCATCAGCCCTATTTTGAACCCCTTATCGTGTGTATAGATAATTGCAATATCATAATTTCAGACACAATATCAGCTGCATCCCTGCTTGCAAATGTGCTCTACCGGTACCTCTTGATTCCGTAACACCCCAACGAATATCTGGCTGAGACTTCGCACCATCTTAGATTTTCTGCCCAGAAACCACAGCGCCCTAATGCAATTGTCATAATAGGTTAAGCTTGTATTTTATTCTTCAATCTTTTGGGATAGGGTTTCCCATTCCTGTTGCCATACGTTCTTTACCACGACTAGGTGAAATATACACGCCTTAGTTAATGTTTTAATAAACAGAATAATTCACGGTTCCGTTAATATAAAGCCCTCATTAACAGGAAAATAATAACCGGGCAACTTTTTTATCGGCATGTTATAAATTTCCGGGGGCGTGGTCACTTTTACGAGATTAAATAATTTAAAAGCATTTAATTTTCTAGTCCTCGCTACTAAGCTAACCCTAACCTGGTTCAGGCTTGCCTCAGCTTATTTTCATCGATAAACTTAATTAAATCGGTAAGTATCAGCGCTCCCAGGTGCCAGGAAATATGGATGCAGGGAAACCAGCTTTTAATTCTTGCTAGAATTCAGCGCCTTGCACAAGCAAAACAAGTTAAAGAATGCGCCTTTGTTCGATTTTAACTGATTTAGCTGGGTTTCTTATTTAACTAGGGCTAAATACTTGACCAAATAACTCAAGTATATATATTGGAAGTATAAAAATGTCGGTTAGTGTAGCGAAATCAATCTGTATTACGGTCTGTATAGTTTGTATAGCGAAGTCAGCCAGTCAGTCTGTGCGGGTAGATAGGTCAAGGAGGTTCTCCGTTATGCCTTAGGCATGTTTACTCCACTAGCGCACCGTATTAGAAGGAATAGAACTAGCTACCTACCTAGGTAGGTAACGCCATATCAGTGTTCATTATTGTGCCTAGCTGACTTGGCTACTTCGAAACCGGAGATGCACCCGCAGACTGTGGAAGCTGGAAGTCAGCCCCAGTATGCATGCTTGATGCAGTGCGGCGCCAGCTCCCGAGGTCCCCACTTGTATGAAGGGCCAGTGCCACATCATCCGACAAACCTTTTTTCCAAAATCGGATTCCCGAACTGCAGTCCCAATCGCCGTCCCAATTGCAGTCCTGTTGGCAGTCTTACTACAGTCCTACTTGTAGTCTTATTTGCAGTTAGTCCTACTTTATTAATTTTGTATATTATAAAGAGGGGTAGTGGTAAAGTAGCTAAAATGGGGGTACACCTAGAACTACTTATGTACAATTATTATATATAATCAAGTTTTAAACTATAATTAAAACTATATGGGACAACGGTTGTAGTTAACTGTTTTGGAATTATAGTTAATACTGCAGTTAGGATTGCAATCGGGACTATAATTGGGACTGCAGTTCGGAATCTGATTTTCGCAAAAACATAGGTTTTGTCGGATGATGTGGTAATGGCCCACCCTGCACCCGGTCCCGTCAGCCCGCCCCCTCACCTAGGGCGTGTTGCCCGGTCGAATCAGGTACGAACTTAAATCCCGTGACATCAATAAGATTACCTTGTAGGGCTGGAGACCGTGTGATACCCATGCCCGTGGGGTAGTACGGCATCCTGATATCAAGTATAGCAGGCTCTCCGCAGGTGCCATTACGGCGTCCCGAATGGTTGGCGAGCTTCATGCGAGTCCTCTTTTGCCGTCCCCATCTGACTGGCAAGGTCTGCCTACTACAATACATCTTGGCGTCAATTACATCTCACCGTCAAAATGACTTGTATCGTGGGCAAGCGTAACGTATTCGAAATGTTCGAACACCTAGATGCACGTTAAGCATAAAGGCGAGGCATAATAAATATAGCTAAGTGTATATACTTGCAGGATAATAGCTAACTGAGTAACGCATCAGTATCCTTGCCCCCTTCTAACCATGCACAAATTAATACCCCTAAAGAATCCAATCACACTACGTCAATATGCGTTCGGTTCGGCGATAATAGGGGCGATGGGAAGCCATCGCGGCTACCTCCGGGTACCGTCAGTAGGAAGATGTGCGTAGAAGCCCTTTTGAGACAGATGTGTGAATATTGTGTACCTAGGTAATATGTAATTATGTATGTCGCTAGCTCCGATATAGGATGTTCGACAGTGAACAGCAATAAAAAACAACAACCATGATGCTCGGGTTTCTCTGTTTCTTCTTGATTCCATCTTCTCTGGGCTTCGTGCACGAGTTGTGACTTGCGGGCCCCTATACGACGGCATATCCGTGGTTGGTGCTTGTGATGCTTGCCAGCGGGCAGATCCCCCACGGCCGGTACTAAAAATGGCTCGTATTGGGTGACGGTTATCGCCTCTACTCATCCTCAGCACACGCAAAACAGCCACATATTTGCGTTGAGTAAGCCGTCGATGGGTCTATTCATGGCTCATGGCGGTGTGCTAGGGATGGCCAATCATCCAAGATACGATGGCAGCTCATGTGGTGAATGAAGAGGTTTTGGTCCTGTCCTCGCCGTCTCCCGCGGCGGGGCTATCATGTCGGCAGCTAAAGCGCTAACATATGGCAGGTCGTTTGTGAGCGGAATAGGACCGGTTTCACTCCACGCCGCGAGCTGCCCATGTCGCTTGCGATCTGCTATCTGCCTAGGATATTACGCGAGTTCCTCGACGGTCTTCGTGACGCTTGAGCTCTATAAAGACCCTGTTCAGTCCTCACCTAAGCTGTTTCTTTCCTGGCAGTCCACCACCAGCTCCCCGTCTTACCATTAGCTACTACGCTAGACAGCATATTACCACGCTTTTTCTCTACTGCAAGCCTTGATTTCACAGACTTGTTTCTCCTGTTTAGCAGCTTTCCCCGTTTACACCTTGTTTATTGGAATCCGGTACAACTATTGCAACACCAACGCCATGTCTAAGAAGATCGTGGCCACCACTGTTGTCCACAGCGCCGGCTCATCGTGGAGCGAACTTTGTACTAGCGACATCAAGTACGAAACTGGGACTCCCGTCACAGTTAAAGATTCGCTCTACATCACGTTCATTATTCCAAAAAACAGTGATATTGAGCTCCGACTGGATCCCTGGCATAATGGAGTCTCGTATGCCGTCGAGTCCGAGGAGGCAACCGACGCCACCGATACCGTCCACAAGGCGACGGCCGAGATTCAGTTTCCTAGTCCGTACACGTTCAATAGCTCGGACAAGCTTATCTGGGGCATCAATAACGCTGACCTAACGGGCGATGTCTCTAAGTACACTTCCTCCTTCAAGTTTCTGGTTGAGGGGATCCCTACTGGTAGCGTAGCGGTCAAGGTCGATCCCGTCCCGCACCCCGCGTTGTCAGGTGCCAAACAAACCGTCTGCCTAAGGAAAGGCGGCATTGAGCATACTCTTTTGGTGGCTCCTGGCCAGACGAAGTCCCACAAGTTGGTCATTGGCAAATACGCGGCTAGTGTAGACGAGCTTGCCACCGCCGATAAAGCCATTGTTGTTCCCGCCACCATCGCCCCGACGGTCTTCACGGTTGGGGCGGGGAAGATGACGGAGCTCAAGGTGTCCTACCAAAAGAGGGATGCGACTTTGCACATCACCGTGGGCCAGCTGCCTCCAGCTCTTACCGATGAGCAGCTCAAAGTCACGGTCACCGTGGACGGCCAGACTCCCCTGGTCTTCCGCAAATCCAGCAACGGCGAGATCAGCGTACCTCCAGTGCCGGCCCCAGCCACGTTCACCATTGACGCCGAGCTTACAGTCAACAATATCAAGTACGCCAGCTGGCAAAAGAAGGGGTCGGTCTCGAGCGCCAAGGTCGACGTTGCCATTGGTGAGCTCTTGTCGTCGCCCGTCAACGAGTCAAAGTTCGTCGAGCTACCCATCACCACGACGGCCGACGCCGCACACATGGGGAAGTCGACCATGGTCCGCCTTGCCGCGACAGACAAGAGGGCCGTCGTCTACATCAAGGAAGTTAGATTCGCAAACGGGCCCACCCAGCTGGGGCTGCTAGTAGAACCCGGCGAGTACACAGTAGATGCGTCAACCTTCACCCAGGACCGCTCCCAGTACACCGCACATGTGGCCAAGTTCGTGGTAAACGCCAACGGCTCCCCGAAGCTTGATTTGCAGTTTACGCCCGTGCCGCCCGTGCCGCACCCCCAGGCGCACCGCCACTAGTGGACCCATGGGGAAGCGGAAGCAGAAAAGGATGAGCGAGTATATGATGGCGCCTATCTTGCCCATTACTTCTACGCCGGGGAAAGGGGCTAGATATGCCTAGACTTCTTACTAGGTAGCAGGGCAGTGACCTTCAACAGGACCTGCGGTGACTTTGTGGGGAAAATCTTAAACTTGCAGACAACTAGGTAGCAATCTATTGTTTATTTTGGATATTTCATATTCATAAACCTGCTGTTTAATAGACGGTGTTTTTGCTATTATAATTGCTATTATTAGCTTCGCTGTCTCGGCAGAATTAAATAAACACGGGTCGCCGGAAGCTGGAGGCTTATATAGAGTCTCCCGATTATATAATTATATACAAGTCCTAGTTCCTTGGGTCCCTGTAATACTTTATGATAAGCTGCTACGCCTTGTGATTCAAGTTAAATACTAGGTGCTTAAAATCACGCAGTATTGATTACACCTTTAATACTTATGTTGCAACTTGTATGAGCCTACTAATTTAAGCGTTTCGTAGCTAGCTACGATAAACAAATATAGAGGAAAAGGCAATATACCAAAGGTCAAGGTTCCAAGTTTAGGAGAAGTTTAATTCGTTAGAGAAATGTTGTTATGCAATTCAATTATGAAATCTTATTCAATGAGTAGGTATTTTCTTTTACGCCACTCAAAGCCTTTATCATTGTTCCATTTGACGCATGCAGAAGCATTGTGCTTCTTTCTTCGGATTCTTTATTCGCGTCGGTCGCATGAACAATGATTATGCTAGTAGCTCAGCCGTCGAGATTGTCTGAATTTAATTTGTCTCCCTCTCAGGTTCTACATCAGCCTCTACTAAATGTGACAGATTTTATGTATCTACGTATTTTAAGTCTACTCAACTGCAGTGTAACAAGCTTTGTTGGTTGCTAGGCAATTAGATATGACAGTCCAACCACTTTCACCAGTATGTTACATTCGATATCGCCCCTCTTCTCAGGTCATTTCGAGAAGAGACGTCACATATGATGTGGCTCCGCTTCAAACATTAAGCTGCTTCCCCGAACCTTATCAGATTCGATGCTGAATAGCAGTTGTTAATTCTTAGCTTGTAGTGGGCAGAGCGATTTAGAGAGAGACTAAATGATCCAAATCGCCCAATTTCAATCCTAAAGCAAGATGGTAAGTGACTCTCTTCCGATTTGATATGCGCGTATTGTAATATTATGAGAAAAAGGCAATTTAAAGTTATCCAAGAGCTATGGTCCATGTCTTCCATAGTATTATGGTCATTACCTTCTCACCCATAAAAACATGCACTAAACTCCGGTTAAAGTCCAAGAACATTCTGGACTCGCAATAGAATTCCCACGGAGAGACCCAAAATTCTACAATAATCCGCTATTTGGAGAGGGCGGACACGCTAGGCCTAAAAATGGTGTTGAGTTTGACAGGCTATTTATTAGTGAGTTGCTTCAAAAAGACCGGTGCCATGGCACCCCAACCTGGAAATTGGCCTCACTGAACTATTACTCGGTGAGTCATTCTGAAGATGATTTGCTTTTTTGTGTTTCTATTGTTCTAGGAGCGGAAGGACTCACACGGCCGGAATTATACCTTAATGGCCTTCCACGTTTCCGAAACTACTGACTCCATAAGTCGCAGTGGGCCTCAAGTGAATCTGGGATTATGCCAAGCCACATAGAGCTCAGCAATCCAGATTTGGTTCGGGAAGAATATAAAAAGACGAGGATTGAAGTAGATGAGACGACGTGGTTTCATTTCCTACGAAAATCTCGCTGGTATAACCTCATCAATGACCCTCATCGCCCAACACAACCGGCTATCAAAGGTGGACCTTACTCCGTGGACAACCCGGTATTGTGGGAGAACTTGAGTGTTTCTATCGAGCTAGCAAACCGCATACTCAAAGCACTTATATTTGACCAGCATAGTGCGTAGGTAGTCGTCACGACGTAAACTAAAGTTCGAAGAACTTGTCAGCTAAATCTAGTATCAGACTCGAAACTTTCCTTTTCGGAAGATTGCTTTATTGGAAATACATTCCTTCGCTGGCCGCTAATAGACCCTTCGAAGATGCTCTTGTTCTCCTATCACCCGAGATGGAGTCGAAGCTTGCTGCTGGAGAAACGAGGCGGCCATGGCAGAGTGAATTTTCAAAACTCCCCGAAGAATGGAAGATAGGAGGGCTAGTTAGTTTTCTCGAGTTGTTCGCCCCCTTGATGTATCTCGGAATAACGAGTCGCTTGACCACAGTACCCCTATTATTATTACCCTTGCAAACTCCAACGATCTCTTTTTCCATGAACGATACTCACTAACTCGTCTTCCCAAGTAGACACAAAAGCGTACGTGACATCAGAGACCATATTATCCACCTTTACCTATGCTAAGGGCTTGGGGTGTTTCTTTTCCAATATCAACGTACCTCCTCTCGAAATGTTTCTACTTGAAGAAAAGGCGATGCAAGCATGTCTCAGAAGAGCGACTCTAACCTCAGAGTTACAGTGGAGGAAGTGGGTAAAGATATCTTCTGGAGCTTTTTACCGGATGATGATCCTGGTTAGTAAGGAATTCTTGAAGTCACTTTCTCCTTGGTTTGGGAAATTTCAGAGGCATACTTTTCTTTCTGAGCCAAGATAGTGCCTAGACGTTCCAAAACCCTCACAAATCACGCCCACAAACGGCAGGAACTGACTCTGGGTGTTTAGGTCATATCTATGGTCTAACCTTCGCGACAACTGAGAGACAAATGTGTACGGTGAATTTGAATATGCTAAGACATCTTTGCGAAGACAATGTCACAATGCCGGAAAGATTGATGTTGCAGTTTCAAATTACAGTAACGGTATCCATAACACAAAGTTTCAGTTTATATATATTGATATACTAACCAGCTTATTTAGATGATACATGAATTTATGCATGCAGCTATGTTTACCCGCTACAAGATGGAGGGAGCGCCAAACGTGGCACAGGCTTTTGAACCTGTAAGTAACGATACGTAGAGTGGAAACACCTCCTTCGTCAAGCCGCTAACTAACAGAAGTGCAAAATTTTAAGTTTTTCGACTTCGACGCGGTAGCAGAAGCAGGGGAGGCGATGGAAAAAAGAATATTTGGTGGCCGCTATTCGATTTACCGTAAGTGTCTATCTGTTTCGGTTTTCACTTCTCCGAGTCGCTTCGTTTTCAAGATGTTTTAAAACCGAGATTACTAAGTTTCCAGCTGATTCTCTATACAGCTGAGACAAATACTATCCCCATATCGACGGCTTTAAGTCACTGGCCACACGCCTTCGCAGGAAGATTACGGGATCCTAAGCACCGAGTTTTTCAAGATGGGAGCCTACTAGTTTCAGAGATCTGTCCTCCACTCTATATCGCAAAATATTTTTCGTCCGAATTCTGGGATGATCCCCTTCCACCTAAAAAAAGCGATGCGGAATGTGAGCGGCCGTCATCACCCCGTTCTCCAGGTTCTAAACCGAACACAGCCTTTTCGCACTTTACTTGCCTGGCGAGCTGTGTCATTTGAGCCTTTCGGGGCCTTTCCTGGCTTGACAGTAACTAACCAGAAGCTTTGTAGTTTCGCGTATCAAATTTCTCAGGTCAATCACACTATTTTCCACAACCGACCGAATCGTATGGAACGATATGGAGGTTGACGAGAGAGGCAAAGAGCAATGGAATCGTCTTGATCAAGCGGTAGTTCAGGCATTGCGGCATCGACAAGATGAAGTAAACTCGTACCGTCGAGATTGGTATGATAGCCATGCCCAGCGGTGGGTCACAACACCAGTAAGCAGAAGACTTCTACTTGACCAACTACCATAGCGCTGCCCTCAAAAGCTACGTTGAAGCTGACACGATTCGCGAAAGTGGGCAATGGGTCTATATTTCCGAGAGCGGCTTGATGTTTTTGCCCAGGGTTTCCAGGACCGGGACGAATGTTTGTGTAATGCAACCCCTGCAGTATTCATTGTTGGTGCGGAGGGACTGGCGAAGATGAATTGGTCGGACCCAGACGAATTCTTCAGTAGAATGCCAGTCGCTACTAGGATAGATAATGCCTGGGTCCATTTTACCATCGGTATGCTTTCAGAACTCTTGCTTATACACGTTCTAAGCAAAAGAATTGTCTTCACTAATAGATTGTGTCTTGTCAGGTTTGCTCATGCTCGCAGCCATGCCCGTCAGGACCGTCGATTTCCTAGAAAAGACCCCTGAAGCCAGTCGGAGAGTAACATTCACAGAAAGTTTACAAGCTTCGATAACTCGAAAACTCAGGGTGGGCCCGAAAGAAATTGCAACAGTTCATATGGAACTACCCAAATCCGGAAACCGTAGGCGCTGGGCAAATGTCCTACATAATCCTTTCAATCAAAATGGAACAGCCGTCCAAAATCCGACGCAATTGAACTACTTGGACTTGGTGGATAATATTCTTGAGAATATCATACAAGCCCGGGCAATTGTATCTGGCCCATGGTATCGGGAAATCCAGAAATTGTCGCAGGATCTCCGGGAGCAACGAAACGAACTCATTTTCAAATATCCACTGCGCCATACCATTCGATGGGCAACAAGGTGGGAGTTTCGTGTTCCTGACTATGACCCCGAAAACCTGGACTGGATACAATGGGATGAACCGAATCAAAGCTGGAGGCACTATGCGACCGCAGCTCCACCTTCCGAGCTGTCACCACCCCCTTCTGACATGTCTTTAGACTCCCCGCCAGCTTCCGACATGTCTTTAGACATATCTTTATCATCTTCATCTTCCTTACCTGAATTATGAATTATAAAATTCACTTTAATCTGGAAGTCTAACTATCTTTTCCCCCCAATAATTGATTCTTATTGTCACCTGTGTAATTGGCAGCCTACGATCTCTAGAGCTGAAAACTACAGAGCTCCCAGTAGTAAGGATCTCCAATAAATACCTACTGTAGTCTAGAGGGAAAACCAGCACGGTACCCAGGCTCATCCCGAACATGGTACAATCTGATTCTGGTATATTCTACTTTACCAACCTAATTCGGTATAATATTTCCTATTGGTTAGGGACTAGTGCAGTCGACTCGCCGATGGCATAACTCGGCACTTGTCCCGGGGAGCGCAAACAACGAATAGATTGGCGTATTAGAAGAATCGACAAGTGTTCAACACCAAACATTGCATTACACAACATTACGTACGGTCCCGATCCTGGATTCCATTACACCACATATCGCAATGCTTGCTAGGACATGGAATACAAATAGATACTATGACACGGGACGAGCCGGGATCTAACCCTAGGGCGTTTCCTATAAGATTAGTATCGAGCAATCAGAATTTTTGTCTTGCATTGATGATCAAAAAACCTCAAGCGCCCTGACTATCTCCAACCCTATGCTGAACTCCATGATGCCATCTCCATCTGTATCACACATGTCCAATAGAATAGGCCCACGTCTTAAGAAGCACATTCCATGAAAGCAGCTGGACACTCGCGAACCATAGCTAACCTTGAATCCAGGCATTATGATGCATAAGTGTAGAAATGGCCCATGCGAGGCATGTCGCACCCGTATAAACATACTGGTATAGGTATATGGGTCCTGCGGCCTGTCAAGAATTGATCCTTGTCCCGAATACGTGCATTGTTTCACCGCTCCGAAGCCGCGATACATGTTAAAGGAATATCAACGGTGCGTCAAAGCGTCTGCAGAATAAACTTGATCGGTGTTATGGTTGCGAGTGCAAAACCCTGTTCCATGTTAGAATCGGGGTCCAAGGGTTCAGCTCAATGCCAAGAGCCTCATGACTACAGCTTGCCCATGCAACCCCGGCCTTCATTGGGTTGGGGTTTGCCAAGGATGTCGTGACAGGGGTCCTTCGTGCATATGATGATATCAGTACTTCGTACAGTAGTGTACTTTTGTATCCGGTACTGGTTGCCCAACTAGGTAGCATACAGCTACCTACACCGTCTGTTCCAAATGTCGGGTACTGTATTTCATTTTGCGATTGATTTCATCACCGTTCGTAATAAACACCAAGGTATTAATCACGCAAATCACGTATTGGTCAAGGGCCATGGGATGTTCTTCGAGACTATCTCAGTCGGAACTTGAAGTCTCTTGGAAAGGTTGGAAAGGGGAGTTATACTCCATATTAATTAGAACTTTGTAATTTATGGGAATTGAGTAAATCGCTAAAAAGCAAATCGTTAGAGTTGTGACATAAGAAAACTCGCGTGGTCGCTTAAGCGCCTTCGCCCATTCCCCTGCCTAATTAACCTCCCCGGCCCCTTTTCCTCATAATGATATAAAGAAAGAGCACCTTATAGTGAGGTGCCGGCATGTTTTGTACGTCTAGAGAAGACTTCGTGGTCGTCTATCGCTAGTTTTTTTTTGCTACCCAGAAGCCATCCTTGATTTCCAGTACCTCCTTTACGGGTCCCGCAGATGCAGGCCCTGTAGATAGTCACACGGCCTTCTTCCCTCGGCGTAAGATTTCTGATCCTTCGTCCCATCCGCGCATCTCCGCGATCTCAATGGGCGTATGTCCGCTGTCGTCCACAGCATCTAGGTCGACGCCCCATTTCTCGATCAGCAGACGTAAGACTAGGCCATCGCCCATCTCAACAGCCTGTATGATGGCGCTGTGTCCGCGGTAGACCTTGTTCGGGTCCGCACCCTTTCGTAATAGCATCTCGATGACCTCTGTATCCTCGTCTTCGTGACGGCGCAGTGCTTTGATGATAGGCAGATGCTCACCAGGCGAGTTCGGGTCCGCGCCCGCTTCGTCCAAGAGGTACTCCACGATGTCCTTGTGACGCTCGCGGATCGCTGTCGTTAGCGGGCTGAAGACGCCGCCGTTGCGGTCTTCGACGCTGACACCTGCAGCCAGTAACAACTTCACTGACTCCAACTTGTTGGCTGACACTGCCATCTCCACCACGCCCTTGAATGCGCGGGGTTCCGCCAGCGTAGGCAGCAGGACTTTGAGGATATCCGGATATTGAACAGCCATGCATACAGGCCAGTCTTGACCCCGGACGTTGGGATTCGCTCCCCGCGCCAACAGGAACTCGACAAACTCTAGCTTGTTTAGGGCGATCGCCGTTGTGAGAGGCGTTGCTTTTGTGTCGGGTGCCTGATCGTTTGGTGAAACTCCATTGTCCAAGAGCCAAGTTAATGCTTCCACTGTGAAATGGTTAGTGTTTGGCCTTGTTATACTATCTAGGAGGGCCTATTGGACTTACTATCACCGTACTGCACGGCTGTCTCCGCAATGCCCTTGGGAGAATTCAGATTGCCACCCGCTGCTACGAGGTGTGGCAAGAACTCTAATCGACTATGCGTTATGCATTTGAAGCATGGGTATTCAGCAGCGGGGACGTTGGGATCAGCACCGTTCGCGAGGAGAAGGTGCACGATATCTGGACGGTTGTCACGAATCGCGGAGCATAGCGGTGTGTAGACCCCGTCCTTTTTAGCGTTGGGGTTTACACCTACTTTGAGCAGAATTCTCACAGAATCGATATGGTTAATAGATGTGGCGAGCTCCATGACACCTGGTGCCCTCTTGGGGTCCGCCCCGCGAGCCAGCAGAACCTGAAGGCATTTCGGCTGATAGGTTGCCGGCCAAAGCATGTGTTTCGGCCCCGGGAGGTTTGGATTTGCACCATGATCAAGGAGCGCTGTGACAATGTCTGCACGGCCAGCTGTTATCCCCTCGAAGAGTGCCGTCTTGCCCTCCTTGCTCTTGCCATTGGCGTCGGCACCGTAATTGAGGACCATGTCGATGAGGGGCTTGCTGCATTTGTTTGTGATCATTTTGATCACGATCGTCTCCCCGTCTGATGTTAGTTGGTTCACGTTCGCACCATACATTAGAAAGAGACGTATGAAATGTGTATCTTGTTTGATGATAGACAATGCAAATGGTGAGTCATGCTCGGGTGCTGGGGGCAGACTAGAGTCGGCTCCATACTTGAGAAGAATGGCCGCAGCGTCCAAGAAGCCTTCTTCGATTGTTGCCACGAGAGGTGACACGGCTTGGCTACAGGCTGTATTAGGATCCGCACCGAACAGTAACAGCAAGCGCACGATCTCGAGGTCATGCTGACGTATGGCTTCATTCAAGACGTTGTGGTCAGGGCCAACGTTTGTAGGAACGCCGCGATCCAGTAATTGCTCAACTGCCTTATTGTTTCGTTCTCGAATTGCGGTTATAAGATTGTTTTTCAATGACGGCGTGTCTGCTCCGAAGGAGTTTCGAGGAGCCCATCGTGGCATCTTTGAAGGATTGACGGACTGGCGAACAACATTCGTTGGCTTTAACTCGTGAATATAGTCGCTGCCTGATAAACCCGAATTTTCGAGCTCAGCCAATCCACCTGATCTAAGATCCTCTGGCGGATCCGATGGTGGTGTAATTCGGCTGTGGACGCTGCGCGTCGAAACTGTGTCCGTGTGGTGTGAAGGTGTGTGCCTCCGTATTCCACCGGATAAGTCAAGTTGGCCTAACCCATGCCAGTTCGAGTCTGGAGGTAAATCTGGAAGTCGAGGTATACTGTCATTCCGAGGCGGAAATTGCCCTCCCGAGGCAGATGTCGACGATCGAATAGTATTTGAGCGTGGAAGCCCGAATGTATCAACCGTTGATGCGCGGTCCTCCAAGGGGATCTCAGTAAGGTGGCTGTGATCCATCTTCTGCTGCTGTGCGAATGGAGTATCAGCAGCCGGATCACTTCTGCTCGAGCCAGCCCTGCTGTGTTGCGTGCCTCTCTCCAGCCTCTCAAGAGCTGCTGAGAGGGCGGTGTATCCAATACCTAGGGACTCGTCGATTTTCGCTTCCCCGAGAGACCACTGAAACATAAGCGCGCTCATTCTTAAATACTCTCGGGTCTTCGCAAGAGCTTGTCTCATCTTTGGTATCTCGTTTCCCGAAAACATCTTCCTCCAACCCCTCGTTAGCTTCTTTCCTGCACCTCCGCGTTCCTCGCTAAGAGAGCGATTAAGCCAATGATCTAGAGCTTGGAAATCGACGTGCGCCGTATTGAACTTGCGGTCCAATTCTTGTGTCATTTCCACCGGTAAGGATTGACCTGACCGGGTATACTCCACTAAACCTGCCTCTATCGACCACATGATCCTGCAAACATCCAGAAAATCATGGGCTAACTCGTTGAGTCCATCATGATGACTTGTGGCGGCGGTCATGTATTCCAACATGTGAATGGCAATAACGTTGCCCAGGACCGTGGCCTTGTGGCAATGGCTTAACGCCGCGGCCTATTTAAGAATCTAGAGTCAGTGCATGTCGTTTACACCCCAGGAGCTTGCAGGAGTAACAGAAGTAGAAGGCCCCTAATAAGACAACTCATGCTCTCAGGGCATGCCAAAAGGGGCATAGGAGAATCGAGAGTACTGACCTGGTGTCTCTCCGCAGCCATCGCTTCCACACTCGCCGGCGGCTCCTGAATAACTCGTCAAGTTTAATATGTCAGTTAGATAAACGCCGGTGGACGAAACAGAGGGAGGAAACGGGGAGACGAAACCATACGGGCCGGCACATTCTTATTAGTATTCTCGTTGTCTGGACCGTGTCCACTTGGTAATCCGGCTTGATGGGTACACTAATAGGATGGGTACATTGATGGGCCTCGGTGCACGATTCGAAACGTGTAACACGTCTTGGGACCGACGATCGAAAGCCAAACGTCCGAGCGTTGATAGCAAGCAGGTAGTTTACAACGTACTCATACACAGTGCAATATCTATCAGTGATTGCTCGGGGTGAATGTATGATCTTGCATTTAGTGTTCTTGTGTTGTTGTGTTGTTGTACCCGAAGGGCAAGGATGCTTGCTCAAGGCCTACACTAGATTGGTACCAGGGAGTTCCGGTATCCGTCCCTACCCATTTTTATAATTTTTTTAATGCTTGGTCTCTTCTAGTAAAGTGGCCATTGACATTGTTTGCTGCCGAGTATTCACTAAGGCCAAGTTGTACAGCGATGGCATTAATATCAATCAACTCATACAGGATGTCCCTGATGTATCCCGATTTCCGCTGCTACTTACCACGGTAGCATCTGGGGAACGGCCACTGCCGCCGTGATACCAGATCAATTGGATGAGATGAAGCGATATGATGCACGGGTACGTTATCAGAACTGCAGGCGTTGATTTTCTTCAAGCTTCGAGGTTGTATTGTCGCATGCAAGGCGGGCTGTCTGGACCCCCGATAGGCTAGCACGATCTATCTCGTTATAACACCCCGGCCTCCACCTACATAAGTAGTACATTAGCCTGACTCGGCCAGGCTCCGGTAGGTGCTCTAGATCAGCCAACAACCTGGTTGCTCTCGAATATGGGGCATTTCCCCGGTACCAGCGCATCGAGAAGCGAGGGTCGACTTCGGGGCCCCAACAGCAATAGATAGACCAATCCGATTATAGCTGTCGGGCATATGTCATGTAACGCCACCATTGCTCTCCATTTGTACTATGTACCGCAATCCAGGCATTTTAGTCCTCGAAATTAGAACTGCAAGCTTGTTATTACGTGGCCAAGACTCACAAACGGCGTCAACTAACCTATCTACCCCTTAGACTAATTTCCATACTAGAGAGGAACTTTGCGGAGTGCTCGGCCCGACAGGCTTCGTGTGAATAGTCTCCCGAATTGGGACAGTGCATATAAGCCGTTCATTCCGCGCCTTCACTACGTCGAGTTGCATACTACCTATATCATGTGTGATTTATTCTATTTTAAACGACTCCAGCCTGTTGTAGTACTACAGGGGCTTCCCAGCTAACTCTCATCGCCTATGCGCTCGAAGCACGCAATGGCAAGAAGCGCACAGCGTCGAGGTAATACGCCCGAGCCTTCGCAGCTAGACAGACAATAGCGTGTTTGCTACGGGCCTGGAAATGCAACTATTTATCGGATCAGCTCACACTAAGATTAAAGCCAGCAAGATTAAACGACTATCGCCCCTTTCGACGTAGATAATCAAAAACACGTGTGGCGGACCGCCGCTCTGGGTCATTCACTAACTATCTAGTCCCGACCAAGCTACCACCACTAGGCCTGGGTCATCGACAGTGGTAGCTTATGAGTAATGCAGCAATGCGTACTGGCCTGAGGAGAGAATCGAGGGCCGTCCAGGGGAAATTTTTACTTTCTCTCTACGTCTTCGAGTACGAAGGAGAGTCTCATAATAGAGGCGATTGTAGTGACGTTTCGTAGCCTGGAATTCTAGTTTTGGTATGCAAAGCGATCAATTGTACAAACTGTATATGCATTTGTCTTGTTGTCGCATTCACGACATGGACTTCGTCGTGGCTCGTGCTCCTGATCCTCTCTAGCTCGCGCCGTTTTCCTCCGTTTTATCCCACAAGCCACCACGAAAGGGCCAATTAAGATATTGAATAGTAAATATAATACCACCTCATTGGAAAGGATCTATTTCCTTTTAGTCATATTACCGATGATGCTCTTGGACACATCTCCGAGGAAACGGTAGCCGTCTCTCTTGCTCCTGCGCTCAAAATATCGATGGTTTGATATACGATCATACGACCCCACTGGTAGTTTAGGGTCACCTGCCCACTGACGGATAGCATACCTATCATGGTATAGTTGGGCGTACAGCTAAAGCAAAGAGTCGTTGTCGTAACCAATGAGAGCTGTCGAGAGTTCCCAAGAAGGATGGTGAAGTCCCATGCAGCGTTAGCAACTTCGCATGTACAGCCCTACAACCCCCGATTGGTCGAACAGGCAAACATTATTGGATAGTGGTCGTCATCAATCGCATGAGGCTCACTTATTTTTACAAACATAGTTCGTCGCATCAGGAGATTGTTTACCTCTTTGCTTGATCGGGACTAGCAAAAGAGATCATCACAAGTTCCTATTCATAAAAAAGGGATCCATCATCTACCACCCTAGAACGTAGTAGCTAGTTCGACAGTCGCTGGTGTGACCAGGTTACGATCAGGTAACCACTTAGGGAGTATGATCATCCCACTGTTTACTACTGAGAATCACGTCTGCAATTGTAGTACAAGCTCAGTGTCAGAAGAAAAGGGAGCAGCGTCAGAGGGTATCGTATTCCAAGAACCAACAAGTAGGACAGAGTACAACCTGATAGACTAGCATTACTGTAGGTAAGTAGAGTTGAGATTTGGGCTCACTTGTGGGCTTTGGGCTTTGGGCTTTGGGCTTTAGGCTCGAACTGCCAACACTAGGTAGACAGAGGACAGCCTGGCAGACTAGAATTACTGTAGGTAAGTGGGCTAAGCTCTATATACTAGCCCACTTTCGGATATAAGACTTGAGCCCCTAACACTCAGGGACCGAGTCTATTTATACGCAGATATTCATGAATCTATGGGATGTTCTGGTGCTACCTGTTGACCCTCACAAGATCCAGGTCTCCTGACCTTACAGATTACCGGTTCTGCTATTGAAAATTTAACGGCTGGTGAGCTACTGTAATTAGAAGGCACGTGTTGGAAGTGGAGTATGGTCATATATAAAGAGTCTGTAATCGACGTTCAAACTTTCGCGTTTTTATAGAGGCGAAAGTGGGTGGTTATTGATGTTGTAGAATGGATGGGGTTAATTAACATGTAGTCACCGTAAGGGATAAGCTTATAAACACTGTCCCACGGTACCCTCCCACACTTTATGAATAAAAAGAGTGGGCTTCTCTACCTTAACGATACTATGATATGGGTTCCTTCGATTGCGATACTTAAAAGGATCTACGACGACTAGGATTTTGGGCTCAAAGAATTCAGGGTCGTACTTTATGTACCATGCCATGACGCAACATCCGAACTGAGGTCTTAAGAGGTGATGCTTTAGAGAACATCGTATTTTACAAACACAATCCTCGCCCCATTCACTTGAATACAGTGTAGCAAGGGCTTAGAAGTGTGTCCAAATTCGACTAATAATCACCTATGCGATCAAGGGGGCTCTGGAGGTCTAGTTCTCCTATTCGGCTAGGCGGGCGATCTCCAGGCTATATATGCGAATAGCTTCACCTCTGCCTACCGCCGAGCCTCCCCTTGCCCTCGCGCCCTCGTATCTAGGTATTGCTGTGTCGGATAAATCAGAACATAATATGCAATTCGCCACACTAAGGACTTAGATAAACCTAGTCCCAGTCCCTTGAGTTCGTGTGACACACAGGCCGAGGTGTAGAAATGGAGTTGATGTTCGCCTCACTCCAGATTCGGCTTTTTACTAATATTTGCGCACAATTCGCCACATCTAATATAGCACTTGCCGAGAGCTTACACGACTTCGATAACGTATGCCTCTAAACTAGGTAGTGCGTAAAGCAAAATGGCCATACTAGTTTACCCTACTAATAATATTCGGCTTAGTATGGGAGGAACCACTGATTCAGATGATTGGTTTCTGCGACTGTCCGACCGGGTAGTGTCGTAACGCTACCATCTGCTGAACCACGGCTAAACGCTTTTAAATCAGAATCCATCCCAGAGCGCCATAATACCTCCCGCTCCTTGTAGATGGGTGCTAATAAGATTCGGCCTCGCATCCTAGCTAGCGGTTCCTCCACTATATGCATTCCCTTCCACCATTACTTCCACGTCCCCGAGCCCCAACCAGTATTTCCATGTTCACTCAGCACGTCGAGGCAGTTATAAGCTTTTTCTTTTCAACCGATCCTCTCGTCACAGCCGTTTCAGGCTGCGGTATAGAGCTAGGAAGGAAATCGGTTGTATAGCTATGTGCTTTGGCTTAACGTTAAATCTCGTTCTCGGCCAAAGCCTGATTCAAATCCCCAAAGCTGTCTTACGTTTTCCAGTTGCGAATGAGCAACAGAAAATGGGTAACCAGTATGACGAGGGCCATCTAGCTCATATAGTATTTTATTAATATCAAGCCCAGAGCAGTAAGAAGGCGACGCCATAGCTGTCTTGGGAAGCAAGATGGTCTTGGAGGTTCCCATTAATTAGATGATGGGCATTAGAATCAGAAAACAGATTCAATAAAGACACAACAATGTTGGCATGCTCTTATATATTGGGATTCGAGTTGCTGAAGCTCGCCGGCGATTGATCCTACATATAAATTATTCCGGCGTCAACCAAAATTGGCTAGGCTTAGTCACGATTTTCAGTTTTACCATACGTTAAATATGCTTCAGTCAAACTGCTTTATCTTCTAAGTACCAATTGTCACGCGGACCCAAGGGACTAGGACCAGGTCTAAGTCCCTAGGTCTGGCGAATTACATATTTGTATGCATATTCGTGTGGACTACCAATCTGGTCGTTTCGATGACCCGGCGGGCTATTTTATATGAAGAGAGGTGAGTGTCAACGTCTCGTATATCAGGGGGAATAAAATCGAGTGCGTGGCAGTATGATTGACGAATAGGAACTTAGAAAGAAAGTATCTGACCAAGTAAGAAACCTGACAAATTTGAGAAAAATGTTACCTACAAAAGTTTAGGGGCTGCTAGATGGGGAAAAGATGGGTTTATATAGCTTGATCACCTCTTGTAGATCATATAGGGCACAGATGTGAGCTCCCTCATCCACGCGGATATTATAAGCTGAGGAACAAATAGACAGTTCTTATAAGCACTCTAATTCAAGGTGGAACCTTGCTTTATGTGATCTATTCCCAAAATTGCAGTGCAAATTCACATCGCATTGTCGTTCACGAAGACCTAATTGAGGCGATTCGCGAGCTAGCTATTCAGGTGGGCATGTTGAGGCGCATCGTGTAAATAATCATATGATCGGGTAGCAGAGCCTATAGGTAGCCAAAGCTTCCCGCCTACCCGTATATAATATAATTATCCGAAACAGCTATACGAAGCGCAAGTGCAAAAGAAGGCTAGGCGGTAAGCGAAAGTGAAGCTATTCGCATATATAGCCTGAACATCGTCCGCTTAGCCGAACAGGAAAACTAAACCCCCAGAGCCCTCTTAATCGCATATATAATTATTAGTTAAATTTAAACACTCTCCCAGGCCCTTAAAACCAAGCCCTTGTTATACCAATTACGATGTTCCTAGTAATAACACACATGTGTATGCAGGAACGAGCAGTTGTGGCCCCGAGCCAAGAAAGAGCAGTTGCGGTCCCGAACCAACCCGGCCCACGAGAGGCAACTCGACACCGTTCGCAACCTCGACATTCACTGAGACGGCCTGTTAGAAATTTGATTGTTGTTGGTGCAGCAGGCCGACTCTTGGTGGGAGCAGTCGATGATGTACGTCGAGAATCAATTGTGCCGGGATGAATAGAGTCAAATTTGACCTGTTCCCAGTCACTTTACTTTTAACTTGTGGTTCTAGCCACGCTATCTAGGAGTTATCAAGGCACTCATTGACGCCTACTGACACGTATCTGGAGACTCCGGAGACTGGGGCCTGCATATCATGTATATAGTTATACGAGTGGAAAACTCTATACGAGGCTTCAGCTCCCAGCTCACCCGTATATGCTTGACTTTTTCGAGGCAGCTATACGACATCGACGAGGCGAAATAAAGCGAAAGAGTGGCAAGTAAAAGCGAGGCTGTTTGGACATGTAGTCTATACATCTCCTATCCGGCCGAATAGAGGTAATTAATACCTTTATGGCCCCCTTAACGCCCTAGAAGATTTTGCAATACGAATATTCTTCTAAACAATTGCATTCAAGCCCCTATTACACCTATAGCTTGCATTGATCGATTTAAACAAAGTTTAGGGCTTCTATTGTAAAGTGTCGCTTCGTTGGTAGGTCTATGCAGTTCTTATAGTTTTGATACCCGCTGTACCCGCCAGCTTAGAATTTCAACGCATTGTAATGGCATATCCATAAATCTCGCGATAGGATACCAAGTGTGGACATCGATGCTGCTTCCACAGCGGGAAAAAAAAGGAGAACTACCTGTCTAGCAACGCAGAAAATCACATTCGTTAAACAGGCTGGGATAATATGGCGACCTTGCGATGCAGAGGACGTGCTGAGACACAGGAATTGTACGTCCGCAAACCATCGGCTAGTTCTAGTAGTATAAAAAAAGAATAGGGTTAACAATTACCAGCTAGACTTCCAGTATCCAGCCTCGTAAACTCGAGTTTGGTATTATACTCATATGCTCGCTTATACTATTCTTCCTTTTCGACTCGTCAACCTTTGTAAATATATGATGTAAACAGGGGGGGGGGGCAAAAGGAAAGCCAGTCACTAACGACCTTTTAATAAAACCAATTTTCTTGTTTCATTTGAACACGAATTAAAATTACTTGAGATAGGAGAATGGATTATTCGTAGTACCAATTATATTATGTCCGAGGCTGCTAACCATACCATTACGCGGACCTACTACCTTTCTGTCATTCCACGCCGAGATACACACCGTACTTATACACCCGTGAGCTGTCCGGCTGACTGTACATTCTATCCGTGGAGGAATTATTCTCTTCCTCGCACCGTTCCCGTCACCATTAGGCTCTCGTTCATTGCATATATATGTGGAAGAGTTGGTATGGAAGCCTCCAGGACTAATTAGGGTGTCCTGGGATCCGGAAATGGAAGCCTCCATCCCAACTGCGACCCACATCAGGAAGCTTCTCACGCGATCCCTGCCCTATGAAAATGAAGCTGAATCATCGATGTTCGTCGCTGATGCAACCACCACTTCATGCGAAATCGAATCAATAGAGGCTTGTGGTTATATAGCACAATGCCATGTTAAAGCTACCAGTATGTTTATATGAACCTTGTTAGAGCGGATGACAATAGCTTAACAATAAGCACGTTAACTCTCGCTACGTGCATTACATGTGGCAAACCACTACCTTTGCCTGAGCGAGCATAACCTTAGCGGGTACTCCTCCCGAGACTGACACGCATCTAGAGATAAAGGGACTATTGGCTACGATAGATCACGAGGCAAGGGACCTTTGCGGAGAAGGCCTACAATCGGATCTCAACCGAAAGAGGGGTAATTAGGCCTCGAGACTGTCTATAAATAGAGGGCAAAGGGCGAAGTTGCATTCGAGATAGAAAAACCTTGTCACAATATCTAAGAAAGTGAAAGCGAGGTTCCGAGGGATCTAGATGGGACAAATCCTTTGTGGCCAAGGGCCAATGAGTCAAGAGACCCACCACACCCCTTCTCCTTCACAACACCATCCTCGAGGAATACACGACTCGGATGGGATCAGAATTCGTTCCGCCCGCCTTCCTTATTACTATTCTATTTTATGTTTCAGCCATCTGCTTTGGTTTTATATAATTGTTTACTAGGCAGACCCTGGTTAGCTTTCGAGGCCTTACTACTTCGAACTCGGGGCCTTATTATTATAGGCAGTCTACTACAGAGATATCTATACCTCGCTTAAAAGGCTAGCGGATATAGGATCACATTATCCTAATATACACGTTATACCAACCGACAGTGGGCACCTCGGTATGTGCTGTAGACTGAGGTACATTATACCGTTTAAACATTGGGAAATTAGTTCAAGGTTCGGTAGTGTACTGTGAAAGGAATAGATGCGTCCCTAGCGACATGTTGATATCATAGGTGTCAGCAAATATTACTATGGGTGCCAGGAAATATCCGCTAATATCTCCAAGCTGACGAACTCAAGGGTCCTACTAGGGCTCAAGATTAGACGCAAGTTAACAGGGCTGGCTCAATCTCTGCCAGGTAGATACCAATAGACTATCACGGTCTTCGTATTATCTTTAACTCAACTTCTACTAGATATAAAAGATGCTTCGGGCATTCAACATACTATTCTAACCATACTTCTCTCTACCTTCCTACTATCTCATAATCTTTAAACAAACAAGCAACATGCATAGCACCAAAATCTTCTTTGCGTTAGCTACTCTTACAGGCATATCTCTGTCTCAAAAATCGGACAGTGAATTCTGTTCCGCATTTTTTACTTCTTTTCTTTCTGTTATCGAAAACTCTGATGTCGCAACACCTACTGGGATTGTCTCTTTTCTTGCCCAGAGAACGCCTACAACTACCGCTCCGCCTCTGACTATCCTTGATTTCGCAAGCCACGCGCAAGAGCTTTGCGAGCTCGCCACCGAGCTGCCTTCGTCTCTGTTGCCGGAGTTCCGCACCTATGCCTCGGGGCTCCTGGAGTTCGGCAAGTCCTATAGCAGCGAGCATATAGCATATGTTACGGATTGCGCCCCGGAAAGCGAGGTCGCGAGCAGAAGCAGCTACCTCGAATACGTCTTTACAGCAACGGGCAACTTTTGTACTGAAACGCCTGCCCCCGGCGGTGCGTCCGACGGCACCTACCCAACTCCCACCCCCACGGCTACGAGCTATCACCCCGGCTCTAACAGCTCTACCACATTGGTGATCACGGCCGCTGCTGCTAAGCCCACTGGCGCTTGTTTGGGCGTGGCTGCTATGGGTGGCATCCTCGGGGCTGCGGCCTTACTTTAGACGGTTTAGACGGACATGGTCATTGTTGTTTGAGAACTTCATTAGTCAGCAACCAAGTTTCCGAGCGCTCCATTCTAAGGTGTTGTGATTTAGACTCTATAAGTCTGCCAACGTAGATGGGATATTTGATTTAAGGCTACCTGGGTACTGGCAAGTCTGGAAACCTCGTTATAGCTTCAACAGCGTGCCAGTCATTTACATTCTTTATATTTGTTGAACTGAATTCCATCCTTCTTGAAAGCCGATCCCCCCATTATTTACTTTGCTGCTAAGCTTGAATGTGCATGATTATAACTTATCTTCCTGTTGATGAAGGAGAATGATATCCACATTACCCCTATTCCACATGTCATGAAACATACAACAAAGGAGGCAACTATATATAGCCAAGGTAGATACCGCGTCAGAATTCTTGGAAGATCCTTGTTTAACAACAAGTTTTCATGACCTACCTGAAGATACCGTCCCTAGACCGTTGACCTTGATACCACTTTTAAAGAAACGTAGGTGCAAACCTCAACCAAGAGATTTCTATTACAAGGGCTTGTGTTCAAGGGCTTAAGAAGTGTTCAAATTAACTAATAATCATCTATGCGATCAAGGGGGCTCTGGAGCTCTAGTCCTCCTATCTAGCCAGGCGGGCGATCTCCAGGCTATAATTATATGCGAATAGCTTTATCTGGGCCAGCCGCCTGGCTTCCTCGCTTCCTTTTGCCCTCGCGCCTTCGTATAGCTGTTTCGGATAGATCAGAACATACGGGAGGCAACGGGACGAGACGGGAAGCCTTTGATAATCCATAGGCTCTGCTACCCAATTATATGACTATTTACAGGATTACGAATATGCAGTTCGCTAGCCCTAGGGCTGACCTAGGCCCTGACCTAGGTTAGGCCCTAGTCCCTTGGGTCCGTGTGGTAATTTCTGTCTATAATCAGATGAACGTAGCCGCAGGCAGTCTAAGAAACTTTTACGCAACAGCAAAGGTCGATCACCTAAACTAACTGTTTTGTTCTCTAATAGATTACTGATGTGCTGTCTATGTTCGATGTACCGTCAGGGCTGGCCACGATGAGTCAGCAGATGCCCTCGTACCGAGTTTTCAGTATTGCAAATCACGTACTTTTGCATCACGAAATATTTTCTCGTTTCAGTCCCTTGCTTGCAAACCTCGGATAATAACTCGCCTCTTTTCACGTACCAAATATTATATGTATTAACCTCATTGTTAGCATTACCATTATTTCGGCTCACGCTAGGGCTGCCAATTCGAAACATCTACGACTGGAAAAATCAAATGTTGGTGGTTGTTTGAGGGCTGCCCTTATTAAAGCGACACCGCTCCCATCTTTATCACCATAGCCCTTGTTTTCGACGTTCTGTAATCAAGAACTCCCATATATGTATGGCATAGTAAAAGCTTGGATACTTCTGCAGTTGGCCAAAAGATTGATGGGGAAATGAGGGATACCAGTAGTAAACCCAATACGGAGAGCTGGATGGCATATGTTAGTGAGACATAATGAATTAGATAAGTGTGTATTCGGTTGAGTTAAGCTGCATAAAGGTTTTGTGGACGATATTCGGCCCTTTAAGTTCTATTATGTGGTTTTCAGCGAGTTATAGCTGTTTCGCTGGACCTTGGTACCGGCATTCTTGCTCAGTTTTTGTTTCGAGTGAGGAGTTAGTGTGATTGGATGTTGGAATTATTATATTGTAGTAGACAAATTCTAGGCTTTTATTTTATGGGATATGGCCTTAAGTTAATATTTTAGCTTCCAACAAGTAGTATTACAACTTTTACTAAGAAAACATTATAGCGAGTTAACACGTTCAGTGTGCTGAAATTAGATCGTGCATTGGCAGGCTACTATGGGATAACATTATGCAGGTTGATTATTAAACTGCCTCCCTTGATCTCACATTATCAAACAGGCGGGCTACAACGGCTATTTGTGTATTATCTTTATATGGGCACTCATGACTTATTAGGCCGAAGTATGATTTCAAGATCATTTGACTACACCATTGAGCTCTATACCAGTTAGTACCTATCCAATGCCCATAATGACACGTCAACTCGCTTTGTAACTCCTCATTTCAGTGACTTTTTCTGTCTACGATTTTCTATCAAATAGAAGCTAAAATATCGTGTTAAACTTCGGCGGGCCGAGCAATGAGTCTCGAGAGTTACGATATATAAGTACAACTATAAGAGCGTCTACGGGATCCTGATTTCCCCAATACCTCGTTGGCATCCTAAACAATAGCCTCACGGAATTACTAAGTTTGAATACAGAACTTCGGATAATCATCGGAAGGAAACAGATATTTACTCATATCATGTCCTCTCTCCCTCAACTTTAGCCTATCTTCAGAACGTCGTCAGTGCAAGCTGCACTGATAGTGCGATAACCCACAGTACCTAGGATTTTGACAGAGGGTGATGATGACACCCCACCAATCGGGTTCATGTTCTCATCTCGTCTCTTGATTCGATAGTTATTTTCGTCTTGGATCTGCGAGTATCTGGCAAAGTCGGCGGCTCCGCCCTTCACCTCAAGCTTGTCAATATAGGTACTTTCAGTCTAGTCATCCGAGATAAAATAAATCGTTCAAAATCCTACAAGATATAGCGTACTGTATGTCAGCTCGGCGCCGAAATGTATGCGCGTAATCGCACATCGGTGTCAATTCCATAATCGTAGGCGTATTCCCGTCGGGCGTTTTGGTGAGAATACTACCTAACCTAAAACGAATTAACCGCTATCATCGAACAATGTTAAAACACCAAATTCTCTGCCCCGGCAATTCAAGCGATAACAAACCACGAGAGTGGACAGTTCAGAATTCCGGACATATTGACTCTCATTTCGATGCAGAGAGCATCCAATTATCTGGTTCAGATCGCGGCCATTGTGGGTTTACCAAGAACCGGCGCTCTTGCTAGTAAGCATTAGCTAGACGCTATACCTTATCTACGTGCTTTTGATTTGCTCCGATTTGGTAGGATCGGTTTCGTTAACGCTTATTGCAACCCCTGAAGTCGAGATAAGTAGAGGTACTGAACATTCCTCAATAGCGAGGTAACTGCTGGTATATTGACAACGACTTGGCCTCGAAGTACTGTAATGTTCATTAGATGTTCTTCCGGAGCTACTCCTTTGGGTATACCGCAGGGCAACATGGCGACTTAATTTCCTAGTTGATTGGAAGAACCGAGAATGAAGTGATCACCAGTAATAGGTGTAAGCTGGCCGTTACGCTATAATGCTTGAGAATGATAGGTACGATCTCCAGCTGAGATAGGCGACAGAAAGTAGGAAAGTCTTTGCGAAGGAGGTTGCGAGATGAATCGAGAGTGAATCTTACGATCCGCAAATGAAGATCCGTGGGTTTGGAACTATATCATCCTTCGTCCACTAGTAAGGGAATCTGTCAGCTACTTTTATCCACCACACAGGATATAACAGGATTACACAACGGAAGTTGTGGTGCCGTGGTACTCCCGGACGAGTGAAGTCAACCCGCTCAGTAAGAGACAGGGTATAGGAGGGTAACACGGACGGGAGTACCGTAGTCATGGGACCGACAGAACAATCCAGACCTTTGGTTGTCGGCATTTGGGGGCGCGTCATCCTCCCACCATTCCCCAACGGAGCGAGATGACAGCTCAAAGACGTTGCTCCTGGCTCAGAACCCATGCAGCTTACTCGGTTGTACCACCAAAGTCACCCCGAGCCCAAGTGCCACGATCCGAAGGGCGTGGGGTGCTGCCCAGGGGCTAATGCGGTGAGAAACGGGCCTCTAGTCACACGCTTGCGCATACATGCGGCTTGGGCTGGTCATGTGCTTGATTCTCCATGTGGTGAGAGGGCGACGACGCGGATCACGATGCCCATTCATCCGACCAGGCCGCCACGAGCGTCGCTAGGCGGCCGAGAGCCCCATTCCCGGCATTGCGGCTGATGGCAGACTTTTATTGCCGGCAACGGTTGGACTGCGTGAGATGATGAGATGATTACCCAATCGTCGATTTGCTAATGCTGGGCGTATAATTATACCCGATGAGGGAGGTCGACAAGGCGGCATTTCGGCTGTCTGGCGTCTAGACTGCTGCTGCTACTGTTGTGTTACTTCGTATTGTTGTAGAGGTCCCGACGATAGATAGCACTGCAATATTTTGTAGACGCACACCTATCCCCACCACGATGTTCTGTACAGGTGCAGGTGAGGTGCCTGCGCCTTAGGTATAATGTAGGTGGGCACTACCGGTAGTACCACCCGAGGTTTAGGTAGGTAGTACAGCAGCACAAGTGCAATTATAGCGGAGGCGCGGCACGTTGCGGTCTCTAGAAAATTTACCGAATGCGGTAATAGTTAATCGCCGAGGCTTGGCACTAACGCCGCTGTTTCCGGTAGCACTCGTCTGACCGGCAGCAGCAGTAACCTACAGAGGTAGGTAGTTACTGTGCGTTGTAAGCTAAAGCTACTAGTATTGTAGCACCAAAGCGCCAGCTTCTGCCGCCTTTTCTCGTGTCGCCGGGTTTGTTTGTTTGCTTGTTGCCAATGGCCATGCTTCACCACCCAACCAACCAACCATGACAGCCTTCCGATTCCTTACCCTGCGGTCCAACCCCAGCGCCCTTCTCCCGCAGTTTCCCAGCTACGCCTTTGCGTCGAGCGTGCAGACCGCGCTGCAGCAGGAGCTCCTGTCCTGGAAGGCCCAGCCGCCAGCCTCTCGCGGTCCACCGCCACCGCCGAGCGTCATCTGCTTCACGCCCACGCCGACCTACACCCTCGGGCGGCGCCAGACGGAGCCGCTGTCCGGCTGCGAGAGCGCCCGGCTGCGGTCGCCCCTTTTCGTGCCGACGTCGAATGATCTGCATGGGCCGCGGAAAGCCGCCTTCTTCCTTCCCACCATAACCTACGCGCCTCGTGGCGGCCTCACGACCTATCACGGCCCCGGCCAGTTGGTCATTTGGCCCGTCATCGATCTGCACTCTCCCCTGCATGCGCACCTGTCCGTGCGTGACTACGCCTGCCTGCTTGAGAAGACGACGATCGCTGCGCTGGAGCGGGTGTTCCGCCTCACCGGGTTCACCACGGAAAACCCGGGCGTCTGGGTGCGTTCTGTCGGTTCGCAGAGAGAGGACGGGAGCAGAGAGGGTGGAGGAGATGAGCGCAAGATCGCGGCCCTCGGCGTCCACCTCCGCCGTCACGTCACAGGTCTCGGCGTTGCTATCAACTACAGCACGCCGGTGACCGGGCCCGCGGAGACGAATCCCTGGGGCCGTATTGTGGCTTGCGGTCTCGGGGACCGCGGCGTCACGAGTGCATGCGCAGAACTTGGCATTGATAACGAAACTAACCCAATGAGCGGTGATGAGAAAGCATTAGACAACCTGGCTGAAACTTGGCAGTCTGAATTTCAGAGGCGCTTGAAGATGCACAAGGATGTTGACAGTAGGGCCGAATTTGACATAGCTCAGAGCATGAAGGACTTGGGTGCCCTAATCAAGTGCAGAGACGACCTTCTCGTCACCGCTCATCCCATCAGTAATCTCGAGACGTGACCCGACCAATGGCTTACGTGGTTGGACTTTGTATCAGGCCACTGAGATTCCTAGTTCCTTGTTTCCGCGTCTCCGCGTTAGCTTCAGCTTCACGGGGGCTACGAGACGTAAAGGAACTTTGCCTCTTCCTAGAATAAAGTGCTCTACAATAGGTTATTCGGCCGCCGGCTGGGACACGTTCGGTTTCATTAGGCCATGATCTCCTCTTCTCTCACTGCTATACAGGGTAATCTACAGGGCAATCTACAGGGCAATCTAAGCCCCTAGGCTTTGTTCGCTAACGAGGCATGCAGCTGAGAATCTTTGTCGGGGTTTGCTCCATTGATACCTCAGACGGGGATCGGAGGTGGCAAACCATCCGGAAATAAGCCCACTCCCATCATGATGGTATTTACCTATCTCAGCTGTGCTCAGGGATGGGAACCCCCCAACCGACACCGCTTCTACGGGATGTGGGACCTACAAGAAGAAAAGAAAAAAAAACAATGTGAGGTTGTCTTCGGCTATAATTGACATCTGCTGTCGACACGTAATAGACTGGCTTCGTGGCCCCCCTGCTTGCGAAGTCTCGGCCAATTCCGTAACGTTCACACGTGTTGTTCACGGCAACTAGTCTAGTAATAGCCCGATCTGTCCTCCGCTCCTGCAGGCTGGTACGATGGATGATAGATATCACAGGTAGAGAAACAGAACCCAAGCGGGTATTCCCGAATGAAAACAACGCATCGAGATACCCCCCGCACTATTGACGAAAGAACCTTGATAACGCCGAACCGCAACGAGAGCCTTATTGAGTCTAATTCGGGCCGCAAACTATCAAGTACCCGTGCCTGCTTGCGTGACTAAACGTAACTATGTAGCGTCTCTAACCACTCTAACGGCAAGTGGTATCCGTTCGTGCTGGTCTTGATTCGTACTAGTGTACGTCGTAATGATTGCATAGTCCGCAGTGCTCCCGTCCGCTAAGTCCACGCTTAAGTAGGTATACAACCGAGACAAATACCCTGCTATTAGTTTGTGTGGCTATTCTGAGTCCGGGGGTAGACGAAGCGACTTTTAATAAGCCGAGAAAGCAGGGAGAGGGAGAAGGAGCTGAATGTTTTCCAAAAGGACATCACGTAAGCCTATGAGGCTACTATCGATTTACCACTCAATCACGAGCCGAGTTCTTTTTCTTATTGATTATATTGCTTCGGTTCAACTTGCCGCTAATGTAGGTTCGGCCAAGACATCCTCAAGGCAGGGAACCTCCATGCTAGAAGCGAGCAATGTGCAAAAACACAAACGCCAAGCGGCAAGCCAAACAGGTACCGACATCGGGAGAGGCGTTCCGGCTCGCATGGACCTCATGTACTATCTGGTGTGCAACTGGGCGCTTGTGCTTACTAGGATACGCCTCCAATCAATGGATCTCTGCGTTGCGATCAGTCACCGTTCGCAGTGAGCCACGCATCATCGTCGTTTCAACCGCTTCAAGCTGGTACCAGGGGAACAAAATTACAGGTTGACTCTCGTTGGGCCCCAAGATTCTGACATTGTTGCTCTGGACATCGAGAGCAACTCATTTCCAGACTCAATTTAACCTCTGTATGACGGTAGCCTACGGCTCCTCCTAACTGTATTCCTTCCCTCAACTATTAGATAAGCGTCCATAGCCCGTCCTATCGGTTTCTTTTAGTAAAGGGCAATGCTGTCTCATGACTTATTATCGTGTCGTGTTCTCATTTCGGTGGATTAGCGCGGTGGCCCGCGTGTGCTCAAAATGCCATAACCAAGTATCAGTTGGCTCGTACCGACGTAACTCCTTGCTAAAGCTGGCCACTCTGTTAAATGCCAATTGTGCTGAAAACAAAAGGAGGGGACAAAAATTTAAAAGAATTAAGAGGCATCACTATGTGCCGCGACACCAATTCGAAAATGCAATCCAACTAGAGCAAGGAAGCAAGATGCGCAGACTCCTCTATTCCTACTTCTCTTTTTTGATGCCTGGGCAATGCTCAGTACTCCGTTTTCGACCACCATTCTTGCTGTGTCCATTACTCGGCGCCTCCTCTTCGGCGTCTGGTTGGTACATTTCGGGTTGAAAATTTAGGTTATTATAGTGTGCTGTATTGAAATGGCTGTTCTTGAAGGTGTTCGTTGTCGGCGGGGGATCGTGTGCGTTATTGGTCTCTGCCGCCATTTCATGAAGATTAGGAAAATTGTATTTGCTGAAGCGAAGTGGATGCACCGTAGCCTGCTGCTGTGGAGGACTTGGTTGGGTCGATATAACGTCAGGGGTAAAGTGAGAAACCCAGGATGAGGCAGGGGAGGATGCATATGGATCCGTCATCGGAGGCGGGGACAACGTCGACGATGAGAGTCCCGGAATCATGGCTAATGCGCTCATGTCCATCGTATATGACGTATCTTGCATTGCCGCTACAGGCTCCTCGAAATCCTGAGTGGGAGGCACAAACCTGTTGATCTGAAGTTCAACTGGCGCTGGCACGGCCGGGACTGGTGGGATATGGACCTGAGTATCGCGATAGAGAACATCGTAATGGTCAGGGCGGTACAAGAGGTAAATGATAGGACCCAGGGTAGATGGATCTTGTCCATTAGCCTCCTCGGGCAATCGGTGCACGTTGACTTCAGTGCCTTCACTGCGGTCCAAGTAGGCGATGTCGAGCACCATATTTGTCGGTCTCAAGAGTATGTCATGAACCGCGACCACGCAGATATGATCAATCTCTCGGTTAACAGGCATCACCGTCTTGGTGATGTAATTCTCAACAGTGTCATCGAGATACGGCTGGTATTGAGCAGAGTTACCCTTCAATCTGGCGGACGCTAGTAGACGAAGGTGGTAGACAAAGCAATTGGATGTTTGGGGATCATTGAACTTGGCAAACACATTAGGCATAGGGTCATTGCGTTCAGACATATCCGTGATGATGTCGTTGAACAACAGTAGCGTTTCCTCCGTCATGAGTTCTAAGATAGAAGGCTCCCCGCCGGTGACCTCTTCGACGTATTTACTGAGCCCGGTCATCCGGTGCAGCTCACTCTGCACTAGATTGATGTTACCACATTTTACCAGTGTCTCGAAGTAAGCGAAAGCAATAGCTGGGACCTGGGTTAGCGACGGTACTAGATCGTTCTTGATAGGAATCACAAGAGTGGAACTGTGCTTGGTGAGTCAAGATACATTGGGTAAAGCATCACCCTCTGGCTGGCTGCACGGGGCACAGAGTAGGAGGGACAAGGAGCACTACGGAGGGTAGAAGTTGTAGAGAGACTCACCTCGCCAGCCGCAGTTACCGTCCCCTTGCATGGGCCGATAGTGTGAATATGTCTGTGGTAGTGCCTAGGGAGAGCAAGAGCAGAGTGTCAACAGACCAGATCGCAGTACGATAACGTGCTTCAGAGATGTGCAACTGACCATTGTTTTGGCGACATAGACGGGATCTGCTCTCGCGAATTCTTCGGTAATGGTCTGGCTGGACACCTTCTCGCCAACTAGGGGACCCTGTACGTGAGTAGCGAGTGTGAGCCTTCAATCCAGGTATCAACATACTGCACGGCGGAGATAGTGGTGAGATATGTAAGATAAGAGATGATCCTTGCAGATGCAAGACAGGGCTTTCCGGGACGATGAAACGGTATTAGATAAAAAGGTAGACATATGACGACGGCGACGATGATGGTACGATTGTTCATGCGGAGTGTACAATAACACCCTCAACAGTTCGCGGGGTTTGCGCAGGCACAGACACAAAACACATACAAATAAACGCCCACGACTAATCTTTGGATGGGCTAGAGGAGTAGATGGATACTCGGTATGGCAAGTTATCTCATTGGGGGATTACTTACCTTGAGCTGAGGCTCGAACTCTCTCGCAGCAGCTTCCTGCTGGGCGATCTCGTTCTGGTCAAGCTCCAGTGGCTGCTCCATTTTGTAGTGGATGGTAGTACGGTCGGAGAGGTGAGGACGCTGTGGCAGGTGTCGATGTTGACGTTGGTGTTGCTGTTGCTGCTGCGGTTGGTTTTGGAGTCGGGGTTGTCGTTGCTGGCTGAGATGGTGGCGGGGTACGGATACGGGCATCGGAATGTTGTAGAGGCAAGGATGGAGGCTGCCAGCGCTGCTGCTGCTGTAGCCGCCGCTGCTGCTGTCGCCAGCGGCCACTGTAGAGGGTGGGCCGAGCCCCTGCACGGGCTGCACCCCAGCGCCCATGCCAGCCGGGCCACCACTGGCGCTGGCGCTGCCGTGGAAATTACTGTTAGTCGCTGCCGGGAAGGTGCCAGCAGGCGATGGTCCACTTCGCCCGCCTACGACGCCGGCATCGTCGTTACCCGCCGAGCTTCCCCCAACATGGCCCCCACCAAAGTGCTCGAACAGTGGCGTGGACGCGAAGGTGTATTGGGGGATGCCCGCGTTCGCTACGTGAAGTCCATCTGGGTAGAGAGAGAACGGCAAGTATGCAGTCGGTTGCGGCTGGAACATGCCTATGCCCATGCCCACGCCTATGCCTAAGTCTGTGTCTAAGTCTGTGCTGCTGCTGTCCGTACCCCTGGCTGGTGAACCAGAGCGCGAGGCCGAGTCCTGTTCCTGTCGCGCCAGCTTGGTGCCCACGACCATAGAATTCCAGTGTCTCCGAGGGATCCGGTGTAGCACTTTGCTCCGCAGTCGACCAGTCCAGAGGGCGGGAGTATATGCCGTGCGAGGTTCATTTGCCTGCTTGACCGTCACCTTCCTCCTTTTGGTAGAAAGAGGCCTATGGGCGACAGCTCCTGGCTCCAAATTCCGGGTTCGTGGTGTAGACGCCCAGGGATGCTGCCTGGGAACCGGCGGAAGGATGAGGAGGGTAAAAGAAAAGAAAACGACGTTGAGGAGTAACGAAGGGGGGAAGAAGTTGGAAGAAACTTGGAAAGAGGAAGACCCAGGAATATGGTACGCGCCGGGCCTTTTGTCTAAAAGCAGCTGAGAGCCGACGCAAGCACATCTCCATTCACGGTATAGGCATTTCACTGCCGTAAGATAGAGAGGATGGCGGGATGTAGACACAAGTCACAAAGCGGGTTACAGCAGCTACACCACCACTCCTCACGCGGCTGCGTCTGTCATGGTGTGCACTGTAAGTAGTCTGTATGTAGATGCACGTACGTGTACAGCAGCACTACTATACTACGTATGCAGCTGCTAAGGCATGTAGGTACTGCCGTATAATATGCTGGACATCGACTGGAGGCTATAGTACATCTCTACTATAAATACGTATCAAATCCATCCTTGAAATATTACTACCACTCAGAGCCATATTGTGGGCCCGCACATATTGGTCGACGTTATTGATAGATTCCAGCACATATTACCGCCCCGTCGAAGTGCGACTCCTGTCTCGCTGGAAGTCAGTATAGCAGTAGGGGATATGGCCTCCCTGTTCCGTCCATAGCCACTCTCTGTATGTGTGCTTGGAGCTTGGCTTGTCGAGTCGAGACTTTTCAAGGAACAAGCAAGGGTTAAAAACACAGATAGGTAGCCAACCATCTTCGCCGACGCCGTTTACAAGGGGAAAACCACTAGACATTAGCTCCAAAGGAACCCTTCAACGGCATAAACGCCAACTTCAGTGTATCCGTTGTTGAAACCCCCCCCCCCCTCTTATCCCTGCAGGAATAGTTGTTGCAGCATAGGAACGCACTACTGTACTCTAGTGGCACGCTGTCGTTGTACTTTAGTCAAATACCTCGAATGTACCCTGACACTACAGGTATGCACACCAGGCTAGACTGTATACCACTTAAGGTAGAACTTAGAGAATGGTAGTAGTACAGGTGGCATTGTCCAGGTTTGGGTCTGTGCTTTGCAGAGGTCGAGTAACCCTAGCCTACCTAACACGACATGGATCTTCAAGTTCTGCAACCATAACAGACACAGATAATAAGTAGTAGGCATGTCTTAAAATCGCGACCATAGCATGACAACACAGCCCGAGAGAAATATGCAGCTATTCCTCCGGCACTCTGGAACGCGTTGTAGTATCATGGTTCAATGAACACAGACATTTATTATCTTATTTCCAATGACGGTGCGGCTAGCTCAGACTCTTGCACAAGGCTGCCGTTTCGAGCCAACCTCATTACAGCCAAAGCTACACTACAAGCGAGCAAAGCCAACAGTGGCGTCGATGGCCGGATCCCAACAGCTCTGCACTAATCTGAAGACCCAAGTCGAGGGCTTATAACAAGCCACTTACTAATGGTACCAAATGCCATGTGGTCTGTGGTATCATCGCGTGTCTCGGCCATACCTGAGGTCGTCCCACCGGTTCACCACGTCAATCACGGTGCACACTGCAAGGTACTGCCTCTCTTCTTCAGCACTACTGACTTATAACACTCTCATGCTGGGCCGATGAAAAGCGCGGCATTCATCACCCTTACTGGTATGTCAACGCCTGAGGCGTCATCATCGCTGTCGACGTCAGAAGCCGAACGCATGCTGTACTAATCTACAACCGACACTCGCACGCACACATCTTGTACCCCCAAGATGACTGACAGGAGGCATCGCCCCCAAAACAAAGGCCCCTGCCTGAGTCTGCCTACCCCGGTCTTGTTGGACGTGATGGGTTAGGTGTATTCATGTTAGCCGCTGGCTTTGGAGTTAATAGAGACACCTGAATCAAAATAAGCGGTGGGAATCTTCACAATGGTTACTGCGAGATGTATTTTTCAGATATTATCTCCTCACAAAAACGCGCCCACGTTCGTGAATCGCCTCCTAGCGTAGGCAATCTCCATTCCACAGGCCTCAACGTTGTCAAGCTTCTACCAACCATCTACAGGGGAAACTTGGAACCTGCCGCGGTATGATGGATGACCCGTAACGTCTGTAGACTGCCATAGCTTGGTGAGGGCCATTTTCTTGGTCCGATCGAGAAGTCTATCCGTCGATCTTGTCTTGCCATTTACCTCCAACTCGGAAGTTACCGCGACATTTGCCAGGATCGTGACTGGGCGGTCGCGACAATAGGTACGCGGCGGAAATGAATAGAACAACATGTCCAGTAATATACAACGCTGCATTGTGCACCCTTCAGTTCGGTCCAGTTCAGCTACACACTCATAGTATAGTCCACCTGATACCACACGAATTAGTAGCACAGAGTATCGTCCATGCTTGGCAGACCAGAGCGAGAAGCCGAGACCTCTGTGGAGAAGCAAGCCACGGTGTCACAGCATGGCAATGAAAGATGTGACTCGGTGAGGGCCGACAATCACGTCCTGGTGTCTACGGCTGAAACGATATCCGGGATTTCGCAATCTCAGCCGACCAACAATACCGGGTAGTATTTGATGCTAACCGATCAGTTGACCCGCCAGTCTTAACGAGCACCAGCTAATCAGGGAACCAAGGAACTTTTTTAAAGGTAAAAAGCCGAGATACAGTACAGAGGGCCTGCTAGGACCGCAAAGATGCTACGTAGTATGAGACGGAGTCATTCTACAAACGCTATGTCAAAACCCAGATATTATATGTCACGACCACCGCCGTACATTTACAGCGCGAACAATCAGGGCGAACGGCGGGAAGCGTAATTCATAATTCTTACGATGTGAGAGGAACCGTGGAATTCCTTGAAGAAGAACCTTGCCAGCATGGCCCTATCTATAGCCGACTTCGTTGCTGTGACGTCAACCCCGCCTTTTACCCTCTGCGCCGAGTGTAAGTATAGGATCTTTGGTCCCATTGCAAAGACAACTCTCCATGCGAACTAGACCTTGTCTGTCTCCGCCAAGACGTGTAACGGAAAAGGCAGAAAAGCCACCTCCATGATCAGGTCTAAGCACACTGCACGTTCGTGGCAATGCTTCGTAATGAGCTTAAGCACCAGGATGTGGCCACACTCCCTGTCTAGCCCAGCAACTATACTAGACAAATGTGAAGCACTAATACTATGTACCGAAAAGTTTCCAGTAGACTGCTCCTCTTAGCCAGGCATGGAAACCGACCTATTACAATCCCAAAACACCTAATTGGCCTTCGATCAAATAACAAAAACACGGCGCCCCGGTAAGTTCTGCTTCAGCATAGGTACCTGTGCGCCACTGTAGCTTTATTCAACACAACCATCTACCAAGCCGCCTCAGCGACTGCTCAGTCATAGCCGAGACGAAACCAACATGAGGACTAGACGGCGCCATCAAGATGTTGAGCATAATGATGTGGCCTACCGAGACGCACGGTTACGAGACCCGCATTGACCAGGAAACCCCTGTTGTACAGCAGGACGGGGGATCCCTAACCCTTCGCTGCAGGGCAGATCCTCCACGGCCAGAGCAGTTCCGGGAGGTCGAGCTTGTTGTGAACCGCAGGCTCGCGTATGAAACATCGAATCGGACTCTCGACGAAGCTAATGCACTCCGCAAGCTTTGTTGTTATACCCATACATGCGCGGTGACTCCTCGCAGCGGCTTATGCGAAATCTTGCTTGCACGACATCTCCGGCGACAAAGATTGTACGATCTGCCACTGCTTTCAAGGTCCCCCACAATGCGACCCTGCGTCTGAACTCGATGACAGATTTCCAAAGCCAACCCTACAGTAGCCGCATAATTGCAGTAGAATGACGAGCGAGCCTACAGAAGCCAAGCTCCTGATGTATCACTTTCCTCTTTCCACCACGCTCCTTGCCCGCCTACATCCGCCACCCTTCTCGCTACGTATGCCACCCTCTAATCTCTTTACAAGTTAGTCATATTTACTCCACTTATGTAGATCTTGCTCTAGTTACGAAGGTCGGGGCCTAAATTACCCAATATCCTTGGCAATACCCCACAGTGCGCCCACCTACTACTTACGGTAGCAGAATTACATATTACCTACTAGGTAGGAAGGCGGTAAAGAAATATGCGCAGGTTTAGTAGTGTTAACCGCTATACGGAGTAACTGCAGCGGACTTAGTACTTAGTTGGTATCGGGGAGTAAGGTTACCTTGGACCGGCGCACTTTTCGTACAATAACTTTAATAATTTTATAAATAGCTAAGCTACTAGCATATATTAAATATTATTTAATAGTTTTTTAAAAGCTATATTAAATAATTTAAATATATTATTATAGAATAAATAATAACAGGAAAATAATAGGGGGGGGAGGGTGGTTAAGTGTGGCAAACAGTATATAGAACTTTTTATTTACACTATAAGCCGCCGCTAAAGATATTGGGTAATTTAGGCCCCGACCTTCGTACATGCAGTAAAAACGGCAGCAAGGGTCTATTAGGTAACTACTATACCTCTGTTAGCTACTACCTAGAAAGCTATTCTACGGTAACAGAAGCTATAAAAAAAGCGCTTGCGATAACTATCTACTACATAGCTTGAAACTATACTTTTTACGAAGTTGTATAGTTTAAAGATACACATATATAGTAAAAGGCCAGAGTCTTAGAAAATATCTGGGCACTTGGCTATATAAGATGGCTTAATTGTATATAGTATGTATAGGTGGCGGATGTAGGTGGGCTAACCGCACCCGCCTACTTTATGAGAAGCAGATACCGCACCCTTGCAGCCTAAAAATATATACCAACCGTCGAACACGGTCGGTGAACCACGACGGACAAACGCTCATATCGTAGGCGCTCTATAAACTAGGTCAACTACTGAGTGGTGGCATGCAGGGGAGGGTATGGCGCAGTGCCAACGGATCAAACACAAGCCAGCAGTGACTTGGGCGACATGGATAGATAGGTCGCATTCATGAGCTCCCTGCCCAGAACTGTCCAGACACCGCAAAATCAGTTTGATAGAGGGCATCAAATTCTACATTTACGACTTGTCACGTAGCTCAAGATGAGCGAGATACCGGACCTCCCGAAAGCCGCCTATGGTTGCGAGTTGATATGACACAGCAGCATGTAGTTAATGTAGCAAGCAAACCACCACGGCTTGCCTATTTCCCCCTCCCGCTGCCTCCGAACAGCCTGCAGCAAGCCAGCAGCGAGCTCATAAATTTAACAGCGCTCGCTTCGCAGCATCGATCAAATCTCTCTGCCGATTACTACCCTCCCCGGGATTTCTCGACGCGGATATTGCGTTGACGGTCATGCTCGTCTCGATATTCGTTCGATTGTCGCCTCAAGAGTAGTCAGCCTGTGTTCATTAGTAAACTAGATCACAACTCCTCCCGAATCGCCCAATTATACTGTACAGTCGGCCAAAGCGAAACCAGAAGCGAGAAAAGCAACAATCCCGCAACAAGCGCGCCCGAGGCCATTGGCCCACACAAACGTTTTCACCGTCACACTCGCTTCCGGGCCGCATGGCCCGCACCAGCCAAACTGTCAAGCAAGCCCGTGTTTTAAAATAAAAAAAGATGATCTACAGACTACCGCAACCGCTACGGCTATGTATGGGTCTTGGTCTGGGATTATTACCTGGTTTTCTTGGTATCGAACTGAGTGATGATCTTCCTAAAACCTTTGTTTTCCGGCTCTCTCTACTATGTACATCCCGGTGTCTTATACTCGGCACGAACGGCGAAGATATCGCGCTCATGTGTCAACCGAGATAACGATGAGAAGTCATGATTCAAGCCAATCAGGGCCTAGATATGTGTTAGTCAAGACACGGCCAATACTCCAAAAGGAGTCCACTGCAGTATAAGGCAACGAAATCACGAAATTCATGCCTCACGTCACGAAGCTTCCCGTCCTTCCTCTTCTTAGGCCCCACGCATGTTTCCTACGATACGCAGGTACATCAACGCCAAGATAGAAGCTTAGGGTAGTATTACATGGAAAAACTATGGATTCTTATTGTAATATAATAATTCTCTGTAGGTATCATATGTCACGACTGACTAGATCAGTCACGTGCTTGATTCCAGCACTCCTCATCACGACATTACTCCCTTAGTTCGTTGTATACTCCCCTCCCCCCAACTCTAAACTCTTCTCCAACATCTTTGATGCTGAGACACCCCCCTTTAAGCTTCTTTACTCGCTTAAACAACGGCATTGCTAATAGCGACAAGCCGGCTGTGCCGACGGGCTTCTAGGCCATCTCCCTAATAAGCCATCAACGGGTAGCCGCCGCCGCGGCGACGACGGATTGTTCGCGTGCGTGCATGCATGCAGACCGTATTCTGCTCTACGATTACGCCGCCTTGAGACTTGCATGCAGAGCGAACGTAGATGACATGACCATGATGACATGTATGATATTCTGCTTCCTGTGCTGCTGGACGGTCGACCGTGCGCACTGGATTGCTAAATTGAAGTGACATTACTCTGTCTGGGCTGCATACCCTTCGGGGCGCTTAGAAAGTCCTAGACTTTATTCCTTGGCACGGACAGCTGCACTGCGACTAGGCATTTGCTCAAACGCGAGTAAGAATCTAGAGTACACGACGTCGAAGTGCGTGCAACGAATACAGCATCTTCGTTGGCCTCTCCTCCCTCCTCAGTACACCCTACGCACGGACGCACAATATAGACACACGTTGGAGTACGCTAGGCATTTTGAGGGGTTATAGTTCTAGTCCCCCAACGGGCGTGTTTATATGCTGCGACCACAAGCATCAATGCCGGTAGACATGGCTATTTCTGCAGCATGGCAGCACCAGTGCGGCAGACCATGAAAAGAGTATAAGCACAGGCAGGCAGCCGCCACGACTCGCAGACTAGATTAAATCCAATTGCGAGACAGATCGCTGATGCACTATGATTTTCTACGCTGTTCACGTGCTCTGTTCCTCATAACCAGGCGAGGACTTGGTCACCAGAAGACTTGTTTGCCGAGGAGACAGTCATATCGGCTGTTATCTTTTATTTCACTAGCTTCCTCTTTTTTCTACTCCTGGAGCTACACGAAAAGTCTCGGCTGGGGTAGGTTTATAACGCTGTGCTGGAGAACAGACGGGATAGTCCGTTGCTCTGAGGCATTAAGGGGTTGGCTGCAGTAAGGCGAAGGGACCGAGGTTGTGCATGTGTATGCCGAATGCTCTCCACTGGTCGTATGCATATATATACACAAGGGAGCTTGCCATTATTTGGTCTATCTGGCATCGAAATTGCATCAGATTCATATAGACAGTGCAATACTACGATGGAGTATCTCCACGTCTCACCGGAGGTAACACTATTACCCTCTCTTTGTACAGCATACTTCGCCCAGCGTCTGTGCAAAAAGCCATGCCAACAGAGTTAATCCGTGAGTAGCGTACTCCGCTTCTGTGTCTCTCCTATTATATGCCCGTGCTCTCGTTTCTCGTCACTCGCGGGGAAATCTGCCGGTAGATAGGGTTGCCGCGCTGGAACATCGCTTATCGTCGGACTGGCCCTGTGTGTTGTTGAGTCGTGCGGTACTACTACGCAAGTGTTTATCTGACAGTATTTGCCTGTGTATTAGCTGACTTGTCGCCGTCACACTTACGTATACTCTGACCCCGCTATCACCGTAGTACTCTGTGTCTTCAACCCGCAGTATCACAGCTTCGGCTTGAGAGTACAGACTTGTGAGGTCACGCCGACCAGTCGTACGAGGTGGCCATGGTGCCACTCTCACCACATATAGTCCGCGTCAGATGACCATGTGTCAGCATGGCGACCCCATATGTCGGGATCTCGTAGAGGGTCAAGTATGTGGGTAGGTATCGCAACAGTATGCAAATAACATAGGAACACGGGTATAGGCATATAGTGAAATCATCGAGGAGAGCAGAGCAAGAGCAACGCGGTAGCATAGATAGGTGTTAACTTGTTGTTCATACCTCATACCGATAAAGTGTTCAAGGGTCAAGAATTCGAAAGTGATATGTTGAGCTCGAGAGGTAAATTCCGTGGGTGGGTGAAACCTTTGTAAACTTTGAGCAATCAACTCTCATGAGATTTGATCGAGACAACTGCCCCTTAACGCTCCTATAGCTCAGCCTAGACTATACTAAGCAGACACTTTATGAAACAGGTTGTAAATGGCTGAGAGTTTGAGGAGATCGTTGTTGAATAAGGCTACGATGCCGTAAGGTTGAAGGCACGCCGGCTTTGTGTCCCTCAAGCCCTACGATGCCCCAAAGGCATACCACCAGTCTGTACCAGTACAACCATCGATAGGCTTAAACACCACGTATAATGCACATCAGTAAATTTACAGCTCCTAGAAATAGTTGCAGCAGTTAGCTACATAAAATAAGTCTTCAAACCACTGGCCGTTAAAAAAAATCTGTAACTTATGATCACAAGGTGGCGAGACGAACGGACCCCCATTAGGCGGTACGAGGACCTGTTTGATCAAAAAAGAGAATACCGTTAGATTAAATGTGTCCTTTCTGGTCTCTGGTGCCTATTATTACACGAACTCGGACTCCACATCGTAGTAACTGTTGACCGGTATATCGTTCGCAAAGCGTAAGCCCTACACAACTCCGGCGAGAAGGGTCGGAATTGCCAGTCGCTTCCTCAAAGACTTAGTTATCGTGGTTGATTGCTGTCAGTGATAGAGAATAGAGCGAAGGGCTTGCTAAGTAGAAGCACAAGAATAGCAACACATGATTTCACATTTCCTACGGGGTACAGTAATCATCGCCAGATCTAGGCGCAATTGCAAATATCCCACACATGTAGGATTGCGGCGTAGATAGGAAATCATCTTTGCTTGGAGTTATTCTTAGAAGGAAGGCGGTATAGCATACCATAGTTTGTTAAGTAGTTGTAATCAATTCCATCATGCAGAATGAATGAAGGTAGGTGTGCGGTCAACCCTCTATTGCTCATCGAACAGAGTAAGATAACCTACCTAGTCGCGGACCATCCCCTCACGGACAGGGCTATACTGTACGTAATTACATACAAATTTAAGCTAACTAATATAGTTAAATTAAAAGCGGGGAAAAATACTAAAAATAACCAATTAATTTTAAAATTTAAAGTATATTAAAATATATAAAATAGATTTTTATTGGATTATTTTATTAAATATTTAATTTAATATAAATAACTTTAATAAAATTTTAATGTTGAAATTATGTTGTTAACACTTTTATATATATTTTACTAGTAAATTTGTTAACTGTATAACTTTTTTCTCTAGCATTATAGTTTTATCGTTAATTCTTTTACTATTAAAATATATTAATAAATAATTTTAAAGTTTAATTAAATTATTTAAAGGTTAATATTTAATAAAATGATTTTTACTAGCTTGTATTGTTTTTTTTAAATTAAATATTAAATATTTAATTTAAATTTTTAAATTTTTTAAAGGTAAAAATACGTACAATATTTCGGACGATTTCTCACTATATATACTATAAAAAATTACATAAAAGGAAAAACTTAAAATATTTAATATAAACTTAAATATATAAATTAAAAAAAAAAATATAAGCTTTTAAAACTAATTTTATTAAATATTACTGCTACACTCTGGCAGGGGGTGTGGCCCCGCAGGGGCACACCCACTACTAGAGTGGGTCCGCTCTATAGATTAGATAAGGAAGTAAGGGCCTTGGTAAGTCTCCTGCCTGCGGCAGGAGCCTTACCAAGGACCTTCCTTCCTTCTGGATCACTTTATACAGACTCATAACCTTACTACCCTTAGTAAAGCTTATTAATTACATTTAATATTATTTTAAATATATAAAAAAAAATATTATTATTATATAATAATATTGTATAAAAAAATGTTAAAGTAAGTGAAAATAATTTTAAAAATATAGTGCTAACAAATTTATTAGTAAAATATATATAAAAATATTAATGAAATAATTTTAATACTTAAATTTTATTAAACTTAATTTTATTAAATTAATTATTTAATAAAATTTACCAATAAAAATTTATTTAGTATATTTTAATATACTTTAAATTTTAAAATTAATTAGTTATTTTTAGTATTTTTCCCCGCTTTTAATTTAACTATATTAGTTAGCTTATTTTTGTATGTAATTGCGTACAGTTTAGCTATGTCCGTGAGGGGATGGTCCGCGACTAGGTAGGTTATCTTACAGAGTACAGGGTATGTACACACGCGCACACACTACGGTGCACCACAATAGCCTACGATCCCAAGACTAGGGCTAGCGTAAAGGAAGGGTCAGAGGGTCGTGAGTCCGGCCTAGGGGTACAAGGGTCTAGCGGTGGTAAGCAATGCATAGGGCCATAAGGCACGCACAACAAAAGGACTTCTATATATAGTCAAACTAGTTCCACGAAGGTGCTATAGGGACTTTCGCGCAACAACAAGTTTCTATTGCCTACTTCAGGGACAAGATTCCTGACACATAGGTTGTCTAAGTACCTAGATGCGTTGCGAAAAGCGACTCGAGCTAATGCTCTACAAGGACGGGAACAGCGGCGAGAGGGACAATCTGAGATGGCGTACGAATGGTAGGCACACTTATGGACACACACGGCTCAGATCTGGAGAGCTCCATTTCCGTATTTCAAAACACCAGTTCTAAAGGCTTTCGTACCAACTAGTCGCCATTTATATGTAAAAGGGTGATAGTATGTCATGCCTAGGGCCGTATTTCACGACCAAACGAGTTATCAAGCACGCATATCCACTAATTATTTCAAACATGCTCAAGTAATCATGAATGGCGTGAAGTTTCAAATTCAAATTTTCTTGAAGAAGTATTCACAACAAGTCTCAAGATACAAGACGCATCGCCCCGTATCCTTAGCTCATTTCCTCGTATCTAAGGGCTCCCTTTATTCTAGTATCACCGAGTTTCGTAGAAACAGTATTTCAGAATCCATATACTGATTTTAGCAAACTAATCAGACGTCAGATCCGACAACGCAAAGGGCCTCGAACGGAGGATCCTGGCGCGCGTATATGGTGAGATGGCTTGCTTATGTATTAATAGACATAAGAGCTGGTAGGAATTAAGTAAGGGGTGCCATGTCCCCTAGCCTACATCTCGATAGGCTCATTTCGATCAAACTACACCGAATAGTCATAGCGACGTTCGACGTCTTCATATGTACCCAGGGTTGTCCTCTGTGGCCGCTAACTTCTCTTAGATACGACAAAAAGGGAATGAGAAAAAGGCTTGTGATTAGTTTCACGTGTTTCAATAAACAGCTTTTACTATGTCGACACTGTTAAAACTTTATCGGCTATTTGAGTTTTAGGCGGCACGCTGCTCTCTACGGCTAGTAGAAGAATGTATCAAACTGTACGAACAGATTTTACTACCATTGCCAAGTTAGGACAAGAGCAAGTAGAAGGGCAAAAGGGAAGTTTTATGATACTCGAGTCTAGACACTTTGTAGTGACTTGAACAAATTAACTATTTCACCGTCCATTAGACAGTCCGTGTTTAGCTGCGTATTATCATATGCTCGCGAGGACCCAGATGGACATGCTCATGGATTCTTTACTACAACAATCGAGCGAGATTCTGAGCCCACTTTGAATCTGACTGTTGCAAAACAATTCATTCTTTCGGTCAAATTCGCGGTGGTCGTAAGCGATTTCCATCTTCGGAATAACATGAAAAAGTATTGCTCGATATCTAACTGTCACAATCACATTGCTGGTTGCTCTAGTATTGACTTATTGCTATTGCGCAAGGAAGAACCCCCCCATCTACATAGCCCGTGCCCAATACCCCTGATCTCCAGGGTTTATTCCGTAGCTTTTCGTGACACTGACCGAGCTTATTATATAATCTCCTAACATAATAAGAGGGGAAAAGCCTGAAGATAAAATACGTATCGGAAAGTCCAGGTAACGTAATAGTCTGTTACTTATTTATACACGATGGTGATATAACAAGCTTTATTCCACATTCCCAGGAATATCGAGTGTATGAGATATATCTATCTATAGTTGTCACACAAGAAATCGTGTGAGTAAAAAAGGATTACATAATGCCATAATACATTTAAAAATACCAGCAGCTAAACAACTAAGGTTCTTTAGTTTCTTTTCTACTCGGGACACCTACTTGCTAATTCTTGTAAGCTGGCATACCCTAGTTATGATTATGAGTAATGGTCGTGAAAGACTATAAGAACACGTATACATAAGGCACTGTATGATTACCAATTGTCAAGATTAGGCTTTAAGCATCGCCGTCACGAGGTCCTCGCGATAATGAAACATCCATCATCCTGGGAATAGGTACTATTAGTCAACGTACCTAGTTGACGCTAGCACCGAACGTAGATCGAGTTTAGATTAGCTTATATAGATGGGGCTCAAGATGGCCAATCAGAGAGGCGTCAGCGATCTGATAAGACGAGTCATCAACGGGTCTAAATTTCGGCATTAACGGAGGCTCGGAAATAGTACAGAGCGGTAGTAAGAAGCGTAGTTACTGAGTGCGAGTACCTGACGGTACGTGGGTCAAACGATACCCCCGTGGCCGGTAGCTGACGACGACGTTCGGATTTATCTTATCAGATCCGAGCCGTCATCTCATCTCGGATATCTAGAATGGTATATAAAGGTAAAGTCAGCAGCAAGTTGACTCTGTTTCATTCATACGACATTTCTTTTCTAAATACTCACTTAGGAAGAAATAGGAGAGCTGTAAAAGTGTGATATCCTCATAAAATTGCAGGCGCCATAACATTGAATTAAAAAGGATCACACCAATTAGTTAACACTAAACGAAAGGAAGTATGACCGCGAGTTTGAGAAACGTTATTGTAATCGGGGGGTCCTATGTCGGCGTGGTCAGTCAACCCCAACGTTTATACTTCCCACCATCTCACAAGTTTTCGGATATGCTTATGCTAACAGTATCATTCAAGGCCACCACAAAAGGACTCGCCAATCTCTTGCCATCCACACACCGTGTAAGCAGCAGGACTTAGATCTCAGCAACTCAACACGGAATTTTAACAATTCGGCGCACAGGTTCTCCTCATTGAGCCGCATAGTCATTTCCACCATTTATTCGCCTTCGTAAGTGATATACGACATCCGCGAACAGCTACGGTCTATGGTTTTAGGTCATTGTTATGGCTAATATAGCAACGAGTGAGAACAGCCGCGATTCGCTATCTTACCTACATATGAGCATAAAGCTTTTATACCATACTCAGGTACCTTCGCCGCAGCACCCGACCCAGAACGGCATCATGTGGTGAAGGCGCGGGTGTCTGCCCTCCACCAAGACCATGTGGTGCTCGATCGGGACTGGCAAGGCATGCGCGAGATCCCCTTCGACTATCTAGTAGTGGCCACGGGCACCAAGTTGAGGGCTCCCGGCACCATGCAAGATGACGAGAAGCCGCTCTCTGTGAAGTACCTGCAGGGTTACCAGCAGCGTCTTAAGAATGCCAAGTCTATCGCTATCGTCGGCGGTGGCGCCGTAGGCGTGCAGATGGCGGCGGATCTCAAGGAAATCTATCCCGAGAAGGAGATCACGCTGGTGCACTCTAGAAACCAGCTGATGCCATTGTATCACGAGAAGCTCGACGAGATTATCAAGGAGAGATTTCAGGAACTAGGCATCAAGTAAGTATTTGCAGCCACTAGCATCTTAAGGCGGCCGATGTTGTTAGATTTCACGATCTGACCCCGTTTGCTCCTAGGCTCGTGCTAGGGTCTCGCGTCAACATTCCGGCAGATGAGTTCCAGCAGGAAAATGTATCCGGGGAGCCTATCACCGTTTCTCTACAGAACGGCAGCACGCTTCAGGCCGACGTCGTCATTCCGGCAACCGGGCAGACGCCCAATACCCAATTTCTCTCGGCACTTACTGCCTCGTCAGAAAACTCACTCATCAACCCGGCCAATGGGTTCATCCGCGTGAGACCGACACTGCAATTTCAAGACCCGGCGTACCCGAGCCTTTATGCCGTCGGCGACGTAGCCGACAGCGGTGCGCACAAGGCAGCACGGCCCGGCGCCGCACAGGCACAGGTCGTGGCTAAGAACATCTTGGACATGGTCGAAGGCCGCGAACCTTCCGGGAAGATCGAGGTGGCACCGGCAGGCATCCACATGACGTTGGGACTGGTAAGCTGCACCCATATTTCTACCATTCCACCTCGCTCACATAGTATCATCCATCTAACCCGATAATGCGAACAGTCGAAGCACCTGCTCTTCCGCAATCCGGATACGTCGAAAGGCGAGACCGAACCTTACACTGTGTCCAAAGACGAGTAAGTCGCCGAGCCCTCCGGGCGTTCGGAAGCACCCGAGCGTCGGAAAAGCTTACTCGGAAGAACCAAGCACTAACAAGCAAACAGCGGGAAGGCAGATATGGGCATCGACGGCGTCTGGCCCCGACGCGGTGTCACAGTACAAAGCGATGCCGAATACCATCTATAATAAAATAGATGGACAGTGTAATTATCCAGACGTCTTACCATCATTCCATGTGTAGAGTTCCGGAATAGCCTCTTTTAGAGGATATCGCCATTACATTAAAGCATGTTCGAGTGTTATATAGAATCAGGCTTATAAGGGAATTCCTTGGGTTAATTACAAACAAGAGCCAACTTTCGAAACAGTACTCTCTCCGGAAGGTACCTATGAGAAGAATAGAAAAACGATACATGAAAAGGCGATGCTTTCTTTCCTGATAGCAGGATATAAATCTCGAACGTTTTAATCTGAATGCCACCATCATGGCGGGTGAAACTATACACATACCTCAGCAAAACGGGTCTCATCTTATTCAAGAACCTACATACAACCCTAAGAATCTTCAGCGTTCTGTTCCTCCAACGAACGAAGAAGGACTAGCAGAGCAAAAAATAAACGAAGCAAATCTCCGAGGACACCTACTCGGGCCCAGGAAATAGTAGAAAGACGCAATCAGAGCCAAAAAATGTCGGCAACGAGAATCGAACTCATGTCTGCACGGCCACAACGTGCTGTACTAACCACTATACTATGCCGACCCTCAGAAAACCGTCCCGAATAGGCAGGTTGTTGAATTTCCCGATTGGTAATAGAAGATTTCACGATGTGCGTTTGCTGCGCTAAAGTAGATGACCTAGCGTCTTTGCCATCGTGAATGAGGCTGTTTATGGGACTAGTCGTCGTATCTTCATCTACATGCGCTAAATTACCTAACGAGTCTTACATTCGAGTTCTATACTTATACTTCTATCAAAGACGATTCATATGATCAAGTCTAATCATGAGGAAAGAGGTAGATAATACAAATCTACATATGAATCCTTCGAACTTCGTCTGTCACGAGGAACGGATTTATACGTTTGGCACAAGACAACATGATTGTCAGCAAATCAGATGGAAAACTAATGCGGTTTCACAGGTAGCAGACGGGTATTACAAGTCGATCACCAAAACTTGGATCAATAGTATTCGAATGGCTCATTATACACTAGTCTGAGCCCCTTTCAATATCTCCCCTACACGCACCATTCATTGATTTCATCTCCAGTTTCATCGTTTCCAACCACCTCATAAAATCCATTCGCGATTCAGAAAGGTATGAAAAAATTGTGGCGAAGGCCAACAAGTGTTTGATATAAAAACGTGTGGTCAAAAGCCAACAAAGATCCCTCACATAATGTGAGCGTACGATGTATCGTTTTTTCCGGCGCGGTAGTCTGGTTCATTTCCTCTTTCACTCGCAAGATGACCTCAAATCATCCTCGACCGGCGAGTATCTCAACAACAGGGTATCTCAACAACGCAGAGGCACATAAAAAGATATAGCAAAAGTGCAAAGGGGTAAAAGTGCCTCCGTTTGCCCCTGTCCTGTTGTTCATAGCTGAACATCACAACAAAGGCTGGGTGAAAAAAAGGGGCGACAGAAGTGAAGTGTGTAAAGACCAGCCAGCAGCATGCGCACCCTTGTCAACTGGCGAGTGGTATCTTGGGCTCAGACATCCGGCAGCGGTTGCGAAGGTGAACCAGCCTCCAAGTCATGGTCAGATGCCTCAGGATATCAAGTCGCAGGAGGGTGAATATGTGCGTTGCTGGTTTATTGAAACATTAACGGCGAATTTGGAATAACACCAAACGCTCAACACCATTCAAGAAGAGTTGAAAAATAAGGTTGTTGAGACAGACAACTGGTGATTATTTGGGCCATAAGCATATGCTCGCAGCTTGCAGAAGTGAAAGAGGTATTTTATGAGGGTTTCGCGTTGCTATTCGTTGCCGTAATTCGGGATATCGTGGGACCAACCGTCTCGTCGCATGTAATTGTAACCTGACAGCGCGCAAAACGGATAACGTTGGTTTTTGACAAAAGAAATGAAGGAATTGATGTTCGCATCAACGAGTTCGGTATCGACAATAGTGTTTTTCTCTCCGTTTGCTTGTAATATCGTCCGCTTCATGGTAGCGAACAGCCACACCAGGCAGGGCCAGCTCCCGTCTTTACATGAGAGCAGCCAGGACCATACCAGCCACGCCAGCAAATCCGAAGGCGCTCAGAGAAGCGGCGCCGCTACCGTTGCCGTTGTCGATGGCCGACGGGCTGGCGGTAGGCGTGGTAGTAGTAGATGTAGAGCCCTCCGTAGCAGTTGCGGTGATGGTAGAGTAGCCCGTGCCGATTGGGTGATAGAAGGACGAAGTGGTGTTCGTATAGACGCTTGAAGTAGCGACCTTGGAGATGGTGACATACTTCGTCATGGTCATGGTCGATGTCAGGGTGGTGTCGTCGGCGACGGCCAACAGGGGCAGAAGCGCGGTTGCGACGATGGCCTTGAGCTGCATTGTGACGAATGTGTTGATGAGATCGGAAGGTGGATTCTCGGGGTTTTCTTTTCTTTCCGCTCGGTATATATGGATTGACGAGGTGCGATTTATGCGCTTCGAGGTTCAAGTGACGTTGGTGTACGCGCGTGCGATGCGATCGGTCGGCTTGTTATTGAGTTCGTAGAGAATGTGGGTGACGGAATACTCGGTATTCAGGATGCAGGTTGGAAGTGTAATTGTCGTGGGTATATTCGTAGAAGTCGTGATATGTATGGGAACTTTGCCAACGAAGTCCGCGTGTTTCAGAAACGAATGTCTGTGGATAGGAGAGAGAGGGCGAGAGGGAAAGACGCGAGGGAGTGTGTGAGCCTTGCCTGAGGTAAATGTGAGAGAGCGAGAGGGCAGAAGGTGGGTGAGAAAAAGCGGGAAGAGAGGGGGTCAGTCAGCACGGGTACCTGACAGCCACGATCTCTGGGGGAACGTGGGCACTTTTGCCTGCATCTGCATCGCGAAATTAGCGACTTCGGGGGGGCACTAAGGCACTAAGGAACCCGAACAAGGGCCCTGATAGGCCTCTGAGCCACCGACCCTGCCACTGACCCCTGCGTGGACTAAGGTCTTTGAGCGTTCTTTGAGGTCAGCTACCGACGCGCTTATTTCATTCGCCCATCCTCATTTTGACTTTGTCTGCGCTTTATCCACCGTTGCCCTTTGAGACGGAATATGTGCCGCAACACATCATTTTGGTTGGCGAGGATGCCATGTGAAAGGAAATTTTTGAACGTGTTTGTACTCAGCACTAAACTGACTACGTGTGCCTACGTGGTACGAACGTGGACAACAAAAGAATGGTGCCATCTAGCGGTGTGTTGTTCAACACTCTTTCAGTCGGGTGCAAACACGGAACGTTGAGGCACAAACAGGCTGATTGATTCTCTGTTCCCCTTACTTCTGGTCCCCTATAGTATAGGGGAGTATAGGGCCTATACGTAGTCGCCAGGTACCGTTCGGCACTAGCACACTGCGCATGGTACTTGCTCCCAGGGCGTCAGCATGGGCCACCGGAGATTACAAGCTTCCTCTACCCCATTTCTGATCTCTCTTGGGAAAGCCCGCTTCAAACCCGCTCTTTAGGCTTCGACTTAGCGTCCATAACCCAGGGAAGGTATCAGACCCTGCCGAGTATGCTACATTGTAAGTACTGGCTTGATGCCTCTCGGTACGGTACCCCTTGAGAGACGCGAGAGACGCACGACACAGCGGATTCATCCCCACGAAGACGATGAGATGATGGGGGCTGGCCGAGCACGGCGCAGTATGCGTACAGCGCTAACAAAACGCCATTATGGCGTACAATCAAAGAATGCCTTCAGCATGCCTTACCTGAAAGTATTCTTCTCAGCTTCTTCTCAGCTCATGCTATTTGTGTACGTATATATCGCGCTCGAGGTAATCAACCGAAACTGCCAATTAGCACAATTTCGGCCTGGTATGCCACCACCTCACTATACGCGCAGAGAAGGGGCGCTCAATACGGTGGGTCGACGTTTGGCCCGTACGCAATGGTGTTTAGCGGGTTTTATTATATAGTTCCTGACTACTACTCTACCCTGGGCAGATCCTGAGCACGGTAGGTCGTGTTGGGCCAAGCGTAGTTGATCTATCCCATTTCGTCAGAAGCGATAGATGCTCAACCAATCTTTTGCCGAGAAGCCCTTATCTCGAAATGGAAGTCCATTTAACTGTCTCCGTAGCAATTTGACGATTCCGTCGCTGTCCGACGTTTGCGTGCCGGAAGGAAGCTCTTGTTGTCGCATTGCCAATCGCAATAATACAACATCAGACCGCTCGCATTTCCTGTGTGATGCGGACCGCTGCAGTCTCGTAGTGTTCTCATGCACGGGTTAGGTTTCCTGCAAACAGCCCTGCCCGTCAGCTTGGCCAGCGTATCAAAAACGACGAGGTCCACGTCGCAAACTTTTGCCTCTCCACCAGCTGGTTCTTCGTACTGCCATTCATCGCTCACCACGTTCGCCGAAGCTGAGACCATCGGTGAAAAAGTCTTGCGCTTTCGTGAATCATGCATGTCCATTAGGTACCTAACCGTATCTCAACTTGATCACGAGACATACCCTCTGACGAACTACATTGAGCTCCGTTCTTCACACCGTCACTTTGAAGAGGGCTATAAGACATGCGCAAGATAATACGATGCGCTCCAAATGATAGCAAGCCACCTAGTGGGTACTGGAGTCTCTTCTCTCTTCGCTCAAGAACTCGGATTATGAAGGGGTAGCTAGTTATCCCTTCATGGCTAAAGTCCCTTGCTGGTTTCGGCGCCAACACCTCCCTACAACTTTGGCGACGAGTCAGTCGGCCGTAGTATCTTACGATCTCGCTAGCACTTAGAGCACGATAGCCTTTTTTTTTTCTCTCCGGCCGGCCACTATGTTGTCCATGTTATTATATTTAACGATACTTTAGCTCGTTTCATGCCGGCCGCAGTGACCGCCTCTACTTGGTACCTTAGGTATATTATAGGCGCCTAATGAAGCTGGGCTGGGTTGGGCGCTAGGATACCCAGTAGATGTCCTATACTCACCGTTAGTAAATGTAACAGACCCTAACCTGAGACTCTGGTGGTTTCTGACCCGCACCTCATCAACGCGCGATTTATACGGTAGATGATTGCCTTATGAAGACGAAATATTATTTGGTATGTGTCAGTGCAGAAGTCCAGGGTAACAGAGGTAGTAACCCAAGTACCAAGATGAAGTGACGTAGGTCGTTGTGAGTCTACCTACATACACTCACGTTCAGCTAGGGCCATTGATCATATCAGCATCCCAAGCAAACTTATTCAGGTCTTCTTTGCACAAGCCCTATGACAAAAATAGCTTCCGTCTAGGTTGGGCGAAACCTTCGATTTGTGGCTGGATAAGTCTATGGTTCTAATTGGACCATATAAATGAATCTACCCAGCTACTAGATCGGTGAGTTTAGGTCCAAGGTTTAGTTCAGCTTCAGCCCGACGCAATTGCGCGACGAAGGGCTGAAATAATGTGTCAGTTGAGATGCAAAGGTTGCAAGCCACAAAGACATTAATTACTATTCTACTGAGGGCACCGCAAGCCCCCGAAACGACATGTTTTTGAGAGTGGCAATAAGTAGGGACTATGAACGAGCAAAACTAGCATGCCTACAAAGCAAGAAATTAGTTTCATTCAAGCAATCGTGGCTAAAGTCTAGAGAATATAGGACATAGGTACCAGGCCTCTGAGTAGGTTGGTGCGTAGGCACAATCCCGCACGCATGTATACCCGGTAGCAGATATCTCAAAATTAAACGCGTCAGAACATTCTGTCTGATCTACATCTTGTCCTCTTATTCTACCAGTTATCTCAAAATGACGTTTGCCATTAGCGGTCATTACGTTCCATTGCGCGCGTCTGAGTATCGTTTAAGATTGTCTTCACTGGCGTCGAGTTCATGACCAGCGAATAAAGAGCATCCCCCTTTCCTAGCAGAAGACATCCAATCGAGGCCCCCTACTTCTCCGGCCGAAGATTAACGAATCCAATAAGCGTAACCTCCGCACCCTCGGACCCAGGGTGCTGCGACACTTCCTTCCAAGTCTTGAACTGCTTAAACCCCGCCTTCTTCATGATCCGCAGACTGCCCGCATTCGTAGACTCAACCATGGCAGACAACATCTCGGGCACGGCATCCCCCTCCCGCGCATCCACGGAGAGCGCATCGACCATCGTCTCGGTCTCGGACCTAGGCAGACTCCACCACGCCTGCACAAACGCCTTGAGGAACTCGGTGCCGTAGCCGCGGCCCCAGTGCTCCTTCTTGAGCATGTATCCGACCTCGGGCCAGCCGAGCTCCGACGTCGTCCTGAAGACGCCGCCCAGCCCGATGAACTCGCCCGTCGACGCCAGGCAGATGGCCTGGTTGTAGGTGTCCGCGTCCCCCGGCGGCAGGAACGGGTCCAGCCTCGACTGCGTCTCGGACGGGTCTCCGTCGATCACACCCCGAGCCGTGCACGCCATGACCTCGGGCTGCGTGCGCAGCGAGCGCAGTGCTTCGAAGTCATCCTGCGTCAGCGGCCGGATGATGAGCCGCTCCGTCCGGATTGCAGGTCGCGCCGAGTTGCTCGGGAATGGGTGGGTTGGTAAGGTGGTTTTCACCTTGATCTGGGATGGGTTTTCTGAGGCCATCTTAAACCCAAACTCAAATGAGACGATATAACAATGTCTAACAATGCAACTGTAAGACCTTTCGTCTAGAATGAGATCCTCCTTGGTCAATTGCTACTCTTCGAGTTGTGATGCCGCATGTATTTAAACCGTTGCTTAGATCGCGACTTCTCCTAATTTAGTCCGGCTGGCGGCGGTGGATGCGAGCGGTGAGATTGTTAGGTCCACTCACATTTAGACGGCCGGCAGCACTATGCTGGTGAGATATGGCGAATGACTCACTTCCCGAAGATTACACGCTGTCTACATATCATGCGTTTCCGGTCGACAATCCTCGACTGGGGTGCTCTTAACTGATAAAACACGAACACAAGATTATACGAGAGCTCGTATCCAAAATGTCTACTGCGCACAGGGGATGACGGGATAGATCACTGTCTGCGAAGAATTGAAGTCGTGATATAAGCGGCACTGCATCATGCACAAGGGTAATATGAGATCCTCCCCTCTCGGAAGGCATCCTCAGATCTTTGGGCCTTAAACGCCATCATACACGGGGTTCGGATTCCAAAACGATCCAATCTCGCATCAAGTAGACTTCCAGACTACATTCCCCCGAAGTTCTCAAGCCACAAAGACATTTGATTGGGTAGCTAGGACTCGGTCGATAAGTAGGGCTATCTCAAGGAGATAGCCCCCAGCAACATCACTGCTTCATTCTCCGTTCTCGTTTACCTATGATATTATGTATAGAATAGGGAAATGGAGTTGATACTGCGGAGAAGATCCTAGTGGGATGTTACGACTGGAGATACCTATGGGTTGGGTGATAGTTTCCTTATATTCCTCTTGAAACATCCGTCGACAACTTCGAGTTGTATTCAATACTATGATCTAGACTAGATACCGACTCGTAAATAGACAATATATTGCAGGGCGTTCGTCAAGGTATCCCGAAGGTTCTAGTTGAGCTCTTTTTCTACCATGGATTCTATCTATCCCATGATGCGTGTTGAAACAACGCAGCGCGCAATCAGATACGCGAAAAGATATACACCATGACCCGCCAGAATTTCTTCGCTCAGTTAAGGGAGCCGAAGCCACGTAGTAGTTGAATGCCGCATGAAAAGCTCTATGCCATTGTTGAACAATACTCCGCCCAGAAAATAAGAGAGTCCTGGGAAAACTCGATGCCCGCGACGCCGTTATTCCATGATGTTGAACCTTGGATATAGATTTTAAAATGTACAGTCGCGGTGTGTCCCAACACAGCATACGCACGCTAAAGCAAAACTTGACCGAATTTTCAGTTCATTCAGTGGCCCCCAGTCGTATCCTCAACCGGAGGGCATGTGCAGAATAAGTTGAGATCACCGTAAGCTAGTGACGTTAGTTCACCCAGTCACATATAAAAACCCGAGAATAGGAAACTCACTATCGTCAATTCTGGCAACACTAGGCCAGAATTTCTTTTCCTTGAGCCAAGGGAGCGGGTACGCTGCCTTCTCTCGCGAGTAGCTCCGCTCCCATTTACCCTCAATGAAGTCCTGCATGGGGTGGGGTGCATTCTTCAGCACGTTCCCTTCTCGGGGTATCTTTCCCTCCTCGATCTCACGAATCTCCCCCCGGATACTGATAAGAGCATCAATGAATCGGTCTAGCTCCTCCTTGCTCTCACTCTCAGTCGGCTCAATCATCAATGTGTTCGGGACTGGCCAGCTCATGGTTGGTGCATGGAATCCGTAATCCTGGAGGCGCTTGGCAATATCAATGGCCTCGACGCCAGCGGATTTGCTAAATGATCGAGTATCGAGAATAAATTCGTGGGCACACCGGCCATTCTCATTGACATAAAGTATGGAATAGTGAGGCTTGAGACGGGAAAGAATGTAGTTGGCGTTAAGCAACGTGATCTTAGTGGCGTGTGTGAGACCGTTGGGACCTGTGGATAGAGTTAATGAAAATGTTCTTAATAACCAGGGAATGAGGAGATATTTACCCATTAAGGTGTTATAAGCCCAGCTAATGAGATTAATACTTGCACTGCCAAACTCAGCGCTGCTTACAGCTCTGGCGCTCACAGAGCCTTCAGTGCTAGCGCCTTCGACATTTGAAGGGGCTGGGCTTCCTGGTAGAAAAGGCGCGAGATGACTCTTGACGCAGATGGGACCTACACCTGGCCCACCTCCACCGTGAGGAATACAGAAGGTCTTGTGCAGATTAAGGTGACATACGTCAGCTCCAATCTCTCCTGGGGAGCACAGTCCAATCTGAGCGTTCATATTGGCGCCATCCATGTACACCTGTCCTCCGTGTTCATGCACAATTTTGCAAACCTTCTTTATCTCAGGTTCGAAAACACCATAGGTGCTAGGGTAGGTGACCATGATGGCTCCCAACTGATCTTGATGTTGCTTGCATTTTGCTTCAAGATCTGCCAGATCAAGATTACCGGTTTCGATGTTGCATTTGATCGGGACTACACGCATACCTGCCATGGCGGCAGATGCGGGATTTGTACCGTGAGCAGACACTGGAATTAGACAGATATCACGGTCTTTCCCGCCAGACCTGTTGGCCTTGTGGAATTCTCTGATGCTGCGTAGTCCGGCGAATTCTCCTTGAGCTCCGGAGTTCGGTTGGAGAGATACATCATCCATTCCTGTAATTTCCGCTAGTTGCTCGGAGAAGTGTTTTAGAAGCTTCCGGTAACCTTGAACAAATTCTTCTGGAGTGTATGGGTGTATTTTAGAGAACTCGGGCTTCGTGATAAGGGACATCTCGGTCGTTCCGTTTAGTTTCATGGTGCATGAGCCAAGAGGGATCATGGAGTGGACCAGAGACAAGTCCTTCGACTGAAGATGATAGATATATCGTAGAATTTCCGTTTCTGAGTGATGTGTGTTGAAAACAGGGTGTGTCATGAAAGTGGACGTTCGTCTGAGAACATCAGGGATGTCCAACGGGCCTGCCTCGGATAGAAGCTGCTCCGTGAATTTTTTCGCATCTGAGAGATCAATATCTCTCTTTCCCTGGTGTATGGAACTGAATATCCCAAGAATGGTCGCTATATCACCAAGCCCGGTCGTTTCATCGACAGAAATTCCGACCTGTTCCTCACCAATCAGACGAACAAGGAGACCCTGCTCTCGGGCGACTGTGGTGAATTGTTGTCGGAGCGCATTTGTTCCAAAATCAACAATTACTGTGTCGAACAACACACGGCCGTCCTTGCCCAATTTGCTTTTTACAACCGTGAAGCCAGCTGCTTCAGCGCCAGCTTGGACGGCCCTGGCTCCGCGGATAGTCCTCTCGGCAATAGCCTTTAGACCCTCAGGTCCGTGATAGATGGCATAGAGAGCGCTCATGTTAGCCAACAACGCCTGCGAGGTGCAAACGTTACTGGTTGCTTTTTCACGACGAATGTGCTGCTCTCGGGTCTGCAATGCTAATCTATACGCGTTACGGCCCATTCTGTCTTTAGATAGACCAACCAATCTGCCAGGGATCTTCCGCTTATGCTTCTCTGTCACGGAGAAAAAGGCGGCATGAGGCCCACCATAGCCGAGGGGGATACCAAAACGCTGAGCGCTGCCAAAAGCAATGTCTGCACCCCACTCTCCAGGAGGCTTCAACATGGTCAAGGCAAGCAGATCGGTTGCTACACTGAGAAGGGCGCCTTGCTTGTGTACAGTATCGGCCAGAGCTCTGTGGTCATCCACACCACCATAGGTATCGGGATACTGGACCATGACGCCGACGAGGTCGTCACCCAGTGCCTCTATCTTAGTGTAGCTTTCCTGTTGAGAGAGATCAAGAGGGAGAATCGTGATACCAAATCCCTCGGCACGTCCACGCATGACCGAAATAGTCTGGGGGTGCATGGTCGTAGAGACCACATATGTCTTATTTTGTCTCTTGGACCTTGAACCCGGAAGAGAATTCATCGACATTGTCATCGCTTCGGCAGCGGCGGTTCCCTCATCAAGCAAACTAGCGTTGGCGATAGGAAGCGCGGTGAGATCCGAGACCATGGTCTGAAAGTTAACCAAGGATTCCAGACGCCCTTGACTGATCTCAGGCTGGTAGGGGGTGTAGCTTGTGTACCAGGCTGGGTTTTCTAGCACATTCCGCTGGATAACAGAAGGAGTGTGAGAGCCATAGTAACCCTGACCTATGAAACTCTTCTTCACGGAAATGTCGGGGATATACCCATTGACTGTTTCCGAAAGATCAGACTCAGCACAGCCGGGGGTCCTGTCAAGCTTCAATTTTGACTGAGCTCTAATATCTGGCGGTAGAACCTGGGAAACAAAATCGTCTAGGTCTCGGACGGGGGGTGACAGAGCCTTGAGCATCTCAACCGTATCAGCATCGTCCGGTCCGATATGGCGGCGGGGAAAACTATCCAACGACTGGAAAGTAGCTGTGGCGACCGCAGAGTGCGGAACGGAATTGACGTCTCCACCGGTTAAGGGCACGTTCGAGGCGGCCCTGCGCCCTGTGACGGGGTTACTGATTCCGGGCGCACACCCGCGGCATGCCCAAGTGGCTGTAGGGTACAGGCGAGGGTGAAGAGAGGAGACTCGCGATCGAGCTGAGAGCTGGCCCAGGCGGCGCGGGACAGCTCGCGCCAGGGAAGCCATCTTAAAGGCTAACCGTCGCAACTTCGCCTAGGTTGTGCTGTAAACCAATTGGCCAGCGGAATACCCGGTGGCTTCGCGATTGGCGTCGAGAGATTCAAGAGAGCAACGACAATGCAACCTAAGGATGTAATAGGCGATTCAGTGTTGTCTTGTAAGTAAGAGTGCTGTATCACCCAGTCATGCTGAGGGGCCCAGATTACAAACGCCTCGATACCGAAAGAGAGGAGCAAGATCCCAAACTAACACAGGGAGCTTATAGCTCGACACGATCAATGCGAATCACCCACGACTGGTGTTTCACATCCATTCATGTTGTGTCGAGGGAAAGACAAAGGTACGGTGAATGGAAGATTTCTAGGGCAAAGTATGCCCACTAAGACCAGACTAGCCGTCATCGGCTTAGACATCCTGTCCGCCGGTGGTGGTGAGAGATAGGCCGGCAAGATAAGGTCAGGAACCGTGGATCTGATAGCGGGTAGATTCGGATCTCTCTGGGTTTGGAGTTTAGGTCCAATGAGCTTTTGACGTAATATCTAACGATACCGGCTACAGGCTTTAATCTTGTCGGTGATAAGTAGTAAGCACGCACCAAAGTATTGTCAGGTACCACACAGCATGGTTGTATAGGGCTAGTACATGGATTCGACACTGCGGGTACGCAGACATATTATGAGGTACTACCAAGATATTACCCGAATCTTTGCTCTACCTGCCACATATAGGTAGCAATAGCACATGTGATGTTGGCATGCTGCGCTTATTCTGTAGGAGACTGCCTTCATATTATTCTGAGGGTACACTACACATCTAGTCATGTTGTAGTGTCACCTAGGGTAGATTATCATGTTACCTAACTTTTAGATGAAGGTAGTGTTATCTTATTGAGGCTCAAGTGCGATACCGCTAACAGGGGCCGAGGTCAATGCAGAAACGCCACAATGTTACCACCGACTCCGCCACATTGACCAGGAACAGGCCTGTAGAGCGAGGTGACCGGGGGTTTGGGGGCCACCTCCGACCGCTGTCGACCGCAACCAGAAAAATTCTTAGTACAATAGATGGAAATAGTCGTCACCGTTTGCACCCCATACCACTGTACATCGCGAATCCATTATTGACGTTGCTATCACTGTTTTGACGTCTCCACGTACAGCCACGATATCGGCTCCGATCAATTAGACGGCCCAATAATACCTCCTATTTCCAGATACCTTCAAAATGTTCGGCGGATGTAAGTCGTCTTACTACCTTCTCTACTCTGATCGCATCGGCGCATCACTTCGCCTTTTTGCGTTGGGAACACAGCAGTCACTAATATCGTCTAACTAGTCGCACCCCCACAACTCTCCGAGGAGGAGATCCAACAGCTCGAAGGCGAGGCAAACTGGACTGTCAAGCAATTCCTCGCTACCGCCGTCGTCCTGTACATCTGTATGTCGAGCCGAGCCTACCATACCCCGGTATCGCACCGTCTCGGACAATTCGAGGCTGTAATTCTGACGCATCTACTGACGAGTGCTTTTTTCAGCTCCATTTGTCGTCGAGGCGGTCTCCAGCGTTTTCTAGGCGACTCCGTGACACCGAGACGACACGCACGTGTGCAGAGCATGCCGGCCCATGGTTGGCTCGGAGCACCCGATCGGAGACGAGAACACGCATTTTAAAAGCTGCCGCCTTGTTCATGAGACTACAATGACATACACATGAGGCTGGCTCAGGACTGTAACAACAGCATTGAACTGTACAATATACATACAAGCAAGGCACGGGAACATCGGATCGGAAGTATACCACGAGCATAGACGACTAGGAGGTGCCATAGCATCGCTAATAATCAAAACATTCGATACTACTCCACATCGAATCCTATGACATGATATTGCCAAGCCCCAATATCTGGATGGCTGAGTATCCGCAACAAGCAAAAGATAACAAAACCAGTTGCTCGCGAGTGCCTCGAACACCATGCTCATGCATTTTTCTATGGCTAGTTCTACGCAAGGATGTACGAGCACGACTGTCTCCAGAAACATATGTTCCTTCCATAATTTGACGCTGTGTGTACAAATGGCGCTGTGGTATCATAGAGTATCTTAGCCTTGCGAGCTACTTCGAGGGCGGCTTCGTCTCAGCCTGCCACTCATCAAAGTCCTGCTTAATAGATTCAACTTGGGCCTTCAAAGTCTGAAGTTGTTTATCATAATCCTCCAAAATCTAAGGGTTCGTAGTTAGTGATTAGGTCATCGTGCACGGAGAATCGAGGGCTTCCTAGATGAGCATACCTTCTTTGCTTTTGCCTCAGCCTCTTCCCCTAGTCCTTCTTGGGCCTCAGTGCCCCGACGCTCGATCTCATTCCGCAGAGTGTCGGCATAGCCTCTAAGAAGCAACAACCGGCTCCATAGTTCTTCGGTCCGTGCGCTCAGAGCAGGATCTGTCAGGCTTTGGTCTAGTGTTTCCAACTTAATCTTCAACTCATCTTCGTCCTTGTCTAGGGAATATCCCCTATTCCGCAAGACTTGAACTTTAGTCGCTAAGGCAAGACATCGCTGCCTCAGTATCGCGTGTTTCCTGCGCGCATTCAAAGCTCGCACGCTCGTCTGTAAGTCTTGCTGAGATAAAATCGCATCTAGACAGGCATTTATAGAATGCATGGTGTGGCGGTACTTCGTTAGCGCTTTCTCCTGCATCTTCAATCTCTCGCCCACCGCAGCAAAGCCGGAAGCCAGCACAGGCACATAGCCCGCATCTGGTTTGTCGTGCATAGCCTGCTCCCATTCCCGGGCGTCCTCGCCTGGGCCGGGTTGAAAGAAGGGGACGCGTGCTTGGCCGACATGGTTGTAGAAATAATACTTGAAAACCGTGTTGGGATTGTTGGGTGCCCATTTTCCTACAATGGCCTCCATCTGTTCGGTGACTGGCCTGTGGCCTGTGAAGGAAGCCGATTAGCGAGCGGTCAGTCAAGAAAGGAGAGTATCGTACGTACTAAGCGACTCGCGACCTGGCTCCCATATTGAGCTCCTGTTCTGTAGTGTTGGCTGGCTAGCACCCAAAAAAGATGAGGCAACAGGTTGTTGCTGCTGTTGCTGTTGCTGCTGTTGCTGCTGCTGCTGCTGCTGCTGCTGCTGCTGCTGCTGGGCTTGAGGTTGGCTTAGGAAACTTGACCCGAAGGCGCTCATTTGTGGCTGTGTCTGGGCTTGAGGTTGGTTCATAGTCTGGCCGAAGAGACTGTTGGTGGTGGCAGGTTGGCCCAAAGTGCTCGTCCCAAAGGCCGGCGCGGCGGGCCTGCCGAACAGAGACATCGCGTTAGGGAGTCGGGGCGTATCGGAGGTCGAATTTTTGCAACAACTACGGCGGGAGTATATTCGGTTGCGCCAAAAGAGCTGAGATTGTGAGAGGAATGTCGCGTTCGGTACGGTTCATCCAAGCCTGGGGACGAGATTGGATCCAAACCGGCAAGCCAGCAAATGCTTCTACGGCGAAAAGGTGGCTATGTGATAGGTGCGTAATTTTCGGTCCCTCGTGAATCGTGACTAGTGCTTTAATAAATCAATCACAGAATTCTAAGGAATCAGGTGTCGCTGTTCTTTGTTCCTGTACGTAGGTAGGTGAGCTACCATTGATGTTTGGAGAGATGCGGGCTGGACATCGCGAAAACAAAAAGACCCGCCAAGCTTTGTACGGTAGCTTGGGGTAGGTACCTTAGTCTACCTAGTCCAGGCGCCTCAATGTGCTTGTAGTAAGGTGCCTGGCAGCTCAGTTCAGTTGCTTTTTACAGGGCGCCCAACATTTCATTGAAGGCAGGTGGGCTCGGCTGTGGCTAGTACGCAAGCCTCGAGTGGCTGAAGCCAATCAGCAGCTTCAATTTGCTAATCTCAACTCGCCCATGCTCCATTTCCGAGCTTCCTCGTAGAACGACGACCTCACTCTTTGCATACGACGACATCGCAAACATGGCGGCCCGGAAGCCTGTGTGAGTATTTCCCGCATCAGGTGCTGCCTTGCGTGCTTAATTGGCTCACCATCGCCTGTTATCCGTGCCCCAGCTACTATCTCCCGTGGCCACCGCTGACATCGTCGCAGCTTCAACCAGCAGGTGCTCTACGACACCACCCCCCTTCCGGACTCGATCCCCGCGGTGAAGGAGGTCGGCACGACGTCAGCACCTCTCCTCTCTGCCTCTTTCTTCATCGGTGCCCGATGCCGTCCCTACAACGATGATTACATGCAATGCAAGACCGAGAACCCGGGCAAGGGAGAGTTCGAATGCCTGAAGGAGGGCCGCCGCGTCACGAGATGCGCCGCAAGTGTGTACGTCAACGAGCCTTTGTCCTGAGTTTTTATCGGCTTTATACCCCCATGGTATCGGCGGGAAGCTCTTCCATATTTGCGTGTCGTGACGATTCAGTAGCGGTACAGGTGCTGACAGGGTTGGGGCCAATGCAGCATCGACGACATTAACAAGAGCTGCCTAGAACAGTTCCGCACGCATTGGCAGTGCCTCGACAACAATAACCACCAACTTTGGCAGTGCCGAAAGGCCGAGTGGAAACTCAACCAATGCGTCTTCGACAACCTGGTGAGCTTAGCATTCTCTCCCTTCCCGCTCTACATGCTAATCCAATTCGCCCACCAGAAACTTGAGAAGACAATCCCCGACGCCCCCAAAGACCAGATCCCTGTCCATCTCCGAACAAAACAGATTTATGCCCACTATCCTATCCTGAGAGACCGTGGCCAGCCACCACTTGGGAAATCAATCGACCCTCCTTCTGCTCAGGCACAGGCACCCGCCTCATAAAGCCTTGTACTCGAAATTTCCTACAGAATTCTAGAAATCCGCCTGCGAGGTCTGGCGGTTATGTGTACATAAATACAGCAGGAAGAAAGAGATTCATTTGTGTCATGCCCTCTGTCTCCAATCGTGTGATTACATTAATACCCTAACATTTTAACAAACCTAAAACACACAACTTTTGATGTGCTACTCATGATAGTACGGAAATCCCGTAAGATAACTCATAGACCTGGGGTTGCTAATTCGATGAATACTCGACAGACGGGTAATGCATGCAATAATGGTCAGAAACCAGACGACGTCGACTCCGAGGGGGGAATGGTATTGTACAAACAATGATTATGCCTGCCATGAACTCATACAGCAGGAACTAGCATCAGAGTAGGGCTTTAAGGCAAGAATAAGCATCAACTAAAAGCCAACCATGGTATATGAGACTTGCCAAACTACGCAGGTAACGTAAACTCTTCCGCCCGCTGAATATGTGTGGCAACTACTCGTTCTCAACACAAATTTCCTATTCGTGTGGCCTCCCGACCCGGCCCGTCTGTAGCCCGCTTCACCTCTATAGTTGTCACTTTGATACCGCTTCTACCCGTTCCCCGCTATGCAAGCAGCCACGCTACTCAGTCATAAATGAAAGTCAAGGGGCGCATAACTAGACCTCTGCTCAATAAACGATCCAACGAGCTACATGTCATCTCATGAATAGCTCTGCAGCCAGGCGAAAGCGTAGAGTTGCAGGCTCGATCCGCCACTACAAACAAATCAAAGGCCTTGCTCGTTTTCGTCTGGGGAACAATCACCAAGTAGACGGGCAATATGCGGGGTAATGGGACGGATGGCTGCTGATTATATATATGATATCGAAGCTGTACACCAATCGTCTTTTGCGGGGTACTTTTTAGGATTGGAAAAGAGGGTAGGAAGGTTGTTAGGAGGCGCCCGTTTGCTATCCTATACGACGATACCTATACGCTAGGTCGACGAGAATTTCCACGAGCAGTGTATCAAGTGCGGAGTCAGATGTGGGTACCTGACAGGAGGAAAGGAGACCACGACCAGCGGCGAATGCAAAGGTTAGGCCGAGGTGTAATGGCCGTAATTGGAGTCTGGACGACGCCTGTGTAGTACGTATAGGTAGTACTGGTCTATCCAAGGAGCGAACACCACGCTGGGAAGGCAGCTTTCTTACGCAAACCTAGAGAATCTAGCACGATACGACACGGCCGAAAACAAATCGATATCGAAGAACCTTTCATCGTTTTTCTAGATTGTGATCAAGTTTCGAGACAGTGATACCACTCGCCTAGACCATCTCACGAAACATTACAAATATCAGGATCATATAGAACCCGCCATTAAGGATTTACTCGGTGCGGTGTAAGGTTTTAGGCAGGAAAGCTCGGCAAATACCCCAATTCATGTCCGCATCTTGAGGTTGTCGAACCTGTTTGTACACCAAACAGACAGATCACTTTCGTGCTACGTTTGGCTTCTGCCGTCCCCACGGGATTGCGGCTAACCTTCAAGACATGTAGCAGACCTAGGTAGGTTAGGTATGTAACACTACGTCCGAATACCAGCAGGTGCCCGAACACCCGGGTTCTGCATGGTGGTTAGTCGGTTGATTGTTCTTTCAAACAGCAAATAGAGTAGGTTAGGCAAAAGTCAGTAGGCGAAGGAAACCGGCCTAAGTCAGTTTGCCTAACAAGACTTTCCGTCTCCGTAACGTTTCGGTTTGAAGACGTTTGAGAACGAGACATGGTTCGCGATTGCCGATGGTCATCAGGAGTTGTGGTGATTGTAAGACTACCTACGTGATTAGATATTTGGCCTACGAGCAAGCAAGCAAGTAGGCAAACGCTCAAAGCACGTTTGATGAAGGTATATAGGTAGATCAGCGGATCGGCCGAGTGGGCGAAAATAGTAAGTATGAGATGAGATGACCCACGTCGGATCGGACGTTCAAGTTCGGATCGATTGAAACGGATATTTGTCGTTTGGTGGCCCGCGCTTCGGGACGAGGAGGTGCCTTTCACCCATCAAGCCCAGACCCGATTACCCGGGTCCTCGCTGGGTTTGAAACCAGGCTAGAGCATCCCGGTTCTGAGGCATGGTCGATCAGCAGTGATCGGGAGTAAAAGCACATGGGCGATGGCGCGACTTGTGTCACCTCAATCTTTGTCTAGGACCTCGGAGAATACTATGACTTTTATTCCAAGGAGGCGCCAGATATAGGTATTACCACGTTACTGTTTAAGACAGAGGTTTGACGTTAATAGGCTACTTCGTCTTCTGCCACGGCGTGGCGCTTCTCGAAGTCATCTTGCCTCGTGATCTAAGACATACCCTGAATGCGTCTTAGTCCATCTAAAACAAACCAAAACAGCTTTGGTTAACGGTAGATAGCTATCCAAACGGCTGGGACCTGGTTCCAATTAACATATCCTGCGTCAAAATTTCTTCCGCATTCATTGTGAAACATGCCGCTTGGTATGCATGTGTGTTGGGAGCGTATGCACATTTTTGTTGGATGTGGTGTTACCGGCATCCTTGACATGGGCAAGAACAGTCTGGACTGCGCCGCTAATATGCTGTTGAGCTCTGCTCTAGACATCTTATTCTGTTCCTAGGTACTTCACTGCCCTCAGCCGGATGTCGTGTCGGGATGTCTCGCTTCCATCTGGGTCGATCTCCGCTAGCTGAAAGGCGAATATTAACTGTTTAAGGCGGCAAAACTAACGTTTAGAATATATTGCCTTGGATCCTAATACCAATGCGACATACCTTGAGGTGACCCAGTTATGGCACTGCACATATCGCAATTGGTAAGTCCCAGCAAACATTGAAACAGACGCTAGGTACTCATCAATTTCCACACGAGTCTCTTTATACCGGAACTTAGTAGGAATATCCTGGGTAGTGTAGTTGAAGTGGTCTTTCGATTAATATAACAAGCGGAAGGAGCACAACACAGTCGACTGACTCGGAATCAAACTCACGATGCCCAGTTATTCCGGCGTTATTATTGCACGGCCGAGTAAGCTTTTGAAGGCCGGGGCGGTTTAATCTGAATGGAGACGTCCACCCGATGGGAATGCCTGTCCGGCTGTTTCCGAGCCTTGCAATCTGGTTTCCTAGATCGGCATGACAGGGGAATTGTGAGATGAGCCTCATTTACGATGCTGCAAAAAATCCACATACCGTATGTTGGGAACATGATGGAGCTGAGTATTCGTTCTGATTCTAAGTGCTTCGTATACTGCCTGAGTAGAGTGAGCACGCCTCAGCGTTTCATAGTTATTAACGAGAAAGTCCAGGTGGAGTAGGATCCAGAACTCGATCGATTCCTTTGGCGGAGCAAGTACAGTAAATGAATCGTATCATAGCAAGACAATGAATATACGATTACGGCGGTGTATGTACCCGTTTCATTCAGCACGTAGTACATCGTGTAACTAGAAGAGGAGGAAAAAAGGAGCGTCACAAACAACAGAGTGTAAAATGATAATATACTTGATACAGACTTACTACCTAGACAGACCACAACTGGCAACCCGCCAGCTCTATTGTGATAGGTGAGAGCCTGCGAGTCATATTGTCACAGCTGTTGTCAAGCCGCCATCGATCCAGATTTGTTTAGTGCATATGCTGACAGAAGGCAATGAGTGGCTAGTACAGGGCTAATGTGTAGTGTAATACTTCGTACACCGAGTAGGTATGTATTTCGAGCAATGAGCATCAATTGCTAGCAGCTGTGGCTGCATGAGGAAGGATTTGAATAATCTCGTTGGTTCAAATGACCGTAGGTCTGTACTGTAGGTGGAAGATCTTTCGTGACCATGGCCGAGATTACGGTCGTTTCAAGAAAAGCCTGCTCCCGCCACGATTGGCCCCGCTCCCCACAACTCTAAATTCGTCCCATCTTTTGTTTGCCTTTAAACACTATCTATCAATGTCCCTCTCCTTTGACAATGGCCTCATTAATTGTCTGGGGGAAACGGTGGGTCATATAGACTCTATGTATGTGTTTGGCTGTTTGATCTCTCTAGTGGTGAGTTGTTTGATGTAGTATCGATTTGAATAATGCCTTAGACTGGCGGTGGGCATCGAAATAACCTCTCATCCCGAAAAGGGGCTGTTGTGGTTCTGCGGATCTGTGGTTCTTGGGATGCCATGTCAGCAAATCACCGGCTTTGTCGCTTTCCAATCTGGGGCATATCACTCAACCACCACCCCTGGCCCGCGCTTGAGCCAGCGTGAGTCGGGTAGGTGTTTCCCACTAGCAAAAGATCGGGAAACAAATCTGCAAGGTACTACTACGCTAGCAGGGGCCAGAAACACGCTAATTCCGCCGAAGCCAACTGACACTAAACTCACAGTCTGACATGGAAGAATCGGAGCATGCGCTGATCTCCTGTGCTGAAAATCTATAGGTAGATCCCGACGTCCATCGAACCACACGTATACTGTCGTCTCTCTTTTATGATGTCATCTCCTTTATCTCTCTCTCCTCTCCTCGTCGCACCATGTGCGTAGCCAGCGCACAGCAAGCAAGTATGAGGCGATCATATTAAATTGGAAGAAATACCAGCAGCACAGATAGATTAATATTAATGTTCTTAACTTCGTCGAGCCAATGAGAGAAACACGGCAGTAGGTAGCTGACATTGCCCAATACTAGTTGAGTCAATAATGCCCCTGTTGGTTTTATTTCGTATATATGCTACACTACATGAGTTTTCTAGCCTGAGGTAAAGTGCCTGTGTTACGTAATGAGGCACAGGGTTGAATGAATGAATCGTGGGGTGGTTAGGCGCTGCGCAGATCAAGGGGCAAGTGACCGTGCTTTTAATTGCGCATCTTCTACAAATTACCAATACCCTTACAGTACTGCGCTACGTACCTAGCTGCTTGGCAAGGGTGTCAGTTCCTGCTGTACAACCCTGACAGGTTTTCTAGGTAGGTGCCTAGGCAGGTATGCAGGTATGCTGTACCAACCTGCGTTGTCAGTTCAGCCACCAGACAGTCATGTTTCCTAGGCACCTGTCAGCAGACCTAGGTACAGGTACCTATCCGTCCCTGATTGTTTATACATCCAGGTGACAGGGAACCGGGTACACCGCGTTCCCACAATTCGATACCTCACTCCCTCTATTTCCACTGCTTGCTTGCTTCCTCTCCTCCCTTGCCTCAGGTCTGGACCTGCTCTTGATATATCAGCGCGCTTGTTCGCAAGACCACCAGTCTTTTTCAGCCAACCACTTCCACTCCTTCGTGACTGCCTCAGGCGCTCTTACACTCCTTTATAGACTTGGGTCTTCGCACTTCGCACTTCTAAATCATCGGCCTCACGACCACTTCTGGTGACGCGACACAATTGATTGACTCAATTCTTCCACTCCTTTTGCATTCATTGCTGCCATTCTCTTCCACCGGACGCCAGTCGTTCTTGATCTCTGCCGCTTCAGTCCTCGTGTTCAACAGTCGAATAAGCTTGCCTGCTTATCGCGCCTCTTCCGTCTTCTCTTGTTCTATACTTGCTGTCAATTAAACAAAGAAAGGTTAGTAAGGATAGCCCACGTGGGTGTCTTACATTTCTCAGTTAGCCACTTGTCCTCGACCTTTATGGAGCAGATATAGGGTCTCTTTAATCTCAAGAAAGATTAGCAAACCGAACAACGAGCTGTATTGTTCTAATCCGAGATGAAAACTTGGAGACAACTTTGCCCCAATAACAGATACAATGAAGGCTCAGAGCTACAATTCCCAACTCACCTCCTTGCTACCTTTAATCTGTTTTACATCTGGTGTTCATCATTCTTTCGCCAAAACCCCCAAGCGGCCTGACATCAGCTACATGCCATAATTCAACTACGTTCCTTACGATATTCTATTCTAACTATCTTTTACACTCTTGAAGCGGGCGCTTCACAGATATTTGATCTAACAGTTTATATAGTCCGTCGTTTTACAGTCTTTTGATAAGCGAAAACATGAAGTCATCAATCTTCCTCGCGGCTACTGGTGCGGCTCTGGCTTTGTCCAACCCCCTTGACAAGCGCGTATTGGAGACCGATGTGGTTGTGGAATACTACACTGTCACTGTTACCGGAGGCGCTCCCAAGCCTACCAATGTGAAGGTTCGACCTCACGCGAGACCTCACACGAGACCCATCCAGCAACTGCCACCTGTTGAGCAACCTCAACCCACGACGACCTCACAACCATATGTTGTTGTGACGGTTACTCCCGAGGCAGTACCCACGACAACCTCGCAACCAGCTGTTATTGTGACGGTTACTCCCGAGGCAGTACCCACTACGACTACGACCACCGAGCCTTCTACTACCGCCGTTGAGACACAGGCCCAGGCTACTAACCAGGTGTCATCAGAGGGTGACTCAATGCAGTCGGCGGCACTTTATCATCATAACATCCACCGATCCAACCACTCCTCTCCGGCTGTGTCCTGGAACGACGAGATCGCTGGATACGCTGGCAACACGGCCGCGACATGCGTATTTGCGCATGACATGTACGTGGGGATTACTTTCTACATGTTTCAGTATCCGCTAACACCTAAATAGGACTCAGGGTAACGGAGGTTATGGTCAGAACATCGCACTATGGGGTGTGAGCTCTGGTGCAGAGAAGCTGGGTGCTGCCGGTGCCGTGAAGATGGCCACCACTAACATGTGGTATGATGGCGAGTTCAACAACTTCTTGCCTTCGTACTACGGGCAGGCTACTCCTGACATGGGCAACTTCGAGTCATGGGGACATTTGAGTCAGTTGGTTTGGGCTGCTTCCACCACCGTGGGCTGCGCTGTCCAATTCTGTCCTAAGGGTACAGCCTATGATAACCTGGATGCCTGGTTCACTGTCTGCAACTACTCTCCCCCTGGTATGTCCTATGATCCCACCCGTAAGTGGTTCAATGCTAACTAGCCGTCAAAGGCAATGTCGGAGGTGCTTATGCCACGAACATCAACCAGCCCAAGGGTGATGCTTCAGTTGTTGTCTAAGTCTTATCCTCTCTAATAGGGCGGTGCTTTGCTTGGACATAAACATTATGTCATCAGTCACGTATGACATGTACATACGAGAACTATACTCAGGGGTTTATTCTGGGCAATGATTGTGCCATTGGCATATCCTTATGTGGATGATATGTTTGGGTGCTGGGACGCGGTAACTGCTGAGGATGACGGTTATATGCTTGCGATGGAACCAGCATCTAGCATGGGATGACACCACACCGACCGATCATGCCAGCATTCAATTTCACTTCGTCGCCAGGCCTAGCAATACCATCCGCATCATTTCTCGGACTTTGTTTCAAACTTACCGATGTACAGTCTCTGTTTAAAATTGCGATGCATCTACTAGGCCTGGTTCCTACTTTGCGGTTAAAGAAAATTCGATTTTTGGGCTTTCCACTTCCTGTATCTAGGCTCTGTTTCTTCTAGTAGTTCATGTGACAGTGAATACCCTCGAATCTGCGATGCTAATTGACGAGTTTGTCTCGGTACTGATGTGATGTATAACCAATATTGTAATATTCGATCCTATTACACATGCTGTGAAATTTCTTTTAATTTGCAAGAATACGTCTCTATGCTCGGTAATCTAGCGCCGCTTGTAGGGAGACGAGCACAGTACTCACATGTATCTTCAAGGCAGTTGGACTACGTATAAATATATATCCCTGATACACAGTCAATAGATCGATTCCGGAGGCCGTTCTTGAACCGCGGAGGTCTATATACGAGTACAAGACTATCGACTCTCTTTAGTCGTCGGTCAAGGAGACGGGTATGGTGAAAGCAGAGCAGGTGCACTCTCTTTCCTTTCCACTGTGACACATCGTAGCTCTCTCGTTCCACCGGATTGAGACGGGGCTTGGCCCAGTCAAGAGAGAGAAAGCGTCAACTATGGGCGTAATCTAAGGCTTCGGGCTTGGTCTGCGGCTCCTGTTATAGGAAACCGGTTGAAGAGAACCATGTCCCGTGATGTGAGGAACGTCCGATATTTGAGATGTGTTATCAGATGGGGGCTGAAAATTTATTTATAAACGGATGCAGCTAAGGGGACCAGAAACTGTCGTCGGTCGGTGAGTTTTTGAGAGAGATGCTTAATTCGAGTTTACTCCTGAATTGCAGCAATTAGGTATACTTCCAAATGCTTCTGTTTCCCGGTGTTAAAGTTATTTTCCCCTTCCTTACGGTAGTGATAGAGGTTATATTTGTGAATGTCGACTCGTTTCTATTTTTCAACTCAACAATTACTTCTGATATATTATTCAACCTCACGATGTATCGAATGTAGAAATCATCTAGCCGTCACTCTTGGCACTTAACATGTTGCGGCGAAGTAGAGCTAATGTTACGACATCCTAGACTGGTCGCTCGTATTGCTGATCGTCCGGTACATAAGAGAGCATTAGGGAAGAGAATGTAATACGAGAAGATGGTAAGTTATCTGATTCTGAAGGCGGGGAGCTTATCAAGGTCCGTCCAGGTGAGCAGCTTATGTCCACAACAAGCAACGTGGCTAAAGTGGGATTCTGATACTACCTTCTTCATGAGCGGCAGGTTTTTAGAAACGCCATTTGTTTGGAGTATAATTATTCGTCCGATATTCTTGCCTTGTTGATCATACTTTCAAAAGAGCCATGAAACGAATGCTTACTTGAGCAAAGTTACAAACAAGGATCAAGTCCAGTGTTAATATGAGATACACGAGTTCTGCCACGAGATCCTGCACGGGAGGCGGCCCCGGGTTTAATTGTCTATCTAGTGGCCGATCAAGATAGGCTATTGACGAGAGCTAACAAAGGCTTCTATGACCTGATTTGCCTATTTATTACAGAACTAAGGGATGCACTAACTTATCATAGAAGGAGGAGGCTCGACTGCCTTTAGTTCGGTTTACACAATGCGACTCAGGTACTTAAGGGAATAGGACTTATCTCTCATTAAGGCATTCGTGAAAGCAGATCTCCCCTATATGTGGCCTTGCGTGATCTTATCATGCTTGACCTTACGGTCCCAGTCTAGCACCATCCAGAGGAAGAGAGAGAGAGAGAGAGAGAGAGAGAGATGTGGCTTACCCCTTCTTGTTTATCAGTTGCACTTCATCTTCCTCACTGCTTGCTCACCCGTTCTCTCATAAGCTTTTCGTTGTTGAATCAGAAGTCCGGTGTTAAACCTACCTTCAAGTTGTACGGCTCGGAATCTCGATGGCTTTTATGAAAGCGCGTTCACTCGAGATTTACATGGGCGTTGGCTTCTAGGTTATTGAAGTTCCATGCGTATTTTAGGACTTGTCTCTCCCGCTCAGCGGCGGAGCAGTTTCTGGCGAGTTCATGTAGGTCTGGATGCGAGTCTGAAACGAATTAGGTTGAGCTGTGCGACGGTCGGGACCTGTGAGATGCGGGCGTCAGCGCCGACCATGAAACATCGCATCATCATAGCCAAGACGAAAAACTATAGTATTTGTCGGACAGCGTGAGCAATGAATGAATGCCCTTTACTGTTGCTGGTTGGCAAAAGAGGGCGACTTCGGCTCGGCGTGCATTGTATACGCTATGTAAGAGTTAGGACGAAAATACGCTACAATAACCCAACTGAGTGGCGTTTTGAGTGCCACATCGCGGGGCAGACAAGGAGGAGCCCGTTTCTGTGCCCGTTTGCACTGCCGGTGCGCATGGTACCGGGACACCGGTAGGAGCGGGAATTGCGCGTAAAGAAAGACATGACGTGTCCCTTGCTGTCCATACCACAATTGCCAATCTGGCTATTTGGCCATCTCACGACAGAACCAACAGATGAAAATATTGGAGGCATCACTGTCGGAACTCGGCACTTGGCAACTTGGCTGAATCAATCCTGCTGATAACTTGAAGTCTTGGCTGTCGGGATTGTCGTGTAAAGGTCATGATGCCATGGTATTTTTAGTGGGCACTAAACAGGGCCGGGGCAATGCTGGTCTGCCAATTATAGGGTTTCCAGACAGGTCCACTAGGTACATATCACGCTGCAGGTGTTCGGCCTGTACTGTACTGTACTGCAGTGCGATATCTTCTGGCTACCTTCTGGCTGTTAGGGAGTGTACACTCCTAGGTAGGTAGACTAACACGCCAGTAGATACCTAGATAATGCAAGAATCAAGTCGGGATATCAATAGCCGGTGGAGGTCCCTCTATCTATAATCCATTATACCTAAACCGTCTTATCCAAAGCTCCACCTCGTTAGACCGGACGCTTGCATCTCAGCACCTAGTACTCTGTAATCCAGCGCACAACTCAATCGTCCTTGCAGGACAGACAAACTCTCCTTCACCATCGTCGCCGTGCGCACATCTGTCGAATGCGAACAGCAACAGGGTCATTCCCTTGTCCTCGTCTTGCAGCGCATCGAGCAGGAGCAGCACGGGTGACACGAACGAGCATGCCGATCCGCCTCGGACGAAGCCCACTGCCTCCACTGAACAGCCCAAACCTCCAATTGCACACGCCGACCTACTTGCCTCTTCGTCTTGGCGATGCTTGGCGACTCCCCCGGCCTGCCTCAGCCCGACCACACTAGGACCTTAGCTGCGAAAGGGGCGGATGGGTGGTCTCGCGCTCCGACGAACATCTCCGCCTCTTGATTCTTCTTATAGAATTCTCTTCCTGATCATCTCACCCAGAGTCATTCATTTCTACCCTTTTGCATCTTGTCCTTGCGACAGGCAGAATTTGCCTTCTCTTTCCTAGTTCACCTATAGTCATTCTTTTCAATCCCCGTTGTTATATCCAGGCGCATACGTAATCCTCGGTCCATAATCGTTACCCACGTACTACCCTCCCAATAATCCTATAGTCGTACTGTTTCGCCGGCAAGATGGACAAATTACCCGCCTTTCCTGCTTTTCCAAAGCATTTGCAGGCGACCACCACCAACTTCTTGTCCGTAGTCATGGCAAGGAAGCGACTGCTCGTTTTCCTATTCGTACCACTAGTCCTTATCGGTAAGTCTTTTTGTGCTCAACTCATGCGAGTAACCATGCCGTTGACGCCGCAACACAGCATTGCTTTTCACGGGCACCGTAAGCGAAAGCGAATGGTCGCAGTCTCTGGGAGATGGACTCAAGAACGGCGTCAGCTACGTGACAGGTGATGGCACATCAGCCAGCAAATTCAGCGGCGGTGGAGTTACATATGTGTCAGGCAACAGCTCCCTAAACCTCGGCCATGGCACCACCAAATTCTGGAAAAGCAAACCGTACAAACGCCCTGGCTACGAGCTGCCTCTGGCTGATGGCATGCCACTGCGTATCATGGCTTTGGGTGCCTCGACCACTCGCGGCGACAGCCCTGACAAGGACATCGACAACAACGGCTTCCGTCGGCCTCTACGAGAGAGGCTCACCAAGATCGGCAACCCTGTCAACTTCGTCGGTACCCAGCGCCTCGGAAACATGACCGACAACGACATCGAGGCATACCCAGGCGTGCCCACACACAGAATCCACTACCATGCCAAGAAGGCAGTTCCTACGAGAAAACCCAACCTCTTCCTTATTAATGCCGGTTCCAACGACTGCTTCCAGCATATCGACATCGACAACTTCTATAAGCGATACGATGCTCTCGTTCAGTACTGCTTAAGCGCCTCGCCACGATCCACCGTTATCGTCTCTACCATCCTTCCTACCTGGGACAAGCGGTTCAATGGCCGGGAAGATGTCTGGCGCGTCAACCCGCAGATCCGGAGACTTGCCAAGATCTACCAGGAGCAAGGAAAGCCTGTTGTTCTAGCCGAGCTTCAGGGCCCCGACGGTGTTCAGGACGGGAATCTTGCCGAGGACGGCATGCATCCAGGCACACCCGGCTACGAAATGATGGCGACCAAGATGTTTGAAGCGATCGTGGAGGCGGATGCTAGGGGATTCCTGCAGACACCAGAGCCTATTATGGGTATACTCGACGATGGCGACGAGGAGCGAAAAGAAGAATACACGGCCAAGTTGGAACTCCAGCAAGCGGTGGAGAACGCTACCATGTCGGCAGAGCGGGCCGAGATTGATAGGATGAAGGCAGAGCTCGCCGCCATGCACGTTCAAGAACAGGAGAAACAGGCAGAGAAGCAGGCAGAGAAGCAAGCAGAGAAGCAGGCAGAAAAGCCAACAACAAAGCACTCGCGTCGGAGCAGGGAGCACAGATTCCCGCAGATGCAGGTAGTCTAGAGAGTATCAAGTGATTCGCATTCAGCGAAGAAAAAGGCAAGCACAGTCTTATGTATAACACGGTACCTACCGACGAGTTGTCTACGATGTCACGGCCCCATCTGCTTTATACACCAACGGCGTACAATGTACCTACATAGAGAGAGAGTATTCTAATATTTCGGCGATCGGGTAGGAGTGGATTTTGGATGTTGGAAAGGATATACCACGGTGATATAAAAAAAACCGACTTTAACACCTTATTTGACAGATGTTGCCCCTGACATGTGAGCTGTCAACTAACTGTGCGTCTTGAAGAGATAACCTTGAACCTTACTGCTTCGACAGCCGGGTATGGTCAAGTTGTTCGTGTGACCTGCATACTACATGCCCAGCATGCCCTTACTTGGCGTAAACCAGAAAGCTTTCTCCCTTGGTCAAACCCCCACCCCCAATTTTCAGGATGACTGGTCAATGCCAATTCTCGCCAATCGATCTATTCATGCCGTACTACCCAGGTACTTCTCCCACCACGCAGCGGGATTGCATAGCATTGGACCAATTGGTCCGGGAGCTGCATAGTAGGGTATGTAGCAGCGGGCGACACAACGAAAAGTGCCGATACTCGCCAAGTGCATCCGTGGCGTGGCGTGGCGTGGCCGGCGCCGAGCCTCTCAGTGCACCGTGACCCGTAACATACTGTAGGTACCAACCACATTCTCCGAGTACGATCTATCTAAACTCAATTCAAGGTTCAGATCGAAGCACCTCGAGCAGCAAACCATGGCGCTCCGGTTATAGTGCCCCGCGCCGCGCTTGTCTGGATCTGTCTGGAGCTGTCCGGATCTGACCCCCCAAAACTCAATCTACCGTACTCGACCACTCAACCACGCGACAGGGATCGCCTCGGCTGCCGTAACCGCGGGATGGCCTCCCCCTCGCCGCGAGCCAGCGTTGCGAGCAGTCAACCCGACCCGCGCCACCTACGCATCATTGCCGCCTCGGCCCAAGCCAACGAAGCCCGCGTCCGCGATATTCTTGCCGAGGGCCCCCCCTGGACCTCGACCACCGACCTCGACGCCCTTCGCCAGGCACTGCAGAAGGTTGCTGCTCGCGGCAAACTCTCCATCGTGCGTCTCCTGATCGAGTACGGCGCCGACGTAAACCCCAAGCACGACACCGAAATCCCTGCCCTCGTAAAGGCCGCCGAGGGTGGCAATGTCGCCGTCGTCGAAGAACTGCTCGGCCACAATGCCGACCCTAACGCCCGTAATCGCCTCGGCCAGACAGCTTTGTTCATTGCCGCTATCAAGGGCCACGACAAGGTCGTCGAGGCGTTAATCAAAGGACGCGCCGATGTAAATGCCAAGGACAAGGAGCGTAGATCGCCGCTTCTCTATCTTGCGTCTGAAAAGAACACCAAGGCGAAATGGACAACCGGGACTTTGCGTCTGCTGCACAGGCTTGGGGCCGATTTGGAGGTGCGCGATCAGATCGGTCGCACACCGCTCCTGTGGGCTGCTACCAACAGCAACATCGAGCTCTCGAGGTTTCTGCTTGGGAACGGCGCCGATGTCACCGCAGCGAACAATCGCGGACGGACAGCACTACATCTGTCCGCCGAGAGTAATGACAAAGAGCATCGTGACGACATGGTAAGATTGCTGCTCAGTCACGGCGCTGACCCCGAAGCCACCAGTGACGGAGGTTGGACGCCTCTGCATAACGCTACGCAGAGCGGACATATCTCTGTTGTTGCTCTGTTGCTCGAAACCAAAGCGAAAGTTAATGCTGAGCTATCGAACGGGATGACACCCCTACAGTACGTGCTCTCCCACCCACCCCCATCCCTACACACGACTGCACTGGGACTGACCGTATCCGGGTAGCTGGGCTGCATTCAACGGCTTCGAAGAGATTGTAAAGCTTCTGTTAGGACGGCCTGATGTCAATACAGCCCTGAAAGACGGGTTCGACCGAACACCGATGCTTTGCGCCGCTGAGAAGCATCACGCGAAAATCGTCCAACTATTGTCGCCTGCACAGACGGCGGATAGATTGTCCGAGCTTGAAGAAAGTGCCTGCAGGGCGTTTGAAGCGACGGTTGTGGACTTCGGGCAGTTCGAAAAGAAGCAGCTTGTATCTAAGTACTCTGTTTACGACCTGTTGTACGGCTGGAACAACGAACTTGATAAACCGCGGGTCTCCACGTTGACTAAAAACCTACACTACAAACCTGATTTTAGATGGATTCATCTCCCTGCCAATAATGTATATTGTGATTCCTCATCTTGCCTGCTTAGACATCGGCTAACATTGAGTCATAGATTGCATGGGTTGAGGTATTTTAACCTGTCCTTGTTCTGCCCTATGAAGTCTTGTGTGCTTACACGTTACCAGACCCTATTGGCCAAGTCTTTTATAGAAGCTGGACACAGAGATATTGAATCCTTTAAGGCATTAGAGAGATGTTTTGATCAGGAGCACAAAGTAAGTAATTCTTGGGTTCATGTTCTCATTCTGCGTGTTTAGAGCGCGAAGACTCCTGTTTGCTTAGGCTGGAAACATATCATGAGGGCTTTGCACGCATCTGAAATACTTACAAATCACACTCAAAGTCACGATCACTAACTGGAAGTGTGGTAGGGGCCATTCGCACATGCGCATTTCATGCGAACTTTCTGTCATCGTATACCATCACCACGAAGGGATGGCCCAGATAAGAAGGAAGAGCAGCCATTAACTACCCTTTCCGAAGACCCGTCCGAACTTAGTACGAAACCATCACAGGACGGTGAAAGCTCCATATCCCGGAATCCCTCAGATATTCAAGATAAATCCGCACCAAAGTCCGAGACGAAAAAGAAGAGTAAAGGTGAACAGTTTGCCGAACGGCACCCGAAGAGACCTAAGCGGGCTAAAGGATCCCCTGGTAATCCTCCTCAAAGGCAAGACAGCGCCACCAGCAGTGCAAGTGCGAGTGGGAATGGGAAGACCTCATTATCTCTTCCTTGGGATACGCCACGTCATGGCGCCTCCCATGGAAAAATCGTGCTTTTTGTAAGATACGTGGTTTGCTTGGCATTTGAGAATGCATACTGATGTAACGTACAGATGCCCTTCTTACACTACGAAACCGATGAGAGGCGCCAAAAATTGAGCCATGCTATCGAATGTGTGCACGAAAAGAAGCCGCAGGTCGTTCCCCCCAGCAAAGACTCTCTGCTTATTAAGGCATACTTGAGCAGCTCGCCGCCGCTACATCCGCGCAGAACGCTTGATCAATTCTTCTATCACGGCATCGATACCTCGGCTCGAGACACAGATCAGTATGAGTTACAGTCTAATATTTCCTGCTTTGGTGGTTACTAACTCCTATATTCGCGTAGGGTCGTGTATCGTTTTTGCAAGAGATACGGGATTGAGAAAAAGGTGTTTATGGTCGATCAACTGTGGCTCTGGGTCATTGGGAAAGGTACGGAGCTTCGCCCTAGCATATGCAGCAGTTAAGAACTTACGCTTCTTAGATCTTGTCATTACGTGTTTCCCCCAGCGATGGGATCAACCTAAGAACGATCCACTAAATGTATTGGATGGCATCATTGAAGAGACGAATGCGAAAACCCGACCTCCGATTCAGTCCGTTTATGACCTTGCCATGCTGATTACGAGTCGGTGTTCAGGCATGTTCGACCACAGCCGGCTCGATGACCAAAATTACCAGTTTCTCGATATGTTTGAAAGCTCGATAGGAGTGGTCACGGACCGCGAGAGCCGGCTCTTCAGCCGCTTTAACCGCGCTTCGGCACAATCAGCGCAGTGGTTACGGCGGCACCGCCGGCGGCGCACGAGTCGATCAGCTCTTATTGGATCTAACGTAGATCACGAAAACGCAGACGAAGATAGTGCCGACCAGTTCCCCGATGCACTGCTCGACATCGGTGTCGAAACTTCTCTGCTCGCCGAGATCAAGGACATTCGCGACGAACTCAATATCATAATGGGAATCCTCGACGCACAACTTCAGACTGTCACTTATCTCGAGGGCTTCGTGACGGAAGAACTACGCGGCGAAGGTTCACGCCGCACGACTGATGCCGTGGTATCGGAAATACGGCGGCGCGCGGGCGAACAAAAGCGTAGCATCGACGCTAAACAAAAAGATGTCAGCCGTATGGACAAACAGGCGTTGTCACTCTATAAAGGCCTCACCGATCTACTTGATCTAAAGCAAAAGCATAGCAACGCTCTCGAGGCGAGGTTCGCCGGTGACCAAGCAGTCATTGCCGCCAAGCAGGGGCAAACCATTATGGTGTTCACAATCGTGACAATTGTATTCCTGCCCCTGTCGTTTATCGCGTCGTTTTTCGCGATCAATTTCGTAGAGTGGGAAGAGAAGATACAACTTTCAATTCCGTACGTCAGCAAGTACTTGTTTGGGATTAGTTTCGCCATTAGTATACCACTCGTCGCGCTGGCCTTTTCAGTCCGGGAGATCACCGATGGAGCTATAAACCTCTTTGCACATGCTAGGGGGATGTTTGAGGGCAGCTCTAATCTAGGACGGGTGAAGAAGAAACGCGCTCGCCACGACGAGGACGATATGTACCCCACCGCAGACCTACCAGCCATCACCACACGCGAGAAGGTCGAGTTTCCAAAGCCGTCCTTCTCGTCACGCCGAGAGGACTACTACCTACCACCGCCCAGTCGTCCAGGGGATTATGACGGTATCCACCACAAAGCAGGGGTGAGGCCGAGCTACCACAGCCGTGAGCAAAGCGATGAAGTTTACGGCCGTGCCCGCTCATCCCCTGAACGCCGGAGGCAGACGAGCATGGGAAGCGGGAATGCTAATAATGTCACGTGGGCGGCTGGAACGAGGCCTAGGGGTGTACCTCAGGATCTAGAGAGTGGGATGCCTCAATAAGAGGATTGCGCAAAGGCACTCGAAGTAGGGAGAGAGCTGAACGATCTAATGATCTATTTATGTACCATATGCTAGGAAATATATATTATGTGTATTGAAAGACCGGCTCGCCTACCTCCATGTGTGTATCCTTTTTCAAAGACACCCGAAACAGTAATGCCAATATTGCGATTGCAGACGTTGTGATATCTTATTCTACCTCAAGGCTAGCTTTACAATAATACGTACTGCCTCGTAGTCCTTAGAAAAAGTGAAGTGAAGAAAAACATTCCTACGATATCTATACGAGGTTGATAGCATTAGAAACGTATGAAAGAGACTATGTTGACGAATTAGAAGCAGTACAACGTGACTGCAGTCATTCAACACTCTTAATGCTTCCTACCGGTGAGTCAACTGGATCTGGAAGGAGACACATGGACCTTAAATGCAAATCAGGCACCCATCTACACAGCGTCGCAAAAATCATCGGAAGGTAAGTATCTTTCAATGTTGGTGGTTTGTATAAGATTTCTACCGCCAAGACCGTGTAAGAAGGATACCCAATCAAGCCTGAGAATTGGCTGCCCATGTCAACTACAACTCTTCCCGTCTGCTTTAACAATATATTGGTATGACTCCTCGTTCCGATTATTCCCCTGAATCTTCCTACCGAAGGCTGTGGTGAGCAGTAACTAGGATGCAAGTAGCACATCGACAATGTCTCGGCATTACGGTCATCATCACCCATAGCTCCGGACTTTCACACTAGATTTTGTCCGACCCCTGAACATGTAGGTATATGGTAGACCAAGCAAACTCCAAACACCATAATAGGAAAACGCTTTCACACGTCCCCGTCTTGAGATAGCGAGTTGTTTCTGATTTCCTGACAGCTGACTCGCACAACATGCTGTCGTATCCCGATATCGTGGGCAATGGCTCATGACGTAAAAGGAGAGGAGGACAAAGCGGAGTTTCGGTTTCAATATCATCTAGGTTCAATGTCCTAATTTAGGCTAGAAGAATAAGCTTACGGAGACGACGCAGGTACGGTCTCTAATAAAACGCCAAATATATCTGACACAAAACGGTCGTGCAGCATGCGTCGAGGTCTCAAAGAGGTGCACCGGCCTTATCCCAAGTCATATAATTCAACCGAGAGCTGAAGAGGCCACTTTCTGAGACTCCCTCTATCTCTCGCAATAAACGAGAGATTTCTCGTGCTAGGAGACAGAGACTGGTTTTCTATTGGTTGGATGACCGGTCGTACGAGACTTCACTTCGTTCGTGTGACATCGCAAACAATCAGCGTTAGACATGCAGCTGGTTAGCGATCAAGCTCGCGTGAGCTATTTTTTCATGGTGAGGAGGTGGAGGAATGGTGCGCGTATGTTGCCTCGGAATGCTCATTATAAGTAGCAAGGAGATACACCAATTTCCTACGATTCAAAGAGATCCTTACCCTGCGTTGACTTCGAGAGTGCCCATCACTCGCTGTATTCGTTCCTACCAGGGGACCTTTCTTGTTTTTACGTATCTCTCTCTGCTACATCCAGCAACTCTACCTGCGGCCATGTCCAGCTCACTATTAGCCGAGCTCAAAAGCTGGCGCTTGTTTTCGCTCTTCGTATTCGTTGCCGGTGTGAGAGCCCAATGCAACGGCGTTGACCCTTCGTATGTCTTCTGAGTTGAAATTTGTTGCTACAGTCCACTCTCATTATTAATCTGGGCTGTGACTAACACGGCGTTTCCCGTCTAGTTGTTATAGTGCATTGTTCCCATGTGACAATTCCACCGCCTTGGGGGAAGCTGTCGAGTACTGCTCGACCGTAAGGGCGTACGGAGCTACCAACTACCCGCCACAGGCCACGGCGGCATGCGGCAATATCAACAAGGTGCCCTACATCGCGGCCTGCCGATGCCCTGTGAACTGTCCTTCATCGACAGCTAGTTCGGAAACAGATTGTTTTTCTTCTTCCCCTTCTTCCGGAGTAGTCTCGTCCTATCCTGGATTCACACTTCCGCCGCCGAGCAGCATCCCCGGGGCATCGACGGGCTCTTCTGGCTGGTCCGGCTCATCATGGTCTACGTCCTCTAACCACTCTTCTGGATCCACGGTTAGCAGTGCCACGATGGGGACCAACAGTACAGCTAGTATTACTACAATCTCCGGCCGTACTATCCCGGTCTGGGAGATGACGTCTACCATCTTTTTGACGACACAGAACTCTACTTCTAGAAGCTCATCCTCATCAGTATTTTCACCTTCATGGACAGATTCCGTCATAACACTGCCTACGACCATAACCTCTTCTTCGGCGACTGGTGCAAGTGGTACAGCAACCAGCTCGTCCGGTCCACCAAACTCTGGCACACAGACCTCGGGCGTGTCGACTCCTTCCTCGTCGAATGGCTCTTCGAGTATAGATACAACGTCGCCCACTTCTAGAGGGCCTGTCTCAGGCACCACGACGTCAATCATCTCTGATACATTTTCCGTTCCTTCAGGGAGTGCGACAGGATCGGCGCCATCGACGTCGACCACGACTTCGAGTAACGCGAGTAGTGGCTCATCTAACTCAACCTCAACTAGGCAAACAAACAGCGGTAGCTCGTCCACGATTTCAGATAGCGCCAGCGCCCCTATTACTAGTAGCTCAGCAGTCAGTCCTAATACAGGCGTGACACAGACAATCTCTACTACAACTTCCCGAGGTAGTCCTCCAGGTCCAGGAGAAGAAAGTACAGCAACAAATTCCGGCTCAACAACCGCGAGCGACACGTCTTCTAACTCGGGGATTCTCACAACTGTGACCGGCACGGACGTGAATGGGGCAGCCATTACAACAACAATATCCATAACCCGCAGCTCAACAAGCGCAAATGCCACGAACCCCGGCACTTCGACGACGACATCGGCCTCGGTGACTTTCTCCAACTCGAGCACGACTGTCATGACGTCTAGTTGGACGCCAGGTGTCCCTGGGAACACCACTACGACAAGCACTGGGCCGTCTAATACTCGGAGTGTGTCGACCGATGTATCTGACACGAGCTCAGGGGTGACCACGCCTACATCAGGGTCGGGATCAGTCACATCGTCATCTACTTCCACCGATTCAGGGACGAACACCCTCCCATCGGGTTCAGGTGCTACGTCTACTTCAAGTACATCATCAACATCGACGAACTCGCAACCTAGCTCGGGTACGGAAACATCTACTCGTTCAGCATCGGAGTCAGGAACCCCGTCGTCATCGACGACGTCTGTCTCAAATAACACATCTACTCACACCTCCTCCGGCTCGACAGGCGGTACTGAGACAGGAATACCCCCAAGTTCGACCTCGTCGTTGACTCTCTTCCCCAACTCCACTACAACACTCAGTTCAGTGACAAACTCGGTGTCAACGGGCAGTGGATCATCATCTTCGTCGTTGACCCCTTCTGGCTCTCAATCAAGTGGAAGCGAGACAGGGACGACCAGCAGCGGCGGCAGCACCACTAGCAACACCAATAGCGGGGGAGAAGCGAGCAGTACATCGACATCATCGATCTCATCACAATCAACGTCTTTCTCTCTCACCGCCACAGCAACCAGCATCACAGGGTCCGGGTTAGAAACCATGCCCACAATATCACCACCACCAACACCCACGTTTCCCTCCACCTCCACCTCACTATCCAACACAACGACACTCACATCCAGCAGCACATCCAGAACCATCTCAGCCCCCATCACCAGCGGCACATGCGACCCGACGCCGGCAGACACAGGGATCCTGGACAACGGGGACTTCGAAATGGGATTATCACCATGGAGCCTAGACCTAGTCGACCTCTTCAGCACAGACTACACCCTCTCCTCACTCTCCTCCTCCTCCTCCTCCTCCCCCTCCTCCCCCTCCTCCCCATCCTCATCCCCATCCTCCCTGCCCCCCTTCACGAACCTAGGCGGCGCGAACGGGAGCTGCACCTCCTTCGCGGTCTCCATGACGACGAACCCACAGACGCAAAACCTGCGCGAGAACCTCCGCCTCCGCTCGGACCTCGTCTTCAGCCGTCCGGGCGCGGCGCTGCGCATCTCCTTCCTCGTGCGCTTCGCGGAGCGCAACGCCGCGCGCATCGTCCTGTCCACGAACGGGCAGCTGCTGCGCGTCGTCGGCGCGGCCGAGTTCGGCCCCGGGGGCGATTCCGAGGACGCGCCCACGCCCGCGCCGGCGTCCGGGGGGAGGAGCAGGAAAAGAGGAGGAGGAGGAGGAGGAGGAGGAGGAGGAGGAGGAGGAGGAGGAGGGAAGAAAAAGAAGAGGCAGGAGGAGGAGGGGAACGGGGACGGGGAGAGCAGGTTGGGAGAATGGACCCGCGTCGTCGTCGACTACGTCACGCGCGATCGCCTGCTGCAGCTCACCTTCAGCTACGGCCTTGACTCGGCCCAGGGCAATACCGTCTGGCTGGACCAGGTGTCCATCTTCCCGTCCGATGTCATTAATCCGCCCACGCCGCCCACGACGACGGTGACGACGACGTTGGCGACGGCGGTGAGATCCGTCGTGTGATGTGACCGTTGATATCTCTTTCTTTCACTCTTTATGTGTCTGTGGGTGTGTCTTTGCTTCGTTCCTCGTCCGAGGGTTCTTACAACTGTCCATAATCCGTACCATCCTTTCAAACGTCGTGTACTTCGTTTCGTTTTTCTCTTCTGGCGACCCCCATGTACTTACTTACTTACTTATCTACCGGAAGGCTTTTTCCCCAGAACAAGCATCCTCTTTCCCCTTCTTCGATTTTCCTTCTTCGTTCTCCTCCTATACAGCTCTTCCCTTCCCTCCCTGCCCCTGCCCCTGCCCCAGCTTTACAACTTGGGTATAGCAAACTTGGTAGGGGTGTTTCGAGGTGGGGAACTAAGCTTGAGCGGAGAACAAACAGCAGCAACAATTGCGACGATCGCAGAATGTGTTAGTACCTATCAACCCTTCATTGTGTGTCGTCTGGACTTGGATGAGGACTTGTAGGTTTAGCTTGGTCGTGTAACTAAATATGATCATTTGATATTTCTTGACAGAAAAGGGAACATTTATGATATTAATGGCGTGGTATGGTAGCGTGTCCGTCTGATATATATGCCTCGAGAGTCGATAGCTGATGCCCCTTTCCATGTGTGAGGCAAGTGCAGTTACTGGGTCTCCGACCTGGTTCATGGCCATCGATTGTTTAAAACCAATTCCGCTAGTCTCTCACGCCCATGCCTAATAAGATATATACTGAGGATGCGTTGACATATATCGCAGTTCTACTGACGCCATATTCTTTGAAAAGAGGAAGGCGGGAGTTACGCTAACTGGCCATTTGAGATATTGATAGGATTAAATAGTGACGACGAGCAAAAGTCAATGTATTCATAAATCATTCGTCAGCTGTACCTAAAGCCAAATGCAAGTACCTCATACCTACTCGCCTATCCATCCATGCACTTGATTTATGCCATAGCCTGTCATGATGTACAGAGAATCATCTATGAAATATTCCATCCTTGAAAGTACCTGACCATATAAGACAGACAGAGTGATAGGGACGCCAAAATATGTCGAACCCACTCGTTCGAAGTATAATCCATGGATGTATCGTACTAGCAATGAGAGAGTTGTAGTAGTCTTAGATGTATACGACACCGAATCTTTGCTAGTCCTGCGTACACAAAGCAGTACCGTCCCTCAAGGGTTAGAGACTGTGGGCACCGAAGCGGCCTCACCGGCTCTATTAGCAGCGGCACCAGTGGTCACGGTTGGGTTCTGAATCCATGAGGTATCGTTGGCGTTGATCTTCCGGTACACGCTAGGATTGCCGTCGGCCTGAGTATAGATTCCTATTTCTTCTAGCCTCAGACTTGGGTCCCGTCTTCTAAGCCACGAGTCGGTGTTCTGCCGGTCATGATATCGAAGCGTTGATAGAGCAGCGCGAGGAGCTTTATGGAAGAGTGACTTGGCGATGTCGTTATCGCCCACAGAGACCCAGTGCCGACCTCCCAGCCGCCATGGTATGATGCCACACAGCAAGCCCGGAAAGAGATTGGGATGTTCCAAAATCTCTACGCTGAAAGCATTAACGCTTGCCTTTGCCAAGTAAGTGTATTTCTTGTCGTTGAGTAACGCGCCAAGCCTAAATAGATTAGAAACAGAGACCGAATTCACAGAAGGTTGCGAACCATCTATCCCTTCTTTCACACGGAGGATAGTATAGGGCGCATCATGAGTGCTTGAATAGAAGCCTCCGCACTTAGCGTTTGCGTTTGTTGTCATAGACGGCGCGTCATCGTAGAATCGAGCTATCTGGACCGATTGCAATTCATCGGCCCATTGAAGCCATGATTCATCTGCTGTAACCTCATAAAGCTCTATAAGTCCCTCGATTAAGTAAGCGTAATCCTCCGCAAAACCTGCAGTATCAAAACGGCCATCGCAGTATGCTCGGTATAGTACTCTTTGACTACTATCCCACAGTTGCGTCTTGATAAACTGTGCTGCATTTTTGGCAGCCGCCAGATATTTAGCCGCTCGTTCAGGGTCTTCATCGCGGAGAATAGCACTGGCTCGAGATAACGCCGCGATAGCCATGCCATTATAAGCTACCACGATCTTTGTATCGAGGACTGGGCGAACACGTTCCTTTTCACGGTAAACACGTAGCTTTTCTCTAGCGGACGTGATGCGCTGTTTCACGTCAGCGGTTGAGATGCCCAACTGTTTGCTGAGCCTGGCATATGTCTTAGCAATCCGTAGGACATTCTGATTCAGAAATTCATCGTGGGGATCGTGCATTGGATCTACATTTCCGTCTGCCTGAACGTCCCAATAGGCCGCAGCAACCTCGGCCTCATGCTCGTCGCCGACAGCTGTGTCAAACTCCTTTCTCGTCCACAGATAGAAGGCACCATTACGCGTAGCCGAGTCGCCTCTCTTGTTAGAAGAGTCGGCCGCTTCACTAGTGAAGAACCCACCCCGGCTAGACATCATGGTCTCGCTTGTGATGTAATCCGCCACCTCCTTCACTGTTTGCGCGAGCTCTTCCTCAGGGTCCCCGCCCGAAAGAAGCCATGCATCGAGGAACAAACCTAGAAGAAGAGCATTGTCGATGAGCATTTTTTCAAATGACGGTAAAGACCAATCTCTCGTGACCGAATGACGATGAAAGCCTCCGCCGATATGATCGTGGACAGCGCCGTGGACGATACGGCGCAAGGTATGAAGGGCCGAGTCGCTAATAGAGGTGCAGTCCTTAGGCCCGGCCACATCCTGAACCTCGGGTGGAAAGTGGGTAGCCCTGAGCATAAGTGAGAGTTTTGACGGCGTGAGAAACTTGTCCTGCTGACCAAAGCCACCGAATGGATAGTCAAAAGTCCGAGTGATTCGTGCAAAAGCCTCCTCGATCTGTTCCAAGTCAAGCTCACCGTCTAGATCTTGGGCGTAGTCGACAGCGGACAGATCCTGTTGTGCTTCAGGGGCATCCGATGGATGATCGACCATTCCTTCGCTTATAACCTGTGCTAATTCGATACAGTTTTGCAGGGCCTCTTCCCGAACACGCGGCTCCTCGTCCTTCCAGGAAGAATGCACCTTTTTAACGACGGTGAGCCAGTCCAGTGGCCTGTCAGCTCCGTCGGCCTCGTCCACGTCGGAAGCGCTGCTTGTGGCACCAGGCGGCGCCCAGTACGTGCCACTGAAGACGGGCTCGAGATCGGGCGTGAGGAAAACGTTCAACGGCCAGCCCCCAACACTATTGAGAGACTCGTTGTATTTCATATATATGTAGTCGTAGTCGGGGTGCTCCTCGCGATCGACGAGGACGGGAATGAACTCTTTATTGAGAAGCGCGGCGAGTGTAAGATCGGAGAAGGACTCGAGATGGGCCAGATGGCAGTCTGCGAGGCTGCGGTCAGTGGATTCGGCTCGGGGAGAGCGGTGTGCCGGATGTCAGGCTTACGGTGGGATGCGAGGAAGCCTATGCTGAGAAAGATGAGCTTGTTCTCGGACCTGGCACGACTCACGGCTTCGTCGTCTAGAAGCTGCCAGGCTACCGGGCTGTTGGCGCGGGCCCGCACATAAGGGCTTTTGCTTTGCGCAACACGGTTTTCCAGCGGTGCAACAGGTGCGCCGTTGGACGAGCCGTGTGAGCCCTGCGACGCTGCGACATCCGTCGCCAAAGTCGCGTTGGAAACTGCTCGCTCAGACGGTTGTTGTAGCTGTGAGGACATCATCGCGGTGGTCTCGTTCCGGTGCAAACGATAGCTGTCATGACAATCTAGACACTCAGGGCGCGGGATAGGAAGCACCCCCGCTAGGATTGGATTACTGAGGAGATCTTATGGCGGCTATGGGCTGTGGGCTGTGGGCTGTAAGCTGTAAGCTGTAAGCTGTGGGATGCAGGATACAGCTGTTAGGACAAGGCGGCGACGTGCTGCGGGAGGAACAGAAATGTGGCCAAGAGCTTCGGCTCCGGTTGGATTTTGCAACGAGGGCTGGCACCTGCCTACCTCCCCCTACCCCGCGATAACCGTCATCCTGCCTTCTTGCCTGCCGGTAACTCGGTATCTAGGTCCCCACAGATGCACCCTTATCCCCACATCCTACCCTGGTGCAGCTTCCGCGCTCGGGGTTGAAACCAGCCAGCTGGACTGCATGCTATTCTCAGTATGGCCGTCACCTTCCAAGTGCTTGGGTTGCATGGATGTACGGCAGACGGTCCGATTGAGTAGTGCGACATGGCTTTCACTTAAATCATTTGGGGGTATCTATTCCACAGTCTTAGCCGTAATACAGAAATTCTTAGACAATCCCTTCAAAAAACTCCAAATACTGTGTGCTGTATGTATCTGCGGTAGTGATGCTGGATCCCTGCCGTCCCCCTACTTCCGCAAGATTGCCACGTGCCACCAAAGACTGTTGATACAAACGGAGCAATGGCTGCATGGATGGATGCATCTTTGCGCTATGCAGCCCCGGAGCCCGTCGTTTCGAGCTTGCCCTAACGCATTCCATGCTTCCTCTGGCCAGAACTTTTTCATTATCCTCACCACCGGCGCATCCTAAGGAGTATGTGTCGTGTGCAACCGTCAAACTTGGGGCAAAACCATGCGTCTTTTGACCCCTTTTCCGAGAATCACCTTCGATCGACCTGCTCTGAGCACGAGACTTGTTATGTCTGACCAAGGGTTTCTCCAGACCCTGGTTTCCTGTTCATGAGGTTGCCGAAGAATTTCGCTAGCGTAACTGTATCTACCTGGGGTGCGGGTTCAGTCTGCGTATCATCGTCCAGGGCGAGTGGCTCGGGTGATTGTCCGTAAGTTTGCCGGTCCTAATAACACATTAGTACAGTTCTACACATAAAGCCCACCAGGGAACGGGCACTACCTTAAGCCGCTGCACCATGTCGTCAGCATCGACCTGGATACCACCCATGTTGAACTGCACCGGTCCGATGTGATCGCTGATTACGTCGTCTGTCGCGACCTGCGCAAACGAATTCTCTTTGATCGTCTTCTCATCCTCCTTCTTCTGCTGTTCCAAACGACTGAGCTGGTTGCCGAGGAACGCTTGCGTGTCGACGGATGGGACTTCAAGCTTGTTCGTGTCCGTATTTCCCTGCGCGAGCTGCAATGTGTCTAGGCTGTTGTCTTGCACATGCTCCTCGTACATCGCCACCGCAGATCCCTCAGGTTCAGACTTGTCATGAGACTCAAGTGTCTCGTTTTCTCCTACGCCATTTGTCGCGTAAGACTTGCCTGTAGGAGAAGGCTGGTTGATGTCTATGGACCAGCCTTCACTGACACTCTCGACATCGAATCCATCACGGAGCACTCTAATTTTACCCCAGGAATCCCAGTTTGGCGGGACGACAATCTTGTCTCGATCGATCACGTTGTGCTTGAGGGGTGCTCGCTTAAGTAACGAACGTATGCCTAGACTCGCATGGACCAGACTCTGTAGTGGCGTCATCATGGTCGGTGCTGTATATATAAGGGAAGCTCCATCTGTACTGGGGTTAGCGGGATAGGTGATGTACTCAATGAGTATGTGCTTACGCCGTAGTAGAGCTGTTCTTAAATATTGAAGAACCAGGTCAAAGCTTTCTTCTTTCCAACCCTGGGTTTTCTCGAGGTAATCTATCCTCTCCGACTAAAGTCGTGATTAGTACCGCCAAATCGAATCACGATAAATAGCTCACATTTTGGCAGACCACGCACAGGGGAAGGCCAAGAGCATCTTCCCATTCCCCAGGCCCTAGTGGTAATGCAACGTCTCCCTCGGTGGCAACCGCACCAGTCCCGTCCAGATTGACGGACCCACCGGTGCGCCCTCGCTCACGCCAGCTGGATATAACTTCTTCCATAGCCTCCTTACACTCGGGGCTGAGAGAGAGAAGGACATTCCGTAGTAACAGGAGCCATTCGCGCAGTTGGCGCATCCATGACCATGGTTGTGACCAGTCTAGAAGTATTACTATGAGCGTATTCGGTATCGATTGGGGAGTCAAGAGCGGTTTGATGAGGGATGCGAAAGACGGGGCCGGACTGCTGAGGAGATGTAGCGAAACCCGAGCCAGGATATCTTGTACTAAGTCAGCGTGGCTGTGGCCGAGAGAGCATGACTGACTGACCTTCTTGATCGGCGTCCAGCACATCGTAATATGTATATCCTAGGGCAAAGCTGTTGGCTATGGGCGGGATGCTGTCTTGGCGGTCTGTATTCCGTCGCTGGCCGTTGTTTGAGAGGGCCTCTAGGAACTCGCGTTGGGAATCGACCGAGCCGCCTATTCTCCCTTGTCAACATTATCCGAGATAGCGAGAGCCGGGGAGGAGCTGCGCACCTAGCACCAACATGTTCTTCTCGGGGAGCCTCTTGCCGCTCGCGACGGAGTCGAGCATAGAGCTCCACATGTCCTTCTTCTGGTCATCTTTCTTTCCCTCGGAACCGGTGCCGACCGAAGTACTGGTGTAAGTGGAAAACCGATTCGAGTTCGCCGTCATGGTCGATATGTGCCGAAGAAGAGCATTTGGGGGTCGAAGAACAATCTGCAGGAGCAAGCTGGGGGCAGAACAGACTTGAAAGAGCTATGCCGGCTGCCTTGCGACGCCGAGGACGCGTACTGACGACTTATACCGGAGGCGCGTGTCAAGTTGAATACCGGCCGGAATCTGGGATAGTACGTGGCATTTAACGGTTTGCCTGGTGCTGGAAGGTTACGAACAGAAACTAATGCTAGCTAGACAAAGAAAAAGACGATCGTATGACGCTATGCGTTGCTCAGTGACTGGTAGGCGCATGCAATGGCTGTGGCATCCGTGTATTAAAGAAAGAATTAAGGAATTAATGCGAGACAAGATGCACCACCACCTGCAGCCATCCCCTGACGTCCCCCGGTACTCCGTACAAGCTCTCGGATTGGCCCGAAAGGGAGCCTGGGAAATTTCCCATTTGGCCCTCTGTAGCAGACAGCTTAGCGGTCCGACGTTTCCCCAGGACAGGGATCGCCACCTGGGCAGCTTCACTGCAGGCCAGGTTAGTGGGGGTACACCCCTGTAGATCGGCGCTGGAATCGTCTTGATAGGTACCTACCTGACTTAGGCAGTATGTCACAGCCTTGCAGAAGCCACCATAATTCTTGAATCCTGTAGCATTCTCGACTACCTACATCATTCCGAGGCGCCTGTTAGCCGAGTTCACGGTTACGGGACCGTCCCTTTTCATACGTAGTTCCTACTGCGCTCCATCTAATCGGCCTACGTTCATACATATTTCCTATGCGGCATCCAACATGAATCAGATCCGCGCCATCCAGGCGCTTAACAAGCGCGAGATAGAGAATGGCGTGTAAGTCTACTATTACCCAGGCTCAAGAGTCGCTACCATGGTCCAATTCCACTGACATCGTTTTCTTAATAGCCCCCCGGAAGCGTCCTGGCATACTGATTATCGCGACACCGCGTTCGTCAATTTCGGCGGCTTACCATATGAGTTGACCGAAGGCGACATCATCACCATCTTCTCGCAATACGGAGAGCCCGTATTCCTCAAGCTGGCACGGGACAAGGAATCAGGGAAAAGTAAAGGATTTGGGTGGTTGAAATATGAAGACCAGCGGAGCTGCGACCTCGCCGTAGACAACCTTGGTGGCGCCGAAATCGCAGGCCGACTAGTTCGCGTGGACCACGCACGTTATAAGGCGCGGGACGACGAGGACCCGGAAGAATTTGCCGTCAGTTGGGCAGACATCTCGCGCAAGGAGAAAGCAGCGAAGGGCGAGGCTCTAGCAACCGAAGACGAAGACGAGGAAGACGAGCAGGAAACTAGGAGACCTATGATCAAAGAGGAGATGGAATTGCAGAAATTAATCGAAGAGCACGACGACGACGATCCTATGAAGGGTTTCCTAATCGAGGAAAAGAAGCGCGAAGTCGAGGAGGCACTGAACAAGGAAAAGGACCAGAAAGACAAGAAAGAAAGGAAACACCGCCATCACAGAAGCAGTCACCGCTCGCGAAGGGATGGAAGCGATGACCACCGGAGTACAAGATCTAGGCGTGATATAACGCCTTCGGTGGAAGATGAGAGACGCCGCGATCGAGACGTGAGTCCTCAGAGGAGGAAAGACCGCTCAGGAGAACGCGATCGGGGACACAGGAGGCGAGGCGGTGATTATGAAAGGCACCACGACGGGGAGCGTCGTAAAGACCGCGAGGACAGGGATCGTGACCGTCGGAAGGATCAACATCTAGCTGATAGACGGACAAAAGGCCAAGAGGACGAAGATCGGGATCGAGTAATGGATGGACATCGCAAAAGGAGGCGGCGGAGCCGCACGAGATCTCCACATTCATAGAGGTTGAGATGGGTTTGTAATTCTAACGACTGGCGAAACAATATACCCTCAAATATCGACATTGATTGAGTACCGGCCGAGTTCAGCATGGTCATTGCATAAACTTCGTCACAGTAAGGTGAACAATGGCAAATCATGTAACAGTGTGTCGCTCCCGCGTCCCTAACGCCCCTATGTCCTTGTTACCAATACTCCTCGCCAACGTCAATTCCAAACAACGAAAATCTCATACATATAACTTTGAATCTCGACTTCGAACTGTAGTCGTCTTCTGAAAATTGTTCATAGTTGTCAGTTTCCTAAGTATCTTTTCCAGCCTTCACGGGCCAATACATGACGACCATCTTCGCTCTCCCGCAGGACAAATTTCTCCCACCGCGCATCCTGTCCAGCTCCGATAACAAGTAGGCTGCTCTCGTCGATCCAGCCGATAACACCCTTAATTGGCCGTGTTGTTCCTAAGACGGCATTGTCGCTTAGACGGCGCATATTGTGATTGTTCTGCAGAGGTTCACTGCCAGTGTCAAATGCGGCAGAGGTGAATGAATAAACGTCCGAAAAGGGGCCAAAGGGGATATTACTGAGAAATCCCCATTTGTTAGTTGCATCTACGTTGGGATTTGTGGACGTAGAGGAATTGAGAGATGCAGCGGACGGTGAGATTGGGGCAGCTGAACGATTCGTAGAAGACGAAGGTCTACGTGGGTTGGGCACATCGAAGATATGCAAGTTGCCCTTGTCTGATGTACAGGCCAACATATTTCCCGATGGACTAAAGCGCAATGAGAATATCGTGGCGTTTTCGCTGCCTCGTCTTCGCTCTGCTAATTTTGCGCCGCTGCCAGTCGCAAAGATTCGCACGAGTGTTCCCTGAGGAAATCAGTACTGGCGGATGGTAAACGGGGAGAACTAGTAATCGGGCTACCTTTTCACTTGCGGTTGCAAGCAATTCACCATCCGCACTGAGTTGAAGAGCTCTAAGGCTTGACGAGTGGGCCGGCAAAATGCTCACGCTATCAGTAGCTAGCCGTACGACCTGTACATGACCTGGGGTTCTACCAGGAAAGACCAGATACTTGTCGGTCAGGCAGCACAGGCCTAACAAGTTGTCTGCGGTTTCGTACTTGGCTAATGGTTTTGGAGGCTTCTCAAAAGCATAGAGACGTACGCTGTTTTGCTGGACCACAACAACACGAGTTTTGGTGATTTGGACGCCGCGGACGGCAGTCAAGGCGGCGATCTCAAAGGCCACTTTCCCTTTACTATCGTCCCAGATAATAACCTTATTCTGGGGAAACTTGGGGGCGCGACCACCGCCCACTAGCGCAAGGTAGTTGGCATTACCCATCATCTGAACTAGGCCGAGGCCGGCATTGAAGACTACGAAGGAACTTGAGCGAGCTTCAACGGATGCGTGTTTGAGATGGGCTTACCTCTTGCAGTCTGTACCTGACATGTGCTTGCCAGGAATACTATTTCAGCGTAAGCGGGTGTTGTAGGGAGAGACAGAACAACAACAGAAGCGAAAGAGATTGGCCAGGGGCTGGCATACTGCAGAATCCGGAATCGAGGCCGACAGCGAAACGACTCGAATCATTATTGAAGGCGACAGAGAGAGCCGCCTGTTCACTAGGTGACTCGATGGGTGGGCGAGTATTCATGGTTGTGAATTGTAACTGGCGATATAGGGAACGGGTGGATGAGAGGGGTGGGTAGACAGAAGCTGGCCGTGACGTAACAGGTGTAGATGCAGAGCATCAGGGGATGACTAAAGGCCAGATTGTCATTGAAAACGGCAGGAGCTAATCATGGCGAATCCCGCGCTCGAACTCTAATGCGAAATGTCTAGTCGTCGAGGCGCAACATCAACTACCTAGGCAGGTAGGCGACACAGCCGAAGGCTGTCTACAAAGTTGCGGAGTTGGCCAAATGCGGGCACGGTGAGCTTGAGAGACGACCGTCGTACTCGGGTTGGCACGGCTGTGATATTACAGAGAGGTCGGCTTGCGCATCGGCGGGCGTTGTGCCAAAAGTCTTGAAATACATATATGATGGAAATGAAAATGGGCAAATGAAAGTCGACAGAAGCGACTTCTGGCAGCTTGCTTGATTCGGTCTGGAGATGATATGAGAAGTGCTGTCGTGCTGTCCAGGCATACGAATCTAAGTGAGACCTTTTTGAGATGATGACAAGATAAGTTACTAACTAACTTAGCGCCTACCCAAGTATGTACTGCTACACTGCCCTAGGTAGGAGACTCTATAGTAGACAGTGTGCTAGATACCTAAGTCCTTGCACCCAAGATTGTGTTTACGTGTAGATATAGGTCGAAGACCTGTCTAGACTCTGTACTGTAGATCGCGAGACGGCCTGCTGCACCTCATCTGATGAGAAGGGCCTGAGAAGGACTGGTGGGGGCCCGTCTCCTGCTCAGAACTGCCTGATTCGTATCAAGGATCTCACGCTGGAAATACAGCCAACGACACTGTAAATGGTCGCTTCCGGCACTGTCTACTAGCGAGTGGGGCGGTGACCTTCAAGAGCTCGTCAAGCTTGTCAAGCTCCTATTCGTCGGTTAACAGTGTTTTCTTATTATTACCCCTGAATTGTCCACTGGACACCCAGTGCCTCTGCCGTGATATGGGGGGAGCTTGTTACACATATCTACGTAGGTAAGTACCTACCTAGGTAGGTACCGCATCGGTGCATTCAATGTTATCTACATCGCAAGCTACCGACGGAGTAGAAAGTAAAAGCTGTTAATGTGCATTTATATCTGTCGAGGTCCTATTCAAATTATTGCCTCTATCTTGCTTAGTGTTAGTTTACTCTATGAACATGAATATACTATCAGGGGAGGACAGTACAGCGAGACTTAAATTCGTACTTCCATGAGTAGGTACCTACAGGTAAGTACTAGGGAGGTACTACCTATCAAGTCTAAGGTAGGTACCTCGCGGCTCCAGCGATTCACCTCCAAACACACGTATCCATATCCACCTCGACCCCGGTCCTGCCACCGGTATCACTGCACTGTCACTTCTATCAATAAGTACCTACCTACTGTACCTCCTCTTGAACAGGTCCTGTCCCGTCCCCCTGTTCTGCCATAGCTGATTTTGTGCTGCTTCAAATTGCAGTATCAACATCTAGCGTACCGACCCAAAATTCCCCGTTGCTCTCTCCAATCCTTCTCTCGGCCTTCACCAAGCCAGACACTACCACGCATCGCCATCACCCTTCCTCCCATCAGACCACAGTTTCTCAAGATACCCATTTCGCGTCATCCCTTCGTCTCCTTTAACATCTTCGTCCGCGTGCCCCGTTTGTCGATCAGTTCATTTCAATTTTGCCCGTCCGTCCGTCCGTCTGTTTCCGACCTCGAATCCCCTTTTCACGAACCCCCAAACACTAGCCTAATATGTCGTCCCCAGCCGTAAGTAAATCCCCTATCCAGCCTGATGTCTAATTTTGTCACGAGCCCTTCCTGACCGCCTCGCGGGAACATACCACACCGTCCTGGTCCATTCCTACGCTTGCCACCGCTGCCACCGTCCACCATCGTCCGTTGCCTTTGCTAACTAGTCGCCATGATGCGTTCCCAGAAGATGATGCGTCGGAAGAAGAATGTGAAGAAGGGAATTCAGTTCTGCTTGATGGTCTGTGGTGCCTCAGGCACAGGTACGACTCTCGCCAGCCGCGGCCGACCCTCTCTGACCGCCGTGTCCCCCTTTCAAGTCATGCAAAACAAAGCCACTGGCCCTGTTGTGACATTGCAGGCTCTGACGATGTCATATAGGCCGAACCACCTTCGTCAATACCCTCTGCAGCAAGAGTGTCTTGACCCATAAAGACTCGGATGATCCCAGCACCGCCCATGTCGAAGATGGTGTCAAGATCAAGCCCATCACTGTCGGTATGTATAGCAATGCATTGCTCGTCCAATTGACCCTAACAGGCCTCTAGAGCTTGAGCTGGATGAGGAGGGAACACGCATCTCGTTGACCATCGTCGACACCCCCGGGTTCGGAGACCAGATTGACAATGAGGCAAGGTAAGCAGGACAGCCTGGTCAATGGCTGTCTTTTCGATGCTAATTTCACTCGAAGCTTCTCGGAGATCGTCGGTTATCTCGAGAGACAATATGACGACATCTTGGCCGAGGAGTCGCGTATCAAGCGTAACCCCAGATTCAGGGATAACCGTGTACATGCCATGCTGTACTTCATTTCCCCTACAGGTCATGGGTATGTCAGCCCGCCCAACTAGATCGAGAGTAGACTCGCTCACTGTATCTATAGTCTTCGAGAGCTGGACATCGAACTAATGAGGCGCCTCGCTCCTCGTGCCAACGTCATTCCCGTCATTGGCCGAGCTGATTCCCTCACGCCTCACGAGCTTGCTGAATCGAAGAAGCTGGTTATGGAAGATATCGAGCATTACCGCATTCCCGTCTACAACTTCCCCTACGATATCGAGGAGGATGACGAAGATACCGTTGAAGAAAATGCCGAGCTCAGAGGACTTATGCCATTCGCCATTGTGGGCTCGGAGGATGTCATTGAGATCGGTGGCCGCCAAGTTCGTGCTCGACAATACCCTTGGGGTGTCGTTGAGGTTGACAATCCTCGCCATTCCGACTTCTTGGCTATTCGATCAGCACTTCTTCACAGCCATCTCGCCGACCTGAAGGAGATCACTCATGATTTCCTTTATGAAAACTACCGTACTGAGAAGCTCAGCAAGAGCGTTGAAGGCGGCGCTGGAGTGTACGTAGCCGTTCTAGTATTTTCTCTGATTGGTCTTTACTGACTTGTTGAAGCGATTCATCCATGAACCCCGAGGATCTGGCGTCCCAATCTGTCCGCCTGAAGGAGGAACAACTCCGCCGTGAAGAAGAGAAGCTACGCGAAATAGAGATCAAGGTTCAGCGCGAGATTAACGAGAAGCGACAGGAGCTCTTGGCCCGCGAGTCTCAGCTTCGCGAGATCGAGGCCAGGATGCATCGGGAGGCTGCCGCTGTCGCTGCTTCCAACGCGACGCCCGAGGCTAACGGCGAACACGACGGCAACTAAACGTTCCGTCCCAACTGCTTATTATTCAAGTTCTACTTCGGCCGTACCAAGAAAAGGACAAATCGGTGGCGTTGGGTGTTTGAGACTCTCATATCCCCGGCGAACGTGTCCGGTAGGGCACACGTATGAAAACTTGATACCGCGTAATGGGCTTCTTTTTCTCATGCATAGTTGAATGCTTAATGAATTTGTCAGGAATACAAAACCGAAGAAGCGTTCGAGATTCCCGGAAAAAGCATGATATGTCACACGACCTTTCGAGTACAGACGACAGACTTGTCGTGGGCCTGATTTTTCCTCAGACCCGCCGACAAACATAATTCGATTTGATGAGATCCCGTGATGGGACGGGAGTAGGAGCGAATCATCTGCTGTCTAGTGTACCTTTGCAAGAAACGAGGCCTTTTTTCCTCAGCCTATTATCTGGGCATTTTAACTTTATGTGTCGTCTCCTAGTACTAGTGCCCTAATGCAGAAGATATCAAATACCATAACTATCTGATTCTTTATATATAAAAAACCCGAAAATCACTATATCTGAGCGCCCGTGGAACGAAGTGCGTAGTAAGTCTAGCATGGAGTCTTGATGCTAGAAGGCGAATGCAACAATTTCATGAGACGGGGTCTACAGGTTGCGGTTTACGAGCCAGCACATCCCCTACATTTAAACAAATTGCCACACCACTACTGAAGCAAGTATTGATTTCATGTTATTTCAATGACAAGGAAACAAACAAGCAAGACTAAGACAGCATCTAGCTATTAAGAAAGCATTCCCGTCACCCTTCAAACCATCCTAATACGCCACGACCTTAAAAAAATTTCCCTTGCTGTCCGTAACTAACAAACTAAAGCCCATCCGCATTCTTCATCCCATCAAAACCACCGTAATAGAATTCAACTTCAGTTGTTGCTCTGGCTGTTGAGGATTCGCAAGATGGCGAGGAACAGGTTGATGATGTCAAGATAGAGGCTGATAGCGGCGGCAATCTCCTCTTCGACATGGTGCTTGCGCAAGACGAGCTGGGTATCGACGAGGATGTATCCGGAGAAGATGAGAGCGGCGAAGCCACCGTAGATCAGCTCGCCGGTGCTGCTGTAGGGAAGGAAGGCAGCCATGAAGCCGAAGAGGAGCAGGCCCCAGAGAGCACCGAACAGGTAGGGCATCCACGACGTGAAGTCGTACTTGGTCTGGCACGCGAACAGGGTGAGAAACACGAAGATGCCGCCGGTCAGAATCACGGCGTTCAGAACGATCTGCGTCTGGTAGAAGGACACGATGACGGAGATGGTGTAGGCCTCGAGCAGGGTGAAGCCGGAGAGGAAGAGCAGATTGGTCGGGTAGGACTTGCGCTTCCAGTACGTCAGGCACATGAAGCCGATGGCGCCGAAGAGCTGTTTTGAGAGGGGCATGGGTTAGCTAGGTAGTTCTCGCGAAAGCATATTCGATTTGAAATGTCATGCGAGGCGTGCTTACCGAGACCCAGACGAGGGCCGGGTGCGACTGAATCCATGCCTTGTAGTCGTTGCTCCAGAAGCTGAGTCCGCTGACAATAGCCGTCACAACGAGTTGCGCGGTCAGGATGGTGTACACTGCGGCGCATAATGTCAGTAGCCGCTTGCTCTTGCGACAGTCGGCGCCCTCGGAGGAATGGGCTCACCTTTGCGGATGAACTGGTTGCGGATATCGATGGTGGCCTCGGCGACGGAGCCGCCGAACTTGAAGTCGTCGGGAATGTTGTCCTCGCTGCTGCGCGGCGCGCCGCCGAAGACGCCGGGGGCAGACGCAGATGCCTCGTCATGTTGGTAGGATGGAGGTGCTTGGGACCAGGTGCCCTCCTCGGGGTCCTGGGTCGGCGCGGGGGTGTACTTGGTATTGGCAGCCATGGTGACGACTTTGCTTGACTGGGGCCGCTTGCCTGCTTGTCTTTCTACTCGCGATGCGGTCGTGCGCTTGTCGGTTGGTCCGAAGAGAGGACTTTTGGTGATGGAAACGTAGCCGGTGGTTGTTGTAAGATCGCAGGAACCACGGAGAATCAAAATAGGTAGATGGAGTTAGAAGCCGAGGGTCCAGGGAGCTGCCTGGCGCTAGACAATTAAGGCTGTGTTGATGGCGCATTGGTTTGTCATAGAAAGGTGGCGTCACGTTGATTGATTGCGGCTCGTGCTAGATTTTCTACACACTGTGTCGGTGACCCGGTCTAGACCTAACTACCTACAGCCACACCGAGGTAGGTAATAAGCCACGTTGTGGCTCAACAACTACCACCTAGCATACCTAGGTAGGTACTACTAGGCATGCTCAACATGTGAGCCTAAACGCGGCGAGGGTAACCTGACGTTTCGTTGCTTTTTAAACCCTGCCTAGGTAGAGTACATAAGTATATGTATCGCCCTGTAGTAACTCTTAGTTAAGGGTAAAAGAAGCGCTAATAGAAACTTTGGAAGTAAGTTTATCCTTCGACCATGGTGAGACAATGAGAGCACTACTCCGTACCTACCTACTACCTGTAATATAAGAGCCCGGGGTCCAATGGAGTCTCAAACATTTCGATTGTGACTCAAAATAATATTTCATGTCCAATTCACGGTCTAGCAGATATACATAGTACACCAACCTCACATTGCCATGCTTCATTGCCATGCTTCATTGCCATGCTGCACGATCGGGTAGCTTGCTGGCATCCGAACCGGCGTGTACAAACTATGACACATCATTGGTTCAATCACTGCCCTACCATAGGTACCTCTACACTACGTAGGTGCCTAAAGCATTCAATTCAAGTTGTTTGTATGGTATGCACGTGTGTGACCACTTTCGGACTAATGGCTGCATACAGCAGCACAAGCTTGCCGAACACTGCGGGGAACCTTGAAACTGGCAGATGCCAAAAAGTTAAGCTCCTGTCTCTGCGACTATTGCAGGCCATGGAAGACTGCGTGGTTGCTCCGTGCTCCGTGGTGTCAGCAGCGTTCGAGGAAATTGGATGCTATGGTAGGGCAACCTAGGTTAGCCAACCCGCGAAGTCAATCTTACTCGTCATTTCTCCATCTAGACACAAGCCGGCACCTGCCCCCCGAGGTGGTACAGAACTGAATAAACTTCGGATGGCGGTTTCAATTGACGTTACCTGAACAGGTACCTTACCTACGGTACGGCAGGCAGATGCCAAACCCCGCCATAGTCAGGGGAAACTCGAATGATGGTGGTCCCCCACCCATCCCGAGTCCACCGTCTCCTCGCCTGTCACCCACTAAGCCCCTCCCTCCCGAGAGAAAAGCAAAAGCGGTGCGCCACGGGTACTTGCCGCCGAGCGCAGATGCTCGCCGAGATGCATGTACATACCGACGGACGCCATCAGTGCCTGACCAGGACAGACCAGGAAGTGCTCCCACGCACGTCCCCTGCCAATCTTCTATTCACCGCCCCCAACCGTGCAACGCTATTGGGTGCCGAGCTGCCAAGGGTACCACTGGATCGCAAGCTTGCAAACTCATCCGCTCGGTTGCGAAATTCACCTATCAAAACTAAAGAATTTCAAGAGCGAACCACAGCTGGCTGGACACGGTCCACGACCTGCCCAAGGTCTCGGCTCTCAGCTCTCAACAGATCCATATTCATATCCCAATATTCCCACGAGTGCCCACAGCACCGCATCCCGAGCCCTCGCGCATGACTTGCGACCTTGCGACCTGCGACCTGCGACCTGCCAGCCGGTCTGTCTATCCCGAGGGACTTTTTAAACAGAGACGCACATCGTCGTGACTTGTGTTTTGTCTCGGAACTTCTTCCTCGTGTGCTCGTTGGGACAGTGGCACCAACAGTGGCAACGCACTCGCCGCCATCATCACTTTAACAACGCTGTGGCGCGCGTCTTGTGTTCTCTCCAGCGTTCCGCCCAGAGAGAATACTGCGCATGGCCCCGGTCCCCAGTCCTAGCGCCATATCGTCGTCCGCTCACAACACTTAGCCCGTGTAGCAAAGTGCCTGAGCTTCCCCTCGGTCAGGGAATCCGTGCTGCCTCCCACCAGCAGCACTATCGATTGTAGTCAGCCATATCTATACTCTCCTGTTGAATATGGCTGACACGTCATCGCCGCCGCCGCCAAACGATGTCACCGATACTGGTCCTCGCTTATCTCTAGATATCAATGCCATTCGTAGGGAGCTTAAAGTCGAGAGGCTGAAGACACCCACCACTCCAAGCACAAGAAGGCCTTCCCTCCAGTCACGCACTTCTATGAATGGCCCGCTCTATATGCAAACCAGCAACAACAAGGTCTTGATAAGGAGAGTCAAGAGGAAAGGCGATGGCACCATCAAGAGTTTAACACGCTGGCTTTTAAATAATCAGATAGGTAGGTGTGCCTCTGATGGTTCTATTTTGAAAAGATCCGCCGTTTGGTCAAACTAAAGCTCGTCATCATGATGTATTCTCATCGGCAACAAACGAACATAATCCTCGTCGCGTCCGTCCGATCCAGTCAGCTAACCAGCGAGTTTCTTGACAGGGTTATCCTTTAATCTGATAGCTCTCATCTTTCTCACTCACATGTTTATCCCGAAGGCGCGGCCTCACACACTCAAATTCTTCACCCTATCCTATAATAATCCAAAATCCGGGGATTATACCGTTGGCGGCGACGACTATTACTTCATCTCTTTCTGCATTGTTCTCTTCACTGGGCTCCGAGCCGGATTGATGGAACATGTCTTTGCCCCATTGGCCAAACATTGGGGCTTGGAAAAAAGGAAGGATGTGACTAGGTTCTCTGAACAAGCCTGGCTTCTAGTCTACTACTCTTTCTTCTGGCCCTTCGGCGTGGTATGTTTGTGATTTCTTCAGTCCCATCCATATTATAAACTACACCGGCCTCCACCATATTCAATATTATTGGCTGACAACTCCATAGTACTTGTACTACAATTCACCCTCGTTTATGAACATGAGAGAACTGTGGACTGGTTGGCCAAGCCGAGAGGTGACTGGGCTCGTCAAAACTTACTTTTTGGGGCAATGGGCTTTCTGGCTGCAACAAGTTGTGGTTATTCACATCGAGGAACGTCGCAAAGACCACTGGCAGATGCTCACTCACCATTTCCTCACCATCGCGCTGATGACGGCCTCATACTATTATCACCACACCCGGGTTGGTATATTGATTCTTGTGTTGATGGATATTGTGGACATATTCCTACCCGTAAGTTCTAGATCTTGAACACCTATTTGTACCTTTGTCTCACTTATCCCTTGTTACTAATGGATTCATTAGCTCGCAAAATGCCTCAAGTATTTAGGCTTTTCAACGATGTGCGATATTATGTTCGGAATGTTCATGGTCTCATGGTTCTTCGCTCGACACGTGTTTTATAACCTTGTGTGCTGGAGCATCTGGAAGGATGCCATTCACATAATGCCCATCGGCTGCTTTTACGGGACCAACGATAATTTGAAAGGACCGCTCCCCATTCCTGATGGATGGCATCACTGGCTGGAGCCATTCAAAAACTCCGAAGGTGCACTATGCTTCTCCCAGTCAGTGGTGTATGGCTTTTTATACACACTGCTTGGCCTTCAGGTTATTACTATCTTCTGGTTTTTTATGATCGTTCGGGTGGCCACAAGAGTCTTGAGAGGAGGCTCGGCTGATGACCCTCGCAGTGACAATGAGGCAGAGAGCGAGGAGGCGGAGTACGAATATGAAGAAGCTCAGCCACTCGAGGAGGAGGTGGGCGTGGAGTCCATCGACCTAAAAGGATGGGAGCGTCGAACCGGCGTGAAAAGAGCGGCGTCCTCCTCGGCAGTTAGTCTTCCCGGACATAGTGACCGGAAGGAACTGCTTGGGCGCATTGGCTGCGAAAAGCAGGTCGAATAAAGCCGTGTTGGCTCGGTTATCAGCGTGCACTTTGCAGCATCTTGGGCTCAGCGTTGCAAGAGAACAATGATATTTTACAGACGCCACCAAGCGAAGCCGTCGAACAGTGAGCTAGTGACGACTTGTAATCATTAAGCAAACCTGACTTGATTCAACCGACCGAGTCGACCAACTCATCCAGGCCCGAGGTCGTCTTTGAACGCTTCTCGGCGATTTAGCGCAGTATATAGAATTTAGAATTTCAGCATCATACCCAGACAGAATTATCAAAACGAGCTGCCTGCCATATTACATGTGCGGCAAGATCAAAAAAAGCTTAAAAAGAATATTTCTTAGCCCGAACGATTTAACCTTCATGACTTAGAGTAGGTAACACGTTACCCGACCTATAAAATAGGTACCCATAATACGATCACTTTCTCTCTCACTCCTTATCTACATCAATCGTGTCGGCTCTTCCTAATTTCTTGCATAGGCTTTTGGAACGACAGCAGCCCAGGGTAGACTGTCCTCGGATACTATTGCCTATGATGAACCCAGTCTAGCAACAGCATGAACCTCATAGCTGGCATTGAGGCCTATTGGGATACTGAGACAAAAAGGTGGCTTCCTCTTGTAGGTCGGTCATCTCCAGATCACTACTATTTTATCATGTCACAAGCCACATATACACCTACATACCTAGACAAAGAGACTCCTTGTATTAGGTATAGTTAGAAGGTAGCACCCACGAAGCCACGGAGATGGTTTCGGGACCTTCGTGCAACAACAAGAGTCTTTGCCTACCATGTGTGGGGTTCCTGACACATCAAGATGTCAACTTAAGTTGACTTTAGCACATGTCCATAAAACATTTTACCTAGGTATCCCTCTGCCTTTCGGACGGTTAGGCAGTTCCCTCGGCCAATTTAATAAGCTCCAAGGCCCAAAGTGTATACATGCTAATAATCTAGATTTGAGAGTTCTGGAGGTCTACTACAAGAAGCCCACAACAAATAGCACCGACACCAAGTATAGCGACATATATTAGTTTAGGAGAATAGCCATCGGTATTCTATATTTCTAGACCAACCGAACACAATCACAACGAGTCCTACCCCGATCTCCTCCAAGCCCCAAGTCAAAATGCCCAGACGTATCACAGCACCTTATCGTATAATAATCGCGCCAATAGCCTTGACCAACCAAACTTCTTCCAGCCTCCGCATTAGACCAACCTTTATAGTTGAATAGGCAGTCTAGAATAGGTCAGATGGCGTACGAGCATATATGTATATTTATACATCAGCAATTCACATTCCTAGACGTGTGTATATATGCAGTGTAGACATCTACGAACCGTTCTCCTCACATGATATATATATCATAACAAGGAGGAAGATATAGCTTACCAATCTTGTGCTTATAATGCTAACTGCCGTTGTTTCAATGCTCGGGAAAGGAGGTCAGCTATGGAATAGGGGCTTGGGAGAGCACAAAAAATAAATATTCATTTATTATTTGTTCTACTCACTATATGTATGGGTAGATACACAAAGCCCACTATTTTCATGTTCTCTCCTATACCAAGCCCCCCTTTTCACGAGAGCCATTTCTACGAAGCGGACGTCTCGCGCAGCCTACGAAGCGCCCGAGAAGACAAGCTGCTCATTTCCCGGCACAGGATTCAGCACGTTGACATTCGTGCCGGCAAGCAGTCCATCGCCCCCCTGCAAGACGGCCGCGAACGAGTCCGCCATGAGCTGGACGCCGGAGACGAAGTCCTGCCCGTCGAACTCGCAGTGCCCGCCGTTGGGAGAGTTGTCGACGGTCTGAAGCGCCGCGATCTGCTCCGTCGCCAACCCGGCGTCCGCGACGACTTGCTCGTACGCCACGACGGCTTCGGGTATGGACACCTGCAGCTCCGCGAGGTCATCCTGCGTCGACTGGAAGTGGATGCGCGTGTTAGCCAGCGCGGCTGCCGCGTCTGCCGATACGGCGACCTGGGGCGCCAGGGCACCGCAGTTGAGCAGGACTTGGCTCGTCTTCTGTCCCGTGGTGGTGGTGGTGTTGGACGCTTTAGTAGACAGAGCAAGGCGACCGCGAGTGGCAGCAGCACGGGCACCAACAGCTGCTGCCGCCGCTGTGGCGGTGGCGGTGGCGGTGGCGGTGGCGGGCGAAGCGAAGTTCTGCATGAAGGCCGGCATGAAGAAGCCCGACAGGAGCAGCGAGCCGCCGCTGACGCCCGTGAAGCTGACGCTGTCGCCGTCGAACGCGAGGACCCGGGGCAGGACCTTCTGGACGAAGTCGTTGACGATCTGCGCGTGCGCGACGCCGTCGGTGCGCTCGAGCCCGCTACCGCCGCCCCAGAACAGGTTCGGGTCCGGCGCGAGGAGCGCCACGCCCGCCAGGTTGTCCTGCACCGCCTGGTTCGGGAAGTCGAAGAAGGACTGCCCGCCGTCGCCGTGCAGCAGCACGTTGATGCCGAGCGTCCCTGCCGCGCCCGCGGCTTGCGTCGCGCCGGCGATGCCCGTGTCCGCCGTGAACTGGTCCGCTGGTGCCGACACTTTGAAGCGAAGTGCCTGGCCGCTGAGCGCGTCATCGTGTGTTAGCTCTATTCGCTCTTATTCACTCGGTGGCTGTTCGTTTCTGGGACGGAGCGTCCGTCTATAGAATTTAGGTTTCCGGGATCGTGTAGATTTCAACCAGACGAAGATGAAATGAAGACGACGACCAAACTCACTTCACCTGCGCTGTAGCATCTAAAATAGTGCTACCGTCTGTAGCCTCCGAAATTCCTTGCGGAATCTGGTCAGCTTGTTCCTGTGCTGTCAAACGCTGCTGTTGTCCTTGCGAAGCGGCGCCCCGTCCGTTTCCATTTCGACTTCGCGGTGCTGCCTCAACAAGGCGCAGGGAGAGGCACACGAGAATAATGGAGCGGAGAGTCAACATCGTGTGTCGATTCTTGTACTCGGTTAGATATATATATCTCTATGTACGTATGAATTAATATTATAGTTGTAGTAAATAGATTGAACAGGGCAGGCAGACTAGCTGCTGATAGACGAAACGAAAATGAGCCCGTCAAGGGCTTGAGAGAAAGCAAAAAGAGATAGAAAACAGAGAAATATTCAGACGCGGAAATCATTGAAAGGAAATCAGATCTTATTGTTATTCACCAGTTTACTCCTGTGCAGGGACGAGCATCAGAATTTGGAGCGCCAAGAGAGCAAGCGTCTTGTCCCTCGAGCTTCCCATACAGCAGTCGTTTCGAAGTCCAGGCCCTGAATTGGAGAGAAGTGAGAACTCATAACAAACCCCTCATAACCAGTATTTTCACTATTTTTTTCGTCTCTGTAAATCGCGCTTCTCGTGATCAATATTCATGATCTTATTTTCAATAGCGTTGTTGGAGTACGTGGCGGTGATGATTTTGCGTATGAATGAATATCACAATATCCGTTGAAACGGATCCGAGACAGTGCCCTCAAATCCTACAGTGGAGAGGTCACAACTTCGTTACGACAGCGGCAACAGGGGAGATACAATAAAAATTTTGCGTGGCTAAGCTGTATAAACCTATAATAAGATTTCATTCAATTTGACTAAAGAATTCGCATTCCGGAGAACATGGCATGTATATCTAAGTACCTAGGTAGCGATAGTGGCTCAACTCAACACAGAGCCCCGCCACACCTCCCTAACTTAAAGGGCGAAGCATTCAACACTTTACTACCTATCGGATAGGTAATTCCACTAGTAGGGCATAAAGTTAACAACTGTTGCACATGAACGAAAATATAGGTGCCTTAACAACATAAACTGATATCTTCCGTCACTATAGCCTCAGGGTAGCATCGCAGGTTAAATAGAGCAAATAAGGACCAAACACTTCTTTATGCCACACGACCTCCTTGGGTAGCGAGTTGTTTATGGTAGACAAGCGATACTTTGGCTAGTTATTAAAGTAAACTCTTGTAAGGTATCCTCTATTGACTGACGCTTCAAAACGGTTATTTACTGCTTATCAATCCTCCTCCAGCATCGTGGCTACCGCAAAGCCGCAGCCCCAATTACTAAGTCCGGAACAGCGATCTGTGCACGACCCTTATGCCATGTTCCACAAATTTAGAAAAAGTAGAGTATTATGCCCAGAAGAATACTGGGCTTAATTACGCCTGAATATTCAAAATATTTAAGTATCTCGTCAAGTGGCCGAGCTCTTTGAACAAGATCAACGTATACGATGGCTCCTCAGGCGAAACAAGGCCCCATGCAAATCCTTACCGCCGGTTCCCGATGCCATTATATGCCCAATAACCAATCGCTTGATATAGTCCATAATCAATCGCTTGCTTTCCTATACCCTTTTACAGTTGACAAAACCCGAGACGAAAATGATTGAAAGAAGCCAGAGAGGCTTATAAACGCGTCAAAGGAGCACCTGGGGGAGGTGGCGTGAAAGACTTCGGATGAAACAAATACCGACTTTCGGTTAATGTGCGCCTTCATATCCAATTCCTTTTTGGAAATCCAGAGCACCTAGTCGTACAAGGAAAAGTGAACGATGATAGCTTCCTGTCACCCAAATGACAGCTCCATTTTCTCAAAGTCCTGTGGCGTCGATCCGTGTTTCTTGATCATATGTCGCCGCCAATTGTCCTTTCGAGGGAAAGACTTGCCGCCTTTGAACCATGCACAGGTAGGCTCCGTACAGTGGTACGCTTTTAGCTTGAGATGCCTGTCATTGATATGGCGATCGAGATGTGTTCTAGTGCCAAATCGTCTATCACAGCCTGGATACGTGCATTCGTGGGCGCGGTCATGATAGCGCTTATGATGGTTGAGTTTGTGGATCTGATCGAATTCTCGGCCACACTCTGGACACACTAATGGGCCAGGCTGAGGTGAAGGTTTCGATGAACTAGGCGATATACCAGGGTCAGGCTTTAGTTGGCCATATTCGGGGATAATAGGGAATGGTGATGGGGAAGCCGTGGGTCGAGTGTCAGGTGTCCTTCCACTCGACCCTGCTGTTGAGCTCTGCCCGGGAGTTGAAGGGTACTCGTACGAATCAATAGACCGACGGTAATCATCATCCTCAGGGAGGTCGAGGAACATGTCGGCGAAGTCATCGCCCTTAGGAGGAGGAGAGTCCATAATCCCCTCCTGTGTCGGCTCTTGCATAGTAATCTCGGGGGTAGGCGGTGACATAGCGGGTGGTGATGCCGAGTGTTTTATCTGGTATGTAGTATAGGCCGCTTGTTCAACAGGGTTGGTGGGGTGCAAGATAGCCATGGGATTAATGGTGAATGAATCCGGTGACAGTTGAGGAGAATGTGAGATCCTAAAGGGCGAATGGCCATCGATCTCTGGTTGGAGACCGTCAACCATCATAGGCTCTGGGATCTCGGGGCTCTTAAGACGTTCCCGTTGTTCAGTCGGACTTTGTGGCTGAGCCCCCAGAGGCAACCCAAAAGTGGAGTCGCTGGTTAGTACAGATGATGGAAGCGCAGGATCTCTCTCTGTGGTCTGCCGAACTGTCGAGTCTATGCGACCGGTAAACCCTCCATACTGCGAATCTTGTGTCTGTCGTCTGTTTCTTTCATGGTGCGGTTGCGGCGGGTATTCGCCTTCCTGTCCAAAGCCTGAACTGTAAACTGCTAAATTTGATGCACTTTCACTAATCTGTTCTGGCTCTTCAACATAGTTATTAGTGATACCTTGCCAATTTGCTCCTCCAGGCGGTTCTTGACCAGGCTCTTTCTTTATCTGCACAGGATGACCTGTAGATCCTTCTCCGAAGTGCAGTTGGAACGAAGGAGAATGCGCGCCGTCACCCGTTGTACCTTTAGAGTTGCGTGTCGACTGCCGTGTTATAGTATTCCAGATTCGTTTGGGAAGAGAACTGCTTCTACGGCGTTCTTCGGCCTCTCTTAATTGTGCCTTGTACATTTCGCTCATCTGGAACGATGGAGGTGTGACGGCCTGAGCTGGGCCCGAGTCCATGGATATTCTTGTGTCATAATAACTCGAGTTGGCAGCTTCAGGTGCCGTCGACGCATGATTCAAGGCCGTGGTTATCGCCTGCTCTGCCGCAATGGGAAAGGTTTGTTGACGCGCAGGCAAAGAGAAATCAATATCCTGAGGTAGTGTGTCGTGACCCACAGTTTGATTGCTGTAAAACTGATTGTTTCTCATCCAGTCTTCCCCGTAAGGCGATACTGGCGACCTTTGCGTGCCAAGATCCACAGGAAGCACCGGAGCAGTGCCGTTAACCCTTTCGTCTTTAGCAGATAGAGGGCTCCTAAGGTGTACGCCATGCGTTTCCTGACGCGGGAAGCCTGACCAGGGCAACGAGGCGGAATCATGCCGATCAGGTGCCTGGGAAACGGGCAATGCCTCTTCTGCCTGGGCTATCCTAGCCCTTCGCCTATAACGGAAGTATAGAAAACCCAGGACTAACAGCAAGAAGCTGCCCCCAAACAGGCTGCCGATGACGGCGCCAGCGATGGCCCCGGGCGATAGAGCATGGCTGCGCGGGGCAATGTGTGCCCTCAAGATCACCATGTTGGGAATCATAGGATGGGTTTAGTGAGAGTCAAAGCTCTCAAGTTGCAGGATGGAGATGCTCGCACGATGCCAAGGCTGACTCCCGTGTCGATCCCAGCTAATCTATTGATATCTTTGTCCAGGAATGACTCAGTATGGAGTTGCCCGGCTGGTCGGATGAGCCAGACCAATAGATGAACAGACGACTGGCGGATCGGTCAATGAGATTGAGGTATTTGACATCTGAATGACACCAGAGCAAGGGACGTGACTCCTGGTATGGCGGGTGTCGTGACCGAGTGAGTGTCGCAGAGTCGAATGTGCAGCCAACAGGTAAGTGAGTAAGGCGTTCTACCTTCCTGTTTCCACTTGTGACCCAGAGGGAGGCCAGAGGAAGGGCCAGGATGAGACCGACGATGGTAGTCGGCGGCCTCAAGTCTCTATTATTATGGGGCGCTGACGGGACGACAGCGAGGTGACAGTGACGGCGACAACTGCCACAGCGCTCGCTGTAATTAGCGATGACGAGCTCGCAAATAGTCGGCCGCAGACATCATCAGGTTCGCAGTGAGTGAGTGAGTGTTGATGGGATGACGTTGAACTTTGGTTTGGAGATGAAGCCCTTCAGCCTCATCAGCGCGCGGGTCTCGCTCGTTAGTGTATGTAAGATAATAATGGAACAGGTAATAAGGGGAATCAGGGTCGAGAAAATATTGGCGGCCGGGTAGGAGCCGCTCGCGTAGCCCAAGGTCCCAGGAAGGATCCATTCCCACCTGCAATGCAATCAATGACTTTTCAGCTGGGTCTCTTCCAGTGGTCCACTGGGCTGTCCAGTGGCTGGTCCAACAGACTAGACTGGGAGGAGCCCTCAAACTGATTGGCTTGCATTGCCCCATTAGGCATAGCATGCACGTTGAGATGTGCACTATGTGGGCGTCTACCTATTCCCTTTCTGTATCTTATGCTAGCTAACCGAGTCGGATTATGTCCGGGAGGCATCCTGCGATGATCATCGGGGAGAGCGGGCAAGCCACATCCTAGACCATTATCAGTCCTACCGAGCCACACAAGCTTGTCTTGCGCGATGCTGATTGACCGCTACGGCATACAGGCTGATACAGCATAGCATTACACGAGGTAACTCGACGGCCATGCCGGTTCCTGTGTTGTCCATACAAACTGGCTCTCAACGCCCGAATCGCGTCATCTCATCTACGTATACGTTGCGACACGTGCAACAAAGCCAGCTCCAACCTACATGCACAGAGGCTGTGTTATTTTGTTTAAGTCCTTGATACCAGCATACTGATTGGTTGCCTCAGTGGCTATCTCGATACATTAATACATTTAAGGTAGTACCTATGGAGCAGTAGATTACCCCGGGCATCTCATAACCATCATTGCTCGTCTACGCAGACAACCCAAATTAGTCTCGCGACGAAGGTGTTTTGACAGCTGCAGCTTTTGGAACATAACGAGTTCGATTAAAAGCGAAGAACAATGCTTGCGGCCAATCCGCCAGTCCGAGTCACGTCTACCTCGTTGCATTGTTCGAATTTATTCTCAGCAACCTATCGACGCCCTTGCATCACTTTAACAAACTCGTTGCGACATTCTGCACGGGCATGGACAACCAAGATGGTTGAAGTTATCCTGTGCGAGTGAGAGGGCCCGGCTGCTAGGTAGCGCATGCTATGATAGTTTCATAGCAGAAAACTTCAACATCATAAGCCATATTGAGCACGGCTATGGAACATCCTTCCAGTTATTCATCGGTTGATGGCAGTACACACATAGACATTATGCTACCAGGGACCCAATCTCAAGAGATCCAGGCTGCAGGTTTGCATGAGGGACAGGCTATTGTTTCCATCTCACAACTGCGGGTTACAACAGGGTGTTTAACTATAGAGGTTAAGCCGTACTTACCGTAGGTGAGGTATCGACGGCGGGGTACATGCGGTACAGTTGAGACGCCAACTAGCTTAATTCGGGGGTTAGGCCCTTCGCGTCAGACACGATCCACAAACACGGAACGCCCGCTGACTCTGAACGTGGATTCGCTATTTGAACTTGATAATTATGCCACTGTTCACTCACATGCGGCGGTGGTCTAAAACGGAGTATAGGGGTGGAGATGGGGTTAATAGAACGCATCTCCTTTGGCTAGAAGACAAACGGTTTGCTCGCGATCGCGATACCCACCATTTTGACACGATCATCTACTATTAGCTATTAGATAGGTATGGCATGAATGGCGACGGCGCGAACCGTTTCTGGCCACCTCTTCCTACTAGAAATGACCTGTCAAGAATAGATGCTCTCGTCAGCCAGGAATATTACGCGTGGCCCTCCTGCGATTCACAAAGTGAACAAGACGATCTAGGTGAGCAAGAGCACCAATCGTTTGTTCTACTATCATTGACGATACCTTGGATCGGACCTTTTTGACTCTTGAGGAGCCCTGGGGGAAAAGGATGAAGTTGAGCATTTACGATAGAGAATCTGCGTGTTGACTACGTAACCCGCACCCCGGTAGATAGGGCGCAGACTATACCCTAGAGAGGATGGATCGACAGGATAGGTTGTCTAGACCTTACACTACAACTCCAGCTTCTGACCTGTACAGCTCACACTACCGGTACAACTACTATGTAGATACAGAGTACCTAGTAGTACCCAGAGTCCTGCCCAGAGTAGCGAACTACCTAAAACATGAAGAGAGACACGGTATAGGACGCTAAGTTTCGGGCCGGTGCAATTCTTGGATATTAGTAGTGTATCTACGAGTACGCTCCAAAAAGGCGGATACACCAGAATGAGAAATTGTATTTATTAGCCGAACAGCTTCGACGCAGACCGTACTTATGTAGGTACCTTGCCTGAATAGAGTACCATTGTCCTTGTGGATTAGCAGACTTGGCGTACCTAAGGCACACTAAAAAGTCCCTGCATGATGCATCTACTATATTAGGTACACCTCATTACCATATGTCGATTCCCATATATGTCCGATTTGTCGATTCAGTACGTACCGTATTCGACGGTTACACTCGATGAAGCAACGCCTGTTACAAGCCTGTACCACTAAGCCTAAGTATAAAGTCGTAAGTGCGACGATCAAGTTATTGGCTCGTGAACAACTGACGACCTATGAAATAATACTTAAATTGAGAATATAAAGGGAAATAAAAAGAAAGAACAGAACGTGGGAGCGAGACAGGCATTGTGACTACCTATACTTGCCATTTTATGGTCAACGTCACAGTGGGACAGGGTTTGTTTTCAGCAACACCCCCCCCTCCCCCCCCCAGTCCGATCTCGAATCCGATCTCCAGAACCTGCGACTGAATCGCGAATCGGCCCTCCAAAAATAAGCAGGGCAACAACACAACACACGGTTTTTTATATAACCATTTCAACCCGTGAACGAATTACCAACATGGCGGGAGCTCATATGAAGAAGAGAAGGAGAAGAATCAAGGGACAGTCTTGTCGTAGATGCCAGTCTTCTTTTTCGCCCTTTTCCCCGCCCTTCTAGCACAATTTACAGCATCGATACTCAGTATCCCTAGCATCGTGCATGTATATCCCAGTTGTTTTCTAAGGCACGATCAAGTCAACATCAGATAGCTAGGACGACTGGCTCAACGACTCGTTGTGTCTTGGAGGTTTCGTCAGTGGCTCTACTCTCTTATCTCTTTTACAGTTCGACGGCGTCCCGGACTCCAGCTATTGACGCTCATGTATCTGTATACATCCTGGTGAGACTTTGTTCGGCCCCATCAAACCATAGATCTATGACAACAGAGCCTTATAATCAAAGCCGCCAGAGTTCAAGATACAATCCCCGTCCCTGTACCCGCTGCCTTGCCTATCCGACCCTTCAAACGAAATCTCTAACAGCATTTCAATATACTAATCGAAATCTAGAATATACTCTCAAAGTGTATGCTGTTCGTCGTCGCTTTGTTACACGCTTATTGAAGCCGCAGTGTTCGCAGCTCCAGTCTCACGTCGAACACATGGTTGTTGCCCGGTCGTTTGGGACACGCTGCGTCATTCGCTGAATTCGTTTTCGAGTCACTTCGATCGCGAGCTTGGGTGTTTAGCTATACTTCCGTCAATCCGGTATATCTACTCTGAACTGCTCGCCGCACCCCCCTGTGTCATTGCCTCATCACTGCTCCGAGACTACGTGCTGCATAGGTTAAATTTTCGTCCCAATTTCAACTCTTCACGGCCCTTCGCCTTCAAGCGGGTTTCGTTTGCTGCAATCAACTGTTTAAACAGTCCGCGACCAAACTGCCGCTTTGCGGCCGGAATCTGAGACCCCGTTACTCTCGGTCTACGTCATATCTCCTAGACAACATGCAGGACGCGAACGTCTTGATATACATCGTGCGGCACGACCTGCGTGTTGGAGACAACCCTATTCTTCACCGTCTCGCGTCCTCTGCTGACCACGGATTCACACATCTTCTTCCTGTGCACATCATTGCCCCCTATCAAATAGAGGTATCTGGGTTTCTTAAAGATGGCGAGACGTCTCCCTTCCCCGAAGCCAGAAGTGAGGTCGCCCGCTTCTGGCGGTGTGGGCCGCACCGGGCTCGGTTCATTGCGCAGTCAGTCTGGAACATGAAAGAGAGTCTTACCAACCTTGGAAACAACTTGACTATACGTATAGGGCGACCTGAAGAGGTATTGAAAGCTTTGGTCGAGGGTCTCAAGCAACATCAACAAAAAGTAAGCGCAGTCTGGATGATTGGAGAAGAAGGTTATGAAGAGGAGCGTGATGAAAAGAGTGTAGCCGAAGCCTGTTCAGCTCTTGGCGTCAACCTTCAAATATGGGTAGATGAAAAATACTTCATCGACGAGTAGGTGCACTAACTAGTGTCCCTGTAGTAGCAAAGCTGACGTGTGTCTTGTCAGTCGAGATCTAAAACTGGAAAGTCCTCAAGACCTTCCGGACGTATTTACAACATACCGCAAGATGAACGAACCCCTGAGAGAACGGCCACGTTCCACCAAACCTCGACCATCAGATAGGTCTCTTCCCAGGCCCGTGGAGAGCTCTCAGATACCGAGCCAGCCACATCCTTTCGAGATTCCATCATCTCTTGAGGCATTCGAAGCAGCTCTACTTCGTCCTGTTGAGTCAGATGTTCCGAAGGTCGCTGCTGCCGAGGAGGGCAGATCTGCCCATCCTTTCCGCGGTGGCGAGGACAATGCTTTAAACCGACTGATTTATTTAATCAAGTCGGGCACTGCCTCAGCGTACAAATCCTCACGCAATGGGTTACTGGGAATGGATTATAGCACTAAACTGTCAGGTTACCTTGCCCATGGATGTATCACCGCCCGCCAAGTACACGAAGAGCTCCTGCATTTCGAAAATGGAACAGATCAAAAATATGCAGAGACGGACGGATATGGCCAAGGTGAAAATGAGGGAAGCAAGGCTATTCGATTCGAACTGCTCTGGCGTGACTATATGAGGCTTTGTACTCGAAAGTTTCGAGCTAAGCTCTTCTATCGATCCGGTTTTAGAAATGACCACTCCCATAAATGGAAAACGGGGCGTACAGACGACAAGTACGCGGGAGTTCAATCGCAGCCAAACGATGAGGTCACCACTACTATGAAGCGGATACTCGAGGGTACGACCGGACAAAGCCTCATCGATGCGTCGTCGCGAGAGTTGATACACACAGGGTATACGTCTAACCGGGCAAGGCAGAACGTCGGCAGTTTTCTCGCGAAGCATCTCAACATTGACTGGCGTTACGGCGCCGAGTGGTACGAATTCATGCTGGTCGACTACGACGTCAACTCGAATTGGTCAAACTGGCAGTACGTCGCGGGAGTGGGCAACGACCCGCGGGGCGAAGCCCGCATCTTCAACCCTGTGAAGCAGGCATTCGACTACGACAAGGATGGCGAATACGTCCGATGCTGGGTACCTGAGATTCGGAAGGTTGAAAAGCTCGAGAATCTGTTCCAGCCGTGGACGACGCCGAAAGAAGACTGGGAGCGATTTGGGCTGGTCGGACTCCCGATGGCCGAGGACCCGTTGAAAAAAATAGATTTTTCCGTCGAGGGAAAGCCAAAATCCACCCGAAGGCCTTTTATTCGCAGGCGTGGACCAGGACGTGGTGATGGAAATGGTCCTTCCAACTCGAAATCGGCACCGTCTCAGGACCTCGATAGCAACAAGGGGCAACCATCTGCGCCGCATAGGACCCACCCGATGGCCGCCCCAACCAATCCCCGTGGTAATCCTCGTGGAGGTGGACGGGGATATGGGGGAGGCTTCCGGGGGCGTGGTAATTCTGGCGGACCAAGACGAGGGTTACAAGGGGGTCGTGGTGGCTGGCAACAACCATATCCCAATACCCCGCCACCACACCCATGGTCACAAATCGGCCCAGCATAGGAGGCAGGGTGTCTTTCAGCTAACGACTTTCTATTAAATTCCGGGGTTTATGAGCAGCGGTCACTATCTGTCTGGCGCCTACATGGCGAATTAATGATTAATGGTCAACAAGTGTGTATTTTCAGTAAAAAAAACTTAGACTGGTTTGGGAAGTCTGCGGCATGTCCCTATTCGGATGGATGTGTACTGTATGGGTCATACAGGGGATACAGCGGACTACCAGATAACAAAAGAAAAAAAGGTGTATAATCCATTCCAATCAGAAGTGTTTACCAACCTTCTTGAGTAGTAATGGGTTGAGTGACATTGGCACCCTGCCTATGATAGGCTGCCTGCATGTTGTCGAATAAGCGAAGAAGATGAGAGACTGTGAGAAAAACGGCGGAAGTAATCAGGTGCAGTAAAGAATAGAAACCCTCTAAAGATACTATCATAATATGTATAAGAATATACGTACACATCAATTCATCTAAGAGCACCAGATTTAATCCCTATTACCGACCATTGGTCTGAAACTGGATACACAAGTTCCTTGACGCCGTTGGATGCAGTGTCACGCTATAATGCCTCCCATAACAAACATACACTCGCTTCTTCCCCGTAAACACGGCAAGCCTGCCTTCTACTTTACAGTTGAGTCTTAGATCTAATATTGACAAGCTTAAATCAGCCTGTGAAGCATTATCACCTCCCCGTTTCCTTTACCCAGGTTTAAAACTCTTCGACAAGCGGCCGTAGCTCGTATCCCCTGGGCACCACGAACAGCCCCTTAGCTTCGACGGCGACCTTGCCCTTCTCCGTCTCAAGCGTACCACGGACCCAAAGCTTACGATCGCCCTTCCTTACGCCATCCTTGCCCACCACGTCGTCGTCCTCACTGGCCACGGGCCTCGTGCGAACGACGTAGAAGTTGTTCGTCAGGGTCGGGGCGCGGTACCGCAGCTCGAGGTTGGCGGTGACGCCGGTGCGGCTCGGGAACTTCAGGATGGCGCAGCGGCCGAGCGACTCGTCGAGCACGGTGGCCAGGGCGCCGCCGTGCACCACGCCCGGCCAGCCCGCCAGCCCGGCGCCGAAGTAGACGACGGTCACGACCTCGCCGGTCGACGCGTTGTGGAAGATGCGCTGGAAGGCGAGCCCCGAGGACCCGGACATGGGGCCCGACGTGATGCGCGACTGCGCCGCCGACACCACCCCCCGCCGATGGTCCGGCGAGGTGGTCGCGGAGATCCCGGCGTAAGCGTCCCAGGATGTCCAGGACGGGTCGGCCGAGAGCTGTTGGACGATGGACAGTGCAGCGCCCTGGGCCTGGATCTTCTGCTGCAGGTAGATGTCCTGGTCGGAACCGGGGGTAGGTAGGGCAGGCGGCGCGATCGTTATGCGCACGAGCGTCCCGGTTGCGGTGCCGAGGAGGAGGAAGAGCGCTGCGTAGTAGAGGCCGCGCCTCCGTCGTTGCTTTAGACGCTGTGGACTGGGACTCGGACTGGGCGCCGATGCGGCATCGTCGGGCTGTGTTTCCGTGGTTGCTTCGGAGGCAGGAGTAGTGCTCATGGATGGCGCTTCTTGCGCTTGTGGCGATGATTTGGAGGGTTCGGCGAGCCGCGAGTGGGATGTTGCGAACTGCCTCGGTCTAAGACCCTGGATACGCCCTTCAGAGTGACGGGCTTGTGGTATTATTGTTGCGCGAATACAGCCCGAGGAACTACTCTCGCGTAGCAATGATCGGCCAATTGGCCTGGCGAGGGCCTGGCGACACAGGCGCTGCGATGATCGGAGCATGTCCAAGGTTGGCAGCCTGGCCTCAGTGCTGCGGTTTGTGAACTCTCACAGTGACCGAGGTTGCAGTTCAGGTGGCATTTGATAGTACGTAAACGAGAGAGGCATCTAATTGCAGTAACAGATATCATGAGTCAAAACAGTATTATGCATTTAATAGAGTCTTCTTGGAAACAGCCCTCCCTGTCCTATTCTTGGTTTGATTGAGTACGGTGCTTGTAATAGCATGGCCGCTACAAACTATCAAGGGACAGCTTACTACGATATGAGTGGGAATGGAGTTAGGTGTGAAAAACCACTACTATGTATTCACATAGATTTGAAAGGTAGGGATCGATAATCTGCAAGTAACTGCGCCAGCTACCTAAGTATCCATTACATACATCGTTCACATCTCCGAACGCTTTACAAATGAATGTCAAACAGGGATCTATATCAAAATCAGCCTAAGACGAGTTGCTGTTGTCAGCACACGAGAACGCTTTGTCGATCCGGCCCGTCGCGTATGCGTCGATAATCTGCTGGATAACACCATACGTGCCGCCGACTGTCAGAAACACCGCTAGGGCGATCATCAGCCAGTTGAGGTAGAATACAAGTACCCGCCACGCCTTTCCGGTGCGATAATGTTGATGATCGTACACCCAGAGATAACCTGGCAATCCCAGAGCCAAGGGAGCAAACGTCAAACTACCAGCCAAAGCAAGCAGGTAATTGAAGATAGGGATACCAGAAGCGATGAGGAAACTGATTACCGACATCCCAAAAGTACAGAGGAGCCAGACAGTCCAGTGGACAACGGTGTCCTGCTGCAAGTGCTTGGAATTGCGTAAAATGCGCACGAAGAGGTACTTGGCTGCGACGTGGATGTACAGACATGCGCTGACGAGCAAGCCGGTAATGCCAACGCCGTAAGCAACCTTCTTCACGACGTCGCCGGCAGAGCCTAGTGATGGAGACGCGACCCATTTACCGCAATACTTGTACACGACGAGACTGAAGGAGAGGTAGCTAGCAGTCACAATTCCCATGCACAGATAGACGGCCTTGTTATAGTCTCTCGGCCTCTTCATCTCGGAAATGACAGGCAAGAATGCTGAGGTACCAGCACCAGAGCAGAAGATCGTCGATACGGAAGTGATGGCGGCGATGAATGTTGGGTTTCCAATAACATTGTAACCGAAGTCGTAATCCCCGGTCTGCGGTGCCGCGGCAGGACGGTCGAGGGTCGTGACACCTACGACTACGATGAAGACGGCGATGAAGACGGACGCGAAGCCCGCCCAAGTCAGCCACGCGATTTTCTCGAACTTGCGCAAGCTAGCCAGGATGAAAATAGCGATTAATGAGACGAGCATGAAGTAGTTGGTGCAGATAGCGTGGTTTGAAAGAGCATTCAGCGCGACCGAGGAACCAAATATGCCGCTGGCGCCTACAATAGCGAAAGTAATGAGGAACAAGATTCCAACCACTTCACGTAACCACTTGCCACCAACCACCTCCGCCATGTCAGCGATCGAGTGGCAGCCGGCATGGGCATGGCGAAACTCCCCCTGGATGATCGCGCAGTATGTATTCAAAAACTGCCAACCAAGGACGTTAATGGCCCCTGGAAGGGCGCCTAGAACATACATAGCCGAAGGAATCGTAAGGACGCCTGTAGCGAAGATAACTATATGCTGTTAATTTGGCCGCCCTCAACATTCGAGAGATGAAGACGTACCCTTTAAGAAAATTACCGAAGCGTGAATCCAGCTAACAGTACGGAAGTCTGTTAGGCCTTTTCCCCGCTTGAAAATCTCAAAAGCATCGTCTGTGGCTTCCACTTTCACATCTTCTATACTGGCACTGCTGCGAATGGCGGCGGGCCTTATAGTGTCACTATTTTCTGAAGTATTCGACGACATGATTGGCGAAACGGTAAGGCAGCGTATATAGGGGCAGGAATAGTCCTGTTGGCGTGGCTTCACATCAATATGCGTGCGAAGATGAAAGTTTTCGATATTTGAATGCTGCAATGGTAAGCGCCCTCAACTCTTTGCGTTCTACATGTATGAAGAAGACCTGTCAACCTCGGCTTCGACTAGGGACTACAATCGTTGACTTATCTACAATGATCTTGAACTATATTAAGATAATGACAATGACGACCCGCTAATCACCTACGTTACGACCTAGCAAAGTCCGGGGAAGGCCCTAATGCTATGGGGCTTCTAGCTTCCATTGATAAGGCTCCCATGTAAACTTGGAGTGATTCAAATTTAGGGCGAGTTCTAAGGGTTGGCTTTGGGGTTATTGGAGTGCAATCGACCCCAAAGATGCATTTGGAGAACGGATTAGCCATTGACGTATCTAGCACTGACCCGAAGCCTGGCAATCAAGTGGGGATAGAGATAGTCCTATATTTTCCAGTTATTGACCAATAATTCGGTCAGCTAACCCAGAAGTATTGTCACACGGACCTAAAGGACTGAAACCTACATCCGAGACTCTAAGACAAGAACTTGCATATCATGTATATCATATGATTGGGAGGCTCTGCCTGCCGGCTACCCGTATATTGCCTGATTCTTCCGAGACAGCTTACGAGAGCGAGAGGTCTGCAACTGGACGCGAGGCTATTCAGACATATAGACTGTAGATCTCTCACCTGGCTGCATATAGGGGGGTACGGCCTTTATGGCCCCCTTGATGCCCTGAACATTATTGCAATTGGAAGATCCTTCCAAGCCCCTGTTACAAGTATAAAACCAGTCACGGCATCACACTGGCTGAAGAGGGACAGGTAAGCAATTTGAGCGTATATAGTTCACATTATGAAGTGAATTCTATTCATAACATAGCACCAGCCTTGGCTGGCATTACCGCGCCCGAGGCTGGGGTATTCTTGCTCTTGAAATCGTCGCAAATCTGCTCCATAGTAACAAACTCTACTCCCTCATGCTTCTTAAAATGTTCAATGAGCCTAGGGAATTTATTATCAGCATTTATATCCTAGGACTCGCGTTGTTAGGAACTCTCTGCTTACCTTTCATGCATCAAGAGAACCTGAGGTCGGCCAGACACATCAGGGTGAATGGTGATTGGGAAGATGAACTCGTCGTATTCCCTATAGCAGTAATCGAACTGATCTCTCCAGAGATCCTCAATATCCCGAGGATTGACGAAGCCATGACTGTTCGGGGCAGATTTAATGAACATCATCGGCGGTAAATCATCCAGATACCAGCTTGCAGGTATCTCTACCAGGCCCGTCTCCTGTCCTTTCACAAGAGGCTTCATCCACGTCTCAGCCTTCTGCGTATAGTCGATCTTCGTCCACCGATCGCCGGTGCGCAAGTAATACGGCTGACAGTCATGATGGCTCATCGAGTGGTCGTACTCGACGCCGTAATCCAGTAGCAGCTGTCCACCTTCTTTGCTGCACTCCCACCAGGGAGCCACGCTTCCTCGCGGGGGCTTGCCAGCGAACTCCGTGAGCATCTTGTACGTCTTGTCAAGCACGTCTCTCTGCTGCTCGATGCTCATGTCGGAAGGGTTCTCGTGGGAATATCCGTGTAAGCCGATCTCGTGGCCCGCATCTCGAACGGCCGCCATGTCCTCCGGGAAGGTCTCTAGGCTGTGTCCCGGAATGAACCAAGTCGTCTTCATGTGATATTTCTTAAACAGCTTGAGCAGTCGCTGAACCCCGATGGTGCCGGCGAACAATCCTAAGTGACACCACGTCCAATCAGCATCACCCGTGCTCCAGTGCGATTTATTCATTCTTGTGCTCCTGCTCACCTCTGCTGATATCACTTGTGGACTCATCGCCTCCGTAAGACCCCAGCCAGCCAGAAACAGCGTCGACGTCGACGCCATAGCTGATAAGAACACGCTTCTTGCCCATTGTAAAAACTAAGGATATGACACCAATCACAAGCACAATGTTGCTCAACTGTGTAGTCAAAACCTGATTCTGTGGGATAGAGTGACGGTTTGCTTATCTTTTACGTTTTCGTCCAACCCACGTCATCCCCATGCCTGATTGATTGATAGCGGTTGGGGACAACAAGACTGCTGCAATTGGGGTTACTTTGGCTATCTACCTATTTACTCCGACGAGATAATCCTGTGATTCCCAGACTTTCCTACCCATGAGGCTAGTCAACCCCGCAGTCCACCCTTTCTCTTGTCAATTATCATTATATTCTAATTGAAGAGTAGGGATGTTAGCGATCAATAATCAAGGTATCTATCACTTGAAGAATAGGTAGCAAGGAGGACTCTTGACGCTGCTCATGTCAACTACTACATGTAGTTGTCCGTTTTCGCTCCAAGCGCATCGTATTGATTAAGCTCTGTCTGAATAACCTAAGTAACTTTCAGCTGCTTATAAAAAGAAAAGAAAACCGAAAACAAGGGAGACAAACTAAACAGGTACTGTAAGCTGATGCTCTTTTACTATTCCAAGTTATACCTACATGGGTAAAACGTGTTGGAGTTATAAAACGTGCTAGATCCACCGTATTAGCAGAAACGGGTAAAGTAGGCCTGCTTTTTACGTTTTCATTTCAGTAGTAAATTCGGAACGTAAATGGCCCCGCTCCTTTTTTTTTCTTTTTTGGGGTTTGGTTTGGTTTGTATGTAGGTACGTACTGATGACTCAAAACCTTATTGTGGACGGTGCAGCTGCGTACCTATGCAGAGTAAGGGCTATTTTCATCACGCTGTGCAACAAGAACTTGCGAATAAGGACCTGGGTGATCGTTCATATTAATTAAAATACGCTATGAGACTAAGGGGCCCAAAAGGCCTGAACCATTTTTCGGTGTATGTAGGAGATCTACGGCTGAATCATATACGCTGAAACTGTCGTAGTTTCTACTCTACAAGCCTGCGGCTTGTATTTTCTCACTGCACGGAGGCTGGGGTCTAATCATGGTCATACGTGGCACAAAGTTGATAAGACATTTCGTGTCTTGAGGCTGCTCTCATTTTTTTTGTGAAGCTGAGAGTCTTGTCTTGGGTCTTCGGAAACACTGAGGTTACCGGAAATATCATAACCTCATTTCCAACCCCTTTAAATTATACGTAGAGTACTGATGTAGGTGATCAAGGACAACCGGGAACTTATTTTTGCAAAATAAAAGTAGCATTACGAGTCGTTGACTAACAATAAAATGTTCTATTAAGGCCCCGTACAATATAACACAACATATTTTATAGCTAAGTATGGCATGTGCAATTTATTTAAAACGAGGGAATTCACATCTAACATACACTCCTTGATGTAATGACATGTTTATGAGCTGAGCGGGACTGGGTTGTCGACGGCCTGTCTTAGCCCAGTATATGAGTTGGCCCGTGATACTCAATTCACCACTAGAAGCTACGAGTTGGGTTGTCAGCTACGCCCAGTGATCACTAAGAAATACTGATAGATGATGAGGAGTTATGAAATAGCTTATGCACAACAAAGAGCTGCGATACACATATGGATATAGTCGAAGCTAGGTTATGGACATGGCTGAGGACCTTTTTGACATTTATGATTACCTTGGTGCAGCCGACGATATACGCCTCGAGAAATTAAACATGGCCTCATCATAAAATTACATGGTAAATGATAAGGGACGGAAGCAGCGCCATGATGTAAATATTTAAAACATGCGGCAGCTCTGTCATATTGTTTCACATCGTGCACTTCGTAAAAGGGGAGGTCAAAAACTACCACGCACAACGACAGGCGTGACACAACCATTGGATTTTACTCGCAACAGCAACATATAATTACAAAAATTTGCTATGTTTCTTCTAACATCTCCTGATGGGACAGTTGGCAGCGCGCTAGACTGTAATTGAAATTTACTTAGAAATCCGCAGGTCGGGCGGATAAGTCACCCTTAGGAGAAATTGGGGGGGGTTGGTCCGGTGAGGTTCTGCCCTAGATTCAACTAATCCCGTGATACCAAGAGGTAATTAGATACTATTCAGAGGCGAATTACGCTCCTTCAACGCCTTGCTTTGCCTAAAAGGGTACTCAGGTTCCTCTTCAAGCATCCGCTCTCATTGCCGACCTTCGGGAAATCTAAGAATCAGGCAAAGTGACGTTGGTGCCGTAACGCAACATGCGAGCGTCTACCTGTATGTACCCAACTATTGAGCTAGAGACCAAAAGCTGGCGAGATGTCTGCCTCATGGTACCTGCCTTACTTGCCAAATAGTTAGGTGACTATCGGGCTATCCCCCCTCAACTTCACACGACTTCCCAACCAAAGTTCGACTTGCTTCATCGGTTCCCTTTACTATGTCGGATAATAAGTGAGCCTGCCTGAGATAGAAATATGATGCTTGGTGCCTTCTGGCTTGAGATGGCCCTCGCCTCATCCCAGTATATAGCCATCCTCTCATCTTCGGATCTTCTATCCAAGATCAGACAGAGATAGCCATATCCGACCGGCATGGCGCCTAGTGCCGCATCAGGTAGGAAAAATTCCCAATCAGTAATCATATCTTGGTATCATCCTCTGCGGAAGCCTTTGCCTAACCTTCGCGTGGACCCCATTAGCAAGGCTATTAATGGGTGTTGGAATTACCCAACAACGCCTATTGAAGGTAGGTGGCGATGGCGGGTATCAAACTTCTGGGTATTCTTATTATAGTGATGATGCGAAAACAAGCTACCTAGTTATCCCGGAGCTTGACCTTGGAGGCAGCCTTTTGGCTGACCTCCTGAAGCTTTGAAAGGAACCCCACTGGCTCAACCTACCGACGTAGGTAGGTAGGTACCTAGATAAATAGGTAAGTACCTAGCTGCCGGCGTGGAAGTCCATACTCCCTGCGCACCCTCTTTAGCCCCATGCTACCGCAAACCACCACGCACCAGCATATCAAGCGAGCCACCATGCATCCTATCCTTCGGTCGACGGAGATTGGAAGGCATTGGGCGTGGTGGTCTTTGCTGTCTGATGGTTGCGTGGGAGCGTGGAAGCATCGCATTAGAGGCACGGCGCAGGCTTTGCGCCTCGTTGGCGTCCCAGGCGGCTTTGGGGCCTTTCGGGGCTGGGTCTGGTACGTATGAGTCTCTTTGTTGTACAGCACAGCACAAGCACAGCACAAGCATAGCACAGCCTAAGAAGCTATCTCAAGTGATCATAGTGGAGGCGCTATTCTTTGCACTAGAAGCTGCTGAGGATGCCAGTCAATTTCGGCTCAGACCTCCGTACTATGTATGTGTAAATACGAAAGCTTGCAAAGGACTATAGCTCAATGAAGCGCAAGGACGCGCATTTCTTTCGTAAGGGATTAGGTGGCTCGCTGGACTAATACTAGCCTGGCTTAAAGTTAAAGTTTTGTTACCTTGCTGAAAAGTCACTCACACCTTTGCGTAAGTACCTACATATAAAAAGCCCTCTGTAAAAAAAAATATATATATATAAAATAAAAAGGGGTTTCGCTCAACTTCCAACTTTTCCCCTTTCACACGCATCTCGATCTCTACTTACGCGATACCGCTATCTCTAACGGTGCCTTGACAAAGCAACAAAACCACTTCGCAACGCAAGCGATCCCGAAGCCCCTGTTATTACTGCAGCAAAGCGGAATATTCAACATGCCTCACTCCAACGAGACGGACCCGGCAACGGTCGAACAGGAGGTCCCAGCGATACTTGATCTGAATATCCATCTACTCTGTTATTTTACCGCTCAAATAACAGCAAAACACGTATTCAATCTTCAAATATATACTCGGAAATGGTACAATTTCTTAGTGTCAGGACTCCTTCAGGGACACTAATATGGGCTAGGTGTAGACATATGTTGTTGCGCGAGGATCTAAGTCCTTCTGCGCGGCTACGGAGGCTACCCTACTAGCTATATACAAGAAGACAGGTATGAGGCTTCCTTTGTTGTGTGGTTTGAGGATCACGACCCTAATCCTGGTGGTGTGGGTTCTGGGGAGAGCCTCATGACACTTAGGAAATCAAATCGCAGATATATATTCACTAGGGAAGCTTAAATGCCTGCTGCCTGAGATTAGAATTATGATATACGATTATATGATGCCCGCTAATTCGAATCATTTCGATTTATGTGGTACTTCAGAACGTTCCCGGTCGCTTGGTCCGCACCGGAAATTCTTCGCAGTCCCTGAAATCGCGCACGTGTGTCGGGATATGAGGCAATATGCCATGAGGAGATACCGATCTATATGGTATAACTATTCATTGGTTGAGGCGGCGCAACTGGACGAGCCTATAGGAAACTAGCAAAACTCCTAGGTCGGAATTATTCAGCTTTGGATTCTTCGACTCTAAAAAGGACTCTCTTGAAATTCATCTCAGGTCTGTTCGAGCGGTACAATTGGTTGAAGACGCAACGTTAGAATGGGATAACGCGTTTCAAGCACCAACATTAACGAACGTATTATCAACCCGGGTAAAACGGTATTCGCTAAAAGAAACGGACAAGTTTTTCGTCTTTACGCTGAAGGAATCTGGGATGTGGCAGAGCTTTTGGGAAGGCCCGTGGGTTAAAAACCGAAAGCCTTCTGTTTTGGTCTAAGGGAATAAAATGCAGTCTCGCGGGTTCTACCGCTGTGTATAAGTAGGAATGGAACCAATACGAATTCCTGGCATCCAGCCTCCCTCTACACCTTGAGAAGCATCATGCCAGGGGTTGCACTATGTGGGTTGGATGCGCTGGGACTCGGCAGCTGTTACCTCAGCTATACGTCCCAGCGCATGACGATGCAGACTGTAGGCCGATAGCTCCTGCCGATAGCTGCTGAGCTCCCGACCTAGTTACAGAGCTTGTTTAAAGTAGATTGCTTCGGGGATTAGGCGCTTGGCTCAGACTCTGCTTCGATTCCAAAACCAGCCCGACAAAACAACTTTCGTTGTTGGGCATGCTGTCATCATTGCCGTTTAGTGCACCAATTGTAGGACTATATGGCGATAGACCGAGGCGCAAGTATTTGCAGATCTAGACCGACGCCATGCGAAAATCATATCACGATGAATTTCGGCAAAGGTCGTTTTGCCTAGCTTGTTGGCTCTATATCCCTTCACGACGGAATTACCCTATAGGTAGATGTAGAAGTAAAAGTAAAAAGGCTACCTGTGGAAGGGATCGTACCACAAGAAGACAAGGGGCAAAGCGAAGTTGTATTTCAGATGGAGACTATTGAGTGGAGAGGAGGTGTGGAAGTAGCTTTAGATGGTTCCCCCTCACAATTAAACAAAACAAGAAAATAAAATCTTAAAATTGATCACAGAGTGATAAATTGTGTTAAAATAAGGTTTTAAGTTATCAGCACATACGTCATTCACAAGAGCGTTTTCAAAATACCGGATTTTAAACTAGGCAGATATTTAACTCGTAAGGAAATATAAAAGCCGCGCTTTATCTACCTAGGTACTTATAGGAGGGAAGATCAACTTCATCTACTTACTGCAAAACTGTAACCCAATAATAGCTCGTGCTACAACATCGGTTAGAAGTGCAAAAAGGGAGGGACAACGAAGCCGTGAGTCGGACCTTGACTAACACCCCATAGTGAAGCAGCCATTAATATTTTATCCAATCCAGCCTATGCCCACAGCCCACATTTATTTTTCCGAGCTATATAGTAGCCATTACTGATTCGAAGCGCTGAATGCAGCATACCGTCACAAGCCTATCAAATCCTCAAACATGGCAACCTCACATCATCGTAAAGGATCAGCCGATAAAATGAGCAACGAGCAAGCCGCACATCACCACGACGATGAGGCCAAGACGAAGACGAATCATAGCATGTTGTGGCCCTCTCGTGTTTCCACATGGCCTTTTCGGTTTATCAAACAAACATTAAGTGACTATCAGAGTGGACGCAATATGCGAAAACGGATAACTCAAGAACCAGAACATTGGGTGCACCAAGCCGGCGAATGGCCTTGGAGGATTGAGCATGTAGTTCAATGGGACCCTTCGAAAAATTTTCGCGTACTCTCGGTTCTTGAAGTGAACGATCTATATTATTACGCAATGGAGTCGGAGAGGAAAATGAAGCCGGAGGATATTGTCGTGCCACAGACTCAACGGCCTTTCCGCGTGGAGGAGAGGGACGAATTGATGGATTACCTCACACGACCATAGATACTCGGGATTTGCGTTGAAATCGGGCGGCTGGTACATAAAGATATATTATTCAGGCACCACCTGACGCTACTGCACCTAGACCTGTTCCTTATGCTGAGCAATATACGAATCACTCGTCTACCCTCGCAATTTGAACAGTTTAAGAAATTGAGTAAAACGCTTTCGGTCACTATGTAGATATAATAGAGTCCATCGTATCCACTGATTCCTCCCTGCCGAGATGTGCGTGCCGCTAAGCGTACAATGCAGCCAACCGATGATCCAGCCAACTAATTCTTGACTATCATCTTGACTAATTTCGTAGCCGTAACCTGTGGATGAGTGTATCGTTGGTGCGAGGTTTATCCATTGCTAGCGTACCAGCTTCATTCTCAATTAGAACATACACCAATCGACCATGTGGCATTGTACTTGAGAGAGAAAAAATAAAGGCTTTAGTTTTAAGAAGTACCAAATGAATTGGCGTATGTAAGCCGCTAAGCGTGGTGTTTTTTGGGGCTGTGTTGAGGAAGACGGGATCGAGTCGTTGAGAGATGGTGGCCGAGGGAGAAACGCCTAGCCTACGGGAGGTTGGCTATATATGCCTTGCATTTTGCCTCGTGCTTTGGAATGGTTGCAGAGGTGCTTCAATTTAGGTTTGTTGGTTATGCCGATGACTCGATATAGGTTGACTACGTTGATGACGCGGCAGAGGCCTGGTTGTAGTCTATTCTCCTTGTTGGCCACACTCCTTTTTGAGGATGCTTGCATCGACTGCATTTGCACTTATTGTATAGCGATTATTGCTTATTGTAAGGTATTATTCGAGCCTTGCGCTCGAGGTCTTTGGCCGTATGCGAGTAAAGGGGGTCGAAAGCACCTGCGGGGTCGCTTTTTGATAAGGAAGAAAACTGCATAAATATCAGGTGGTTGATATGGTGTTAGGAATAAATGGACAATGTTGAGTTATGAGTATTAGGTTAATAAACCGTATATTATATTATTTAAAAAACTAAGTCTAGGATAATATAATATAGTAATACTTCTACTTATATAAAAAATATATATAAAGCGAAGTATTTAGCTATTAAATTTACTAGCTTTTTTAATTTTAACATTTTTACTTAAACTATATATATTTTATATAAAGTTATTATAAACTTTTTTTTTTAACTATTGTTATAGCTTAAGCGCTATAATATCATAGCCCAGGCGCTGGTGTAGCTAGTGTGGCTAGTGTAGCTAGGGTAGCTAGTAGTCCATGCGGGGGCTATAGTATTCACTGGCCAGTATTCACTAGGCAACTGCTGTAGTAAATACCTTCGCGGGCTATATATCTAAGTATAAATTCCTATACCTATTACGCTTCTTTTTTCCTTTCTTCTTTATATAAAATATTAGCTCTTAATAATAAGTAAATTAAGTGTTTGGACCTGCTACCTTTATTATATTTATTACAACTATTTTTTTTTATATTTAAAATTATATTTATTTTTTAAAATATATATTGTTAACTTTTTAATAAAATAAATTACTTAACTTTACTTATTTTATTAATTTTAATAGTAAATTTAATAAACATTTTTTTTAACTTTTATTACTTAAATAAATATTATATTAAATACTTTTATTAAATTATAGTTTTAAAACAGCATAATTTTTTTTTTAATTTTTTAGCTTTAATAATAGCTATAAAAAATATATATTATTTTTTCTTTTTTTATTAATTTTTAATTAATGCTTTATTTAATATATTAAATACTTTAATTTTAAAATAACTTTTATTAATATTAAAAAATTTAACAAAATAATTAAAATAATCTTTTAAATTAATATTTAATATATAAATTTTTTAATTTATTTTATTTTATTTGCTATAAAAAAATAAATTAAAAATAAATATAAAAATTTTTTTTCTTTTTTTAATATTAAATAATTTAATAGCGTTAAAAACTTATTTTTAAGCTTAAACTATTATAAATATTTTTTAATTTTAAAGCTTAATATTTTTAAGTTTATTAAACATTTTTTAAAGTTTAAAAGGTATTTTAATATAATAATAAAATATAAAATATAAAAATATAAAAATTTAATTAGTTTAAGTTTTTATTATAAACAATAGTTAAAATAATAGCTTTAACGTTAATAAAAGTTATTTATAAAATAACTTTTTATAAAATACTTAATAATATAATATTTAATAGTAGTAGTTAAAACTATTATAAATAATATTATTAAAATTATTAAAAAAAAAAATTTTTAATAATATATGAATAAATAATATTTTTTAAAAAATTAATTAATTAAATTATAATATTTAAAAAGGTTCCTTAAAATAAAACGCTGTAAAAAATAAAAACCTTATATAAAATAATTATAAGCTTTTAAAAAAGTTTTATATAATAAAAAATAAAATAAAAATACTTTATAAAACATAAACTTAGCTAATTTTTTTATTTATATTATAACTAAAAATTTAAAATATCTTTAAAAATAATAAACTTATTTTATAAAAATACTTTAATAAGCTTATTAACTATTTATTTAAATATAAAAATTTATTAAAAATTAACATTTTTTTATTAAATTATTTTTTTATAAAAAGCTTATTAAATTAAAACATGTTTTATTTTACTATAAAACTATAAGTTTTTAACTATAACTATAACTTTTTAATTATTTTTATAAATAATAATAATAGTTATATTTTTTTTATAATATTTAATTTAAACAATAGTCTTTAAAACTATATATTTTCTTTAATAGCTTAAATTTACTTTATAAGCTTTAATTTATAAAAAAGTAAAACAGTATTTTATTATTTTTTAAAGCTTTAATTAATAACAACATTATTTATATTAAAAATATATTTTATAATTAAACGCTTAATTTAAATATAATTAATTTAATTAATATTAATTTAATTTATAAAATTTTATAATTTTTTTTAATAATATAGTTTTAAATTAATAATATTATATAAATAATATAATATTTATTTAACTACTTTAAAATATATTATTATAAAGTTTTTTATATATTTATTTAAATAAAATATAATATATACTATATTTAATTTAATATTTAATATAGTATATATTAAATAACTAATAACTTTTATAAACTATTATATATATTTTTTTACTAACTTTATAGCTATTAATAAGTTTTAAAATTTTATTTATATTTATAAATATAATAATAATATATACTTTTTACTAGCCTAGTTCTTTAATTATTTTTTTAAATAAACTTTTTAACTAAAATAAATATATTTATTCTTTTAGTTTTATATAATAATTATTTTAAAGTAATAAAAATATAGCTTTAAATTTTATATTTTAAATCTTTTTAATAATATTTTTTTAATTTTATTAAATTTTCTTTTTAAAAGTTTTACTATTAATAAATTATTAATATATATAATAATATATATATATTTTTTTATAAAAACATTAATATTTAAATTTAATAATTTAAATTTTAATATTTTAAAAAACTTAAATAATATATAATACTATATTTTAAAAACTTGTTTTAAGCTATATAATACTTTATTTAATTTATAAACTTTTTTAAAACTATTTTTAAATTTAAAAAATTATTAAATATAAACGTTTTTTTTAATTTTATTATATAAAAAAACAATCTTAATATTTATTTATTTAACTTTAAAGTTTAAAGCAGCAATAAAAATAAAAATAGCTTTATAGCTTATTAGTTTAATTATTAAAGCAAAAGTTTCGTTATAATTTTTACTAAAAATTTATTTAAAACTATAAATAACTTATTAAGCTTTATACTTAGTAATTTTTCCATTAAAGCTTATTTTAATCTTATAAACTTATTTTTTAAATATTAAATTTTTTTAATAAATAGCTTATAAAATATCTAAATATAATTATTTATTAATAATTAAAATTTAACCCTTATAGCTTTATATTATTTTATTTATTTAATATTTTTATTTATTTATTTATAGCTTTTAAGTTTTATTTTAATAGTTAATAAAATAAAAAATAAAACAGCAATTATTATTTTAAACGTTAAAATTAATACTTATAAACTATAATAAATTTAATTACTTTTTTAAACTTTAAAATATAAATTATAATAATTTTCTAGCTTTAATATATTTAATAAAAAACTTCTTAGCTTTAAATAAAGCTATTTTAATAAATATTAATTTTTAAAAAACACGAGCAAAAAATTTAAAAGTATAAAAATAAAAATATTTAAAAGTATTAAAAACTTTTAAAATATTAGCAAAAAAAACCTTTTTAAAAATATAAATAATATATAAAACTTTAAAAAATCCGCTAGTATTAAATAAAAAGCTACTTTTTTTTTAAAGTAGTTACTTTTTTAGCTTTTTTAATAACTCGTTTATATTTTTATTTATTAAAAAAAAATAAAAATGTTTAAGTTTTTAGCAAAAAAGCTACAACTAAATAAAATAAAGGTTTTCTTAGTTTAAAATTTTAGCTAAGAAATTTTTAATTGTTTAAATAAAATATTTTACTTTTTTATTTAAAAAGCTTTTTTATAATTATTAGCTTTTATTATATATATATAGTTATATTTAATATTTTAATATAAATAAATAACGATTAATTATTAAATAAATATATATAAATAAATTTATTTTTTATTTTAAATATAAATAAATATATAATTATTATTATATATTTACTACTTTTTATTTATTTTTTTATTTATATATATATACAAACTATTTTATTTAACACTTTTAATATATTTAATATATTTATTAAAGTTTTAGCTTTAAAATAGCTAGTAGCTTATATTTATTATAAAACTTTTTTAATTTTATTTAAATTAAAAATTATTTTAAAAATTTTAATATTATAATATATTTTATTAACTTAAAGCAAAAACTAATAATTATTTATTATAGCTAATAAATTATTTTATATAGCTGGAAAAACTTTTAAAAAATAACACTAGTAGAATATAAGCTAAGTTTTACTTTTATATCCGTTAATAACTAATAAATTATTTTATGTAGCCGGCTTTAGCTTTAATTATATAAAATATTTAAAAAAGCTTTAATTTTACTCGGGTTAAAAATTATTTTAAAAAATTTAATATTATAATATATTTTATTAACTTAAAATAAAAACTAATAATTATTTATTATAGTTAATAAATTATTTTATATAGCTAGAAAAATCCTTAAAAAACAACACTAGTAAAACATAAAATAAATTTTACCTTTATATTTATTAATAATTAATAAATTATTTTATATAGCTAGCTTTAGCTTTAATTATATAAAATATTTAAAAAAGTTTTAATTTTATTCGGGTTAAAAATTATTTTAAAAATTTTAATATTATAATATATTTTTTTAACTTAAAACAAAAATTAATAATTACTTGCTATAACTAATAAATTATTTTATATAGCTAGAAAAGTTTTTAAAAAATAACGCCGGCAAAACATAAGCTAAGTTTTATTTTTATATTTATTAATAATTAATAAATTATTTTATATAGCTAGCTTTAGTTTTAATTATATAAAACATTTAAAAAAGCTTTAAATTTAATAAATAAGTTTTTATTATTATTTTTAATAATAATTATATTAATTATTTTAAACTTGTTTAATTTTATACTTGTTTTAATTTTAAATATTTTTATATAAGCTTAAATATATTAAGTTTAAATTAATAATTAATATAAACAATAAACTAATTATTAAATCCGTATATAAAAAATCTATATAAATAATATAATAATTAATAAATAAATTTAATATAAATAATAATAATAATAATTACTAGCTGGTTAAACGGATTATATTAATTATTTAGGTTTAATTTTTATTTTTTAATAAAAATCTACTTACACCTTTTTTAAATAAATAGCGCAGCCGTTTAAAAAATAGCTAATATATTTCCGTTTTTTTATTAAACTTTTATAACTGTTTAAAAAAAAAACTATTAAATTATTCGCGTAATAATTATACCGATTATTTTTAACCTATTTAATTTTATACTTATATATTAATTATTTTTAACTTATTTAGTTTTATACTTATATACCGATTATTTTTAACTTATTTAATTTTATACTTGTTTTAATTTTAAACACTTTTATATAAACTTAAATTTATTAAATTTAAATTAATAATTAGTATAAAAAATAAACTAGTTATTAAATTTATACAAAAAAAATTTATATAAATAATATAATAATTAATAAATAAATTTAATATAAATAATAATAATAATAATTATTAGCTAGTTAAATAAATTATATTAATTGCTTAGGCCCGATTTTTATTTTTTAATAAAGATTTGTTTACGCTTTTTTTAAATAAATAACGCAGCTATTTAAAAAGTAGCTAGTATATCTTTGTTTTTTTATTATTAAGCTTTTATAGCTGTTTAAAAAAAAAAACTAATAAATTATTTATATTTTACATAGTTATTATTTTAGTTATTATTTTAGTTATTAATTATAATATTATATATATTTAATAAATAATAAATAATAATTAATAAATAATAAATAATAATAAAAAAAAAGGTTTTATTAAATAAAGGGTTTTAAAAACTTAAGCTTTTTTACCCCTAGGTTAAAAAAGCCTTTAGTTTTAAACGTTTTTTTAAAAACTTTTTAAAATTTTTTTATAAAAATATATATATATTTTTTAATAATAATAACTTTATAAGCTTTAATAATTATATAATTATTTAGCTTATAAATAATAAAGTTATA
>MU619760.1:0-196094 GCA_025201785.1 Xylaria longipes
TTTTATTAAGTTTTAAAAAATATTTAATATTTTATTAATAAAATAATTTTATTTTATATATTATATATAAATAAAATTTATATTTTTAATATAAAAGTTTTTATATTTAATATTATATAAAATATTAATTGTTTTAAAGTTTATAAAAAATATTAAAAAACTAAATATTTTTTTATATATTAAAAGTATAATATATTTCCGGATTATATAGCTAAGTTATAAATTAATACTAGTAATAAGTAGTGCTTAATAAATAAAAATATTTTTTAAAAGTATACTTTTAATTATTTATTATTATATAATTATATATTATTTTAAGTTAAAAACTTTTTTTAATTTTATATATAAAGGTTTTTTTATAATTATATTTTTATTTTAAAAGTTAGTATTATAAAGTTATTTTATTATATAGAAAAGTTTTAATTAAAAAGTTATTAACTTAAAATAAAAAATGTAAATAATATTTAGGATTATTATATAAAAATTTAAAGTTAATATAATAAAATAAATCTACTTTAAATAAATTATATAATATAGTTTTTTTTTAATTATATAATTAACTTTTAGTTTAATATATTTTTTATATAAAATATATTATAAATATTATTAATAATTTTAATATTAATAGATTATAATATTTATAGTTTAATAAGTTTAAAATTTTCTACTAATATTTTTTATAGATTTTTTAGTTTATATTTTGATTAGCTATATTTAATATATAAATATACCGCTTATATATTAATCTTTTTTTTACTTATTATATAAAGGTTACGTAAGGTATTATTATATATTTATAAGTTAATAATCCTTTATATAAAAGCTAAAAAAATACTAGTATATTTAACGATTTTTTTAATTATAAATTTATATAAAATATTTATTAAAAACGTTTAAGGTTATTTTTTAAAAGTTTTAACGTTTTTATATATTTATTTTTAATAGTTTTTATATAATTAATTATTGTTCAATATAGTTGTAAATATTAAAAATTAATTATAAAATAAACTTTTATATAGTTTATATAATAATAATTAAAAATAATATAATTATATGCTATTAATTAAACTTTTATATAAAAGCTAAGCTAAAATACGTAAAAATAATTAAATTTTTTTTTTTATTAATATTACTAAAAAAACTAAAATATAATATAAAATATTTAATTTATATAAAAAAATATATTAAAATATAATTAAAATTAAAATTTTGTTTTTATTTTTATTAATTTATATTTTTTAGCCGAAAATACTAATTAATATTAAGTAGCTAAAAGGTATAATATTATATATTTAAAAAAAAATAAAATAAATAGTTTTTTATATTAATTTATTTAACTAATTAGCTAAGTGTACAAAAGAGAAGCCTTTATACGCAGAATTCTCCTATAGGTAAAAAATTCTATAAACGTATACTACCTGCTTAATCGGGCTACAGGGGTAATTAAGCGACTGCTTAATTGCTAGTGTTGTATGTATATCCTTGTATATAGGTAGCTTTATAAGCAGTTAATCCAAATATCATAACAAAAACTATATTTTTTAACTGTTTAATATTTTTATTATTTTATAAAAAAGCTTTTTATTATTGTTTTATATTTATATAGCTAGTTTTAATTATTAAATAAGTTTATTTAAACGTATTTAATAATAAAATTAATAATATTTTATAAATAGTTTTATATTTTTTAATTATAATTATTTATATATATAGCTAGGAGTTGTTAACTTAGTAGTAATTTAGCTTTTTTACGTAGTAAAAAATAATATTATTATTATTATAGTTATAATACTATTTTTTTAGCTTATAAATAAAGTATTTTATAAGCTAAAAATACTTTAGCTAATATTATTATTTTTTAATATTATTATTTAACGGTATAAATTATAGTATTAACTTATAATAAAATATATAAAATTAACTTTAATATATAAAAAATATTAAAAATAGTAGTTAAAACAACGATTTTTGCTTTAAAATAAACAGGTTTTTAATTTTAGTAGTATAAATAAGTTTATTTTATATATTATTACAAGCTATATATAATATAAATAAATAAATAAAAAAAATTTTTGCTAAAGTATATATAATATAATAATTTTTGATTAAATATATATTAATATAATATTATATATAATATTATATAAATAGTATAATAATAGGTTATAAATGTTTTAAAAACTATTTATTTTTAATAAAGCTAAAAACAAATAAACTAAAGCTTTATATTATATATATAATTTATATTATAATAATATTATTTATAATATTTAATATAATACTATATATATTATTATTAACTAATATATTAAATTTTAATATATTAGCTAGTAAAAATTTATATTTTTTTAAGCTATATAATAAAATAAAATATAATTATTTATTTATTTCGGAAGATTTTTTTTTTTTTTTTATAAATATATTTAAGCTTGTTTTTTTAATATTTTTAAGCTTAAAAGTATATTAAATAATAATAAAAATTAGTTTTAAGCTTTTAATAAAAGTAGTAAAATTATTATTATTTAAAAAGTTTAAAATATTTATTATAGCTTTTAATATAATAATATATAAAAATATTTATTTAATAGTTTAAAGATTTAATTTAACTTTAATATAAAAAACGTAAAAAATATATAATTTATTAAATATTTTTAAAATATATATTTTTATATAAGCTAATATAAGGTTTTTAAATTTATTAATTAAAATATAATAAAAAGTATTAATATAAAAAATAAAATTGTTTAAATTAAAAATTTAAATAATATAACGTTTTTTAAACAAAGTATAAGTTTTTAAAATTTTATTATTTATTATAAGTTAAATAGTTTTTAAAAAATTAATTTTTATTAGGAAAAACTTAGCTTTAAGTATTAATAATAGTAAAAAAAAAAGTTTAACAGTAAAATTAATAGTAAAAGTTTTAAAAAAGTTATAATTAAAGCTTTTAAAAGTTTTAAAAGTTTTAAAATTAATAATAGTAGTAGTAACTAAAAAAATATTATTTTTAATATTTAAAAACTATTTATATTATTAACGATATATAGCTGTTTATTTTTTAAGCTTTTTTTTTATTAGTTTAATAAGTATAAAGTTAGCTTTTAATTTTTTTTTTTTTATAAAAGTATTAGTTCGCTTAATAATAATAGCTTTATATATATTATTATTATATTCATTAATGTTTTTAGTACTTATAAATCTTATAACAGCTTTTATAGCTTGTTTTTTATTTTTTAAAGGTATTTGCTGTAGTAATATTTTAATTTTTTTATTTATAAAGTTATTAAAATATATAATAATAAAAGCAAACTTTATACAGCTAAATAAGTGCTATTAAATATAACTTAGTTAATTTTTTTTTTATAAAATTAATTTAAACAAGTAATAAAATGCTGTTAATAAAAATAAAAACAATAGTAATAATAATATTAATAATAATAAACAAATAATAAATAACGATATAATAAATACTTTAAGCGATAAAAGTAGTAGTTAAGCGTAGCTATTTATTTTTTAATAAATAAAAAAGTATTAAAGGTTAAATATAATATTTATAAAAATTTAAAAATAATTTAACAGCTTTTATAGCTTTTAAAATACTAAGCGTATTTTTTACAGCTTTTAAGGCTATATAAGCTATTTTTAGTAAAAAAATAAACTTTGTTAGGTGAATTAAAGTATATTTTAGGTATAAAAAATATATTATTGGGTAAATATAGAAAATGTATAATATATACTGCAAAATTCTGGGTGGGTCCTGACACTTTGTTTCGAAATGACAGTAAGTATATTGTGGGAAAGTCGCCAAGCGTGTCAAATCAGATGTCGGAGTGAAATTCGTCGTTAGCCTTGTTGCCCTGCTCGTCTTCCCCGTCGGCCTGGAACCCGCCATATTGAGAAGCATCTCCAGCTGGCTCATAGTACATAAACTGCTGGAAGTCATTCTCCTGTCCACCGGCCACATTCATATTACAGCCGGTATGATGAAGCGGATCTTCGGCTGTTCCATAGTTAATATACTGCTGGAAGTCGTTCTCCTGTTCGCCAATCGTATCCATGCCATAGCCATCACTTCCAAGGAAGTTCCCTGCTCGCTGGAAGCTCACGTCCTGCTGAAAGTTGCAGCCTTGTCCCTGGTTGGAGACGTTGTTCATAGGCAAGGCGTCAGGATAAGCAGGCCTCGCTTGGTACAGCAGGGAACCTTGGAGCAAGGCATACAAGGCGTGAATTGACTTGTGCTCATCCAAGTCAACCTGGCGAATAAATCCAGATGGGCCCCATCTAGGGCATCCAGGTTCCATGCAAGAGAACGGAAGCAGAGGAAGGTCTGACAAGTCAGGCGTGGGCGCCACGTCGGCGGGAAGTTGTTCCTGAGGTTCGGCCTCAACTAGGCCGTAGTTGCGATGCTTGTGACGAATATGCTGAGCCAGACAGATGGTCCGCGCGATGGAATGCGTTTGGCCCCTGGTACCGGTTGCATAGGAGGCAAGGATATGCGGGAGCCTCTGTGTGGCGTTTGATGTGGCGCCTTAGAGTATCTACTCGAGTAATCGCAACACCCGTCCCTGCAGCCTTGTCGCAGTACATGCTTCTCTACACAGGTTCCCTCGCGGAGGGTGGAATAGGGTGGAAGCTGCAGTGACACCACCCGGGCGGCCTCAAGATAGAAATTACAGGCAGCTAAAACATGTACCGTGAAACATGGAATCGAGTCTGCCTCAAGTTCCGCCCCAATACTTACGTACCTAATGCACCCCTCCTATGCGCCTTACCCCCTATGCGCCTTACCCTCCGCCCTACGCAGCAACCCCTATCGCAAGGGCTTGTTCAATTGAACACAGGAAAGTTAGTATTCCCCTTTCTCATCGCATTTATCTATTGCGTTCTTCGTCCAACCGTATTACGCCATTAATAAGCACGACCTAGACCACAGCCCCTCAAGCATACAACTGGGGGCTGTGAACCGAGGCTTGAGCTAGTAGTTGCCAATCAGCTGAATGTACCTGGTTAGTGTTTAGGGCGTCTGAGCAATGTTTACTATGAATAATAAGATTTTCCTGATTTGGTAAACATACAGCAGAGATTTTAGAAGGGATGCTCGTACGGTATTATGCATGTCATACTTATAAACGATTATATCATAGCAATTAAGTTCGAGACAGGGGATTACCTACAACATTAGGAGCAGTGCGGAAAACCCGCCTTGCCTACGCTGTGTACTCCGCCCCCTACGAACCACATTACCTAATCGAAAATTTGCAGCATTTAAGTGACCACTTGTCTCAGTCTATGTCACACGGACCCAAGGGTAGGTCAGGGCCTAGGTCAACCCCCAGGTTTGGCGAACTGCATATTCGTATGCATATTCGTGAGTCTGTAAATAATCATATGATCTGGTGGCAGAGCCTATGGATTATCAGAGGCTTCCCGTCTTGTTCTCGTGCTTCCCGTATGTTCTGATCTATCCGAGACAGCAGTACGAGGGCGCGAGGGCAAGTGGAAGTAAGGAAGCCAGGCGGCTGGCCCAGATGAAGCTATTCGCATATATAACCTGGCGTTCGCCCGCCTGGCTAGATAGGAGGACTAGAGATCCAGAGCCCCCTTGATCGCATAGATGATTATTAGTCAATCTGAACACTTCTCAAGCCCTTGATCACAAGCCCTTGTAACATCCAAAGCCTTGAATACAAACCCTTGTCACAGCAATCGCCTAGCCATATGTATTAAAGTTAGATCGTGCTGCGAAGCGTTGCCAAGCAGATCGCCTGGCAACCTATGTCGATAAAGTTGAACATGTAATAAAGAACGTATACCCTCGAATCGCTTTATCGATGCTCCATGATCTTGTTCCGCTCCTCGGACGTGAGTTTTTCTACATGTCTTCTATTAATAACTTTCCTTTGATAATATTATAGTCGGACATCTTACCATTTAGTTCCTTCCCCGAGCCGCGGCGAAGGTCGTACCCTTCGATAGGCTTAGCTAATGCAGTAGGTGTCCTCGAAGAGCGTAGATCGGGACCTTCGTGATATTATGAATAGGTAGTTGTTCTAGTGACTTCTTGTCGCCAAGACGCTGGACATCGCGGTCAAAGAACTCCACCGATAATGGGGCGATGAGTTCTTGAAGCGTCCAGCTCCGGGTAAGCCGTCTACTATTACGGAATTCCCTTTTCCACATTGACCGGAGTGGTTCGTCGACATGCTCAGCGTGGTTTCTCGAGACATCTAATAGGTAGACATAGCATTTTGTTGCATTTTTGCACCATCAAACATGGAATTGATAGCCTCGGGAAGCTCTGTGCTGTTCGAATTGTCGATACAGCACATATAATAGCATAGCGGATGAGTGTGCTTGTTAAATTATTATGTCGCATATATATACCCCTATCTGTGACTGACAGTAATAACATGGTCCAAAGAAACTTTGCTGGGAATTCACGATGACTGTATGTTTGTTTTAATGTTTCTTATTTTTCTCTTTCTCAAGCTGTCAACGTGGATCGAGCGGATGCATCTACTTTATCAATGATAACAATATTTACCGGTTAGTCTAACCTCTTGGATCACAATCAAAGCTATGCAACAATTCATTTCTAAAATGATGGGCTTTAGGTCCCTTATAGGACGCATACTGCTGTTATTCCGTCTCCGTCCCGGTCTAGGGAGACCTCGTTCCGGAGAGCTTAAGTCATTGGCGCACTTGTTAACAGTGACTTATACCTACCGAGCCTCGAACTTTTGAGATAAGATTTTCGCATTCCAATTTCTTCTTCCTCAGTTCGCGGGCCGCTTTAAAAACGTCGATTACAATGAAGACCGCAAGTCTGTATTTAGACACATAACAGCTCAGTATGTAACACGGCACTAGATCTCTCGCTGCTAAAATATTATAAGCCTTTTTTCGAATCTCTATTGCTTCCTAGTGAAACCCCTTAAAGCCCTTTTTAAGTTCTCGATTTCACCTACTCCGACGCCAGCTGTTATAACAGCAGCAACGCAGAGACAATGGCAGATCGAGTAACACTCGATGAATTCATTTACGAAGGTCGGACCCACTGCCCTCCGGTTGACAATAACACGTGCAATTCATGCTTCACCACAACGAAAGCTCTTTTCTGTACTGGCCGTTGTATAGGCTGAATCTGCGCGGCCTATTCGATACCAGATATGAACGACGACGAACTGCCAACTAGATTCTTGAGATTCCTCCTAGGTCCAGAGTTGAATGATCAGACTGAAGAGGCACCGGATACGCAGCTTTCCGAGATTAACTCTCTACTCCCGTTATTTACTATGGAGACCGACAGGAGCCCACTAAGGGCAGATTTGAACGGGTTAATCAGAGCCCGAAATCAGGAGCTTGCAGGAAAAACGTGCTTCATAATTGGAAAGGGACTCGTGGGAATCTCTACAGCTCCAGTTAAACTAGGTAATTCCCTCGCTCTACTACATCCTGCACCTATCTATCTCATTCTCAGAAAGGTAGAAGGTCGAAACGGGGACTCAAGTGCCGCACAAAAGCATAGAATTGTTGCACGGGCAGCTGTTGACGACAGCTAGGGGGCGTGAAGGCCGTGATCAGTTTTTCCTCTAACCAACGCTTCCAGATTGTCTAACACATATGCTATCGTTCTTGCGCAAGAAAATATGTCCGGAATGAAATGAGGGTTATCGCATTGTACTGGTATTTTATGTCCATTAATCAAAGCAGACACGTTGAATCATTTCATTCACTATAGTTGATCCCTTCCTAGTAGAGCTCAATTGGAGTTAATGATTGAAGGTACGAGCACCTCGCTTTTAGGCTACACAAGATAATATGGGGACGGTGATCATATAAAAAGAATTCTCCACCAATAAAGAAATTGACTAGCTGATGGCTAATATGAGCAAGACAGGTGGTAGAAGGTGGTTGAAGGTCAGAATGTGGCCGGGCGGAGATGGAACCGCGACCAACAACTGAGCGTAGCAATATATACAATACCCGTGATATAAAAGACTAATCTATGCCCGCGTAGAATATGCCTTTCCTCACCAGTCACGGCACCATCTAGAAACTGTTTAGAGGTTACGATTCCCACGGCGGAAGCCCAAGACACAAGACAACATGAAGGCCTCCTACCCTCTCCTGACGCTCTTTGCTGCGGGATTATCACCCGTGAGCGCCCACTGGGTCTACAACCGGCTCATCGTCAACGGCGAAGTTGCCGGGGAGCCGTACCAATACATCCGCCCGCCGCTGAACGGGAACAACTTCCTATCGAACGTGAACTCGACCGACATGCGATGCAACGTCGGGGGCAGCTCAGGGCTCCCCAACAACACCGAGACGGCGACGGTGCGAGCGGGCGACGAGCTCGGCTTCGGCATCGACTCGACGTTCGGACACCCGGGGATCCAACAAGTCTACCTCTCGCGCGCGCCCGAGGCACCACCGAACGTCACCTCATCCCTGTCGTCTTACGACGGCTCGGGCGGCTGGGCGCGCATCTATTCCCTCACGACGACCCCGACGTGGCCGAACGGCACGGGGACAGTGGGCAAGAACAGCTTCGCGGAAGCGCGCCCGGGTGCCGTCGACTGGGCCACGCACAAGCTGACGTCGTTCCTGTTCCAACTCCCCGCCGAGACGCCCGCGGGCGAGTACCTCCTGCGTGCGGAGGGGATGGCGGTGCACGCCGCGCATAAGCCGGGCGGAGCGCAGTTTTACGTCTCGTGTGCGCAGATCCGCGTCGTGAACGAGCTACAAGCCCATGGTCGTAATAGTTCCGAGCTTGGCCCACTTGTTAGGATTCCGGGGGTGTATCGCGGGAATGAGCCCGGGGTGTTGCTCCCGGTGTTCTGGTCTAGCCTGACGAGGTATACGACGGCCGGACCCGCGCTGTGGCCCCCCGGGACGAAGGAGGAGCATGTTGCGAAGTACTTGTGAGGCTCTTGGGTCGGATTTGGGTTAGAGAATGCAAGAGCAGTGTGACTGGTCATACTAGAATTTCTAGAAGCCTTAGATAGGGTGTGTTGGGCGGGTGTGTTTAAGACTGGTTAGATGTAGACTAGATGATGTCGAGTTGTGAGAGATATCTCACCCGCCTAAACCTACCTCACGAGGAGAGATGATATTGGCGCGTTCATATGAGATACACAACGTTACCTAGTACTAGGCGAGGTAATAGCTCAAGCTGGGGAAAGGGGGCTAGCCAAAGCTATAGGGCATTCTACTATAATTGCCCCATACGACAATGTAACGGAGTAGGTATAACAAGAAGGCCCCGATAAGAAACGAGGGTCTGGAGAAACATTCCCGTGGCCGACGGCGGAGAAGGCGAGAGGAGGGTATCCACTCATTCTGTCTACTTCCAGGAGGTCGTTCGGGGAATGGGGGAGAGTGCGACCTTACGTAACCGCCGCCGGGCCGACGCGACCTCGGTGTTGCACTTATTCATGCCTATCTCCCATAGATCGCATCTCATATCGCATTTAGACACATCATCGATCCCTTTTGTCTTTTTCGTTCTTTATTTACGGGTTGTTTTTTTGTGAGTTTTGTTGCGCTATCTATCCTGTACCACCCGACCCCGGACACCTTACGATGCCCCTCACAACGCCGTCCGTCTTCCCGCCGGCCTCGGACGAGTTCGTCAAGTTCGCGAGCCGGCGCAGCGTCGTTCACAGCACGAAGGGCATTGTCGCGTGCTCGCAGTCGCTGGCAGCAAAATGCGGCATTCAAGTTCTTGATGCAGGCGGCAATTGTGTTGTGAGTATTTACTAACTTGTTGTATGTGTAAATGAGCGCTCTTACTAACGAGTTTGCACATAGGATGCCGCGGTTGCTGTGGGTATGTCTGAAGTTCTCAATGCCGTTTACATCGCCTACCTATTTATATGCCCTGGGATGGGATGTGAAAATTAAGCCATGCTTTATTTCATCACATGCGAGAATATTAAGTGGACATCGAGCGCTAACAAGTAACCTCTACCCCTGAATACAGCCGCCGGCCTCAACATGACCGAACCGTGCTCAACTGGTATCGGTGGGGACATATTCTGCCTGTTCTACGATGCCAAGACAAAGAAGATCTCGGCCCTCAACGGATCGGGGCGGTCAGGTGCCAAATGCACGCTGGAGACGGTGCGGAAATCTCTCGGGATCCCCGATGGCCAGCCGGGTGCCATACCAATGGCCAGCGTGCACGCCGTCACGGTGCCCGGGGCACCGGCAGGCTGGTGCGATTCCGTCGCTCGATTCGGTAGCGGCAAGGTGACTATGGAGCAGATCCTCGCGCCTGCCATCGAGCTCGGCGAAAAGGGCTTCCCCGTCACGGAGGGTGTTGCATATTGGGTAAGTGTACAACTAGAAATAGGTTAGATGGCGGGCTAACGTAGAGTAGTGGGGTCGCTCCGAGCCGCAGATCCGCCGTGCCTCGCCGAACGGCAGCGAGATGTTAAAGAGGGATCCATCAGCGCTAGGAGGTGTGCGCGCGCCACGGGCGGGCGAGATCATGAAGAACCCCACGCTAGCCCAGACCTTCCGGGCCGTTGCGACGGAAGGCAAAGCCGGGTTCTACCAGGGGCGCATCGCCGAAGAACTCGTGAAAGTCGTACAGGATCTGGGCGGACATCTCGAGCTCGACGACCTAGCGCACCATCTCGAGGTCGGCAGCGAGCCAGTGGACGCCATCTCGCTACAGTTCCGCGGACAGAACGTCGCGCAGACACTACGGGACCGGATCGCGGACCCCGCGCAGCAGGCGACGAACCCGGACCTCGGCCTCGAGGTCTGGGAACACCCGCCCAACGGCCAGGGCATCGTGGCGCTGATGGCGCTAGGGATACTAGAGGAGCTGGAGAAGGCCGGCAAGATCCCGACGTTCAGGCCGGAGGATTTCAACACTGCACCATATCTACACGCCATCATCGAGGCGCTGCGCATCGCGTTCGCGGACGCGAGCTGGTTCGTCACGGACCCGAACGTAGAGCGCGTGCCCGTCGCCGACCTCTTGTCCCGCGAGTACCTATCTTCACGGGCAAAGGCGCTCTTCTCCGCCGAGAAGGCCGGCGCCATGCCCGAGCACGGGATGCCGTCGCCGGCACACCAGAGCAGCGACACGGTGTACTTCGCCGTGTCGGACAGCGAGGGGAACGCCGTGTCGTTCATCAACAGCAACTACGGCGGGTTCGGGACGTGCATCATCCCCAAGGGGTGCGGCTTCACGCTGCAGAACCGCGCGGCGAACTTCAGTCTGGACCCCAGCGGCAAACACCCGAATATCCTGGCGCCGCGCAAGAGACCCTACCATACCATCATCCCCGCCGCCGTCACGAATCTGCACGACGGTAGCTTACACTCCGTTTTCGGCGTCATGGGCGGCTTTATGCAGCCCCAGGGCCATGTCCAAGTGTTTCTTGGGCAGATCGTTGGAGGGCTGAATCCGCAGCAGGCGCTCGATGCCCCGCGCGTGTGTATCGGGGCTGGGATGCCGGACGACGGCAAGGTTATCGACACGAAGGTGTTTGTCGAAGAAGGGATGCCGGAGGAGACGATCGAGGGATTGCGGAAGCTAGGCCATGACGTCCAGGTTCTGAGGGGAATGGCCAGGTCAAAGTTTGGGAGAGGCCAGATTATCCGCTGGACGACCGACCCAGTTGAGAATGACATAGGCGTTTGGTCTGCGGGTAGCGATATGCGTGGTGATGGTGCGGCCTATCCGCAGTGAACGTCGTGCGTGCCATAGCTACTACGAGACGAGCTCGTACGACAGTACAAGCACTAGATAATACCACACTGGTCAGAACCATTGTCCTGGTTTTACTATGCTATTGAGAACGTAAGTCTCATAAAAGGTTATAGGGGTAAGTACTCGAATTTTGAGAGCTGCGTTAGTCCACCGAAATGTGGTCAGCAACTCTGCCCTAACCAAGCTCTGTCGACGTACACCAACCAAGAGGTTTATCGCGACCCAAAGGAGCTTAGAATTATTCTGTTCATTAGGCGGCTGTAGTTATACACGAGCCTCTATAGGGTTTTTTTTATATCGTACAGACAGAATCTTATCCCTTTTATGCGTGTGTTCTTAACTTGACTCGGTGGCCGAATCTGACGAGCCCTCCGCCGGGGCCAGGACACCCTTCTCCTCGAGCATCTTAGCGAGCGATCCGTCCTGGTGCATGGAGACGAGAATATCGCAGCCGCCGACGAATTCCTTGTTGAGGTAGAGTTGGGGGATGGTGGGCCAGTCTGAGAATTCTTTGATACCTACAAAAACGAAAACTCGGTGTTAGCAATGCTCTAGCTGAAAGTTTCTTCTTCGCGGGTACTGATCAAATGGTATCCGTACCCGACCGTAGCTCCTCGTCCTCTAGGACGTTGAATGCGGCGAACTTGGCGGGATCGACGCCCTGCAGGCCCAAGATCTGGATGCTGGCGCGCGAGAAGCCACACTGGGGTGTCTCGGGGGTGCCCTTCATGAACAGCACGACGGGTGCCGAGCCGACGGCCTTCTCGATGGCTTGTCTCGTGTGGTCGGACAGCAGACGCTGCTGGGAGGCTGTGAGGAAGGGCGTCGGGCGCAGGAGGATTTGTCTGGCGACGGGGCGCGCTGCTTGCCGCAGGCTCTGCCGTGACGACGCGCAAAGTCAGTCGATGCTTGTCCTTGACCCCGTGGTCTATCTATATTCGACACGGACGAGCGAGAGACTTACAGCTGAGAATACAGGCCTGGCAAACATGGTGGCGTGACTGTGGTGTGTTGGAAGCTGCAGCGATGCGGCGGATTGGAATCGTGGATACAGCTATAGCTTTACTTGGACGGTAGGTACAGGCCAGGCCGGTCCGGTCGGGCGGGTTTTGCTGAATTATTGGATTAGTATGCAGCAATCGAGGAATTCTCGTAACCGGCGACACAGCGCAGCCAGTAGCGTGCAGGGGAATTACGCTGGACCTCGCCCCCCCATGAGCTCCCGTTAACGCCCACCAACGCCCATGAACCCTGGCTGACCAATCACCGGCCAAGCGCATTCGGCTTGTGACGGAGCTCCCAGACAGTGACACAACACGCTGAAAGACCCCTCTATGACGGCCCACGGGGAGGTCATGATCAATTAATTAACGGAGCTCGTTCGGGGCCTCGCAGTCCAGATCTCACCACCGCAATGCTCGGGTGAACCTGCCTAAAGCGGTCAATTATACAGCCCTGTGCTCAGTAAGTGCTCGTTGGGGCTCTTTCAGGTGTCGGGCTGTCTACAGTGGTACAAGCACATGAACATCTATTAAACCTCGACGTTCGCCCTTTATTCGCCTCGCCCTCTTCAACTCACAAACCCAAACTAATCTACAATTTGATCTACCCCTTTCACTATGCTCTCCGCCGTCTCCGGCGGATACGATCCGCGCAACTCATGGAGGAACTCCATTAGAGCTCTCACAGCGTCTCTCGACGACGGGAAGACGCACCTCCTCCTCGCTTGCTCGTAAGCAATGTCCTCCTGTAATATATGGATCCAGTCCGCTGGCTTGAACATTACATGTAACTGCGGATATAGAGGCAGCGTTGCCACTATCAAGCTGCCCAACATCATCCAGGCCCTATCCAAGTACCCCTCAACTCAGCTCTCCATCCGAGTCGTCTTAACCCCATCGGCATCGCGGTTCCTTGCTGGCCAATCCAAGGAGCAACCTACTGTTTCTGGGATCAATCATCTTCCTAATGTCGATGCTGTGGGTAAGTAACACATCAATGCAATCCTCTGGTGCCTTTGTATGCATGGGGATTACTCATCGGACATGTACTAACCCCTCCCAGTACGTGACCTCCTCTCTATGTAGCTAGGGAAAATGTGGGATGAACAGCGTAATAGAGGGACGACATACTTATGTTTGGCAGTATATTGATGCCGATGAGTGGAAGGTTCCTTGGGTAGTAAGTGATATTTTTCCGTCTTATTATTACCCCTGAAGGGTCGTGCGCTGGACATCGCTCACAGTATTCATCGCAGAGAGGGGCTGGAATCTTACACATCGAACTCCGTCGTTGGGCCGATGTACTCGTCATTGCGCCCCTGAGGTTAGCATTCTAAAGTTTTCTTCATTCCACTTTGCGACATGTCATGGGAGTAGAGTTGCCTGCCGAATCAAGGCTTCAACCTCCGTTCCTTCTGCCAGCTCCCGAAACTCTTCAACAGACTCAGCAATCGCTGATTCCTGACTTCAGCGCCAACACATTGGCAAAGATAGTGGGCGGTTTCTCCGATAGCCTTTTAACGTCTGTGGTGCGCGCGTGGGACCCATGGGGTGAGCTAGATGCAAACACAGCTCCGGCTGCCACCACTTCTACTGTTGGTAATACCGATACCGCTACCCAGGGGACAGCAACCGTGATACCAATGACGCCAGATGGGACAGACGGGGTGAGCAGAAATAGACGGCTCAAGAAACGTCGTATCATCGTTGCACCCGCGAGTACGTAGTTCTTCTACACCCTTTTAATTTTTTTCCTGTTTTGCCTTTGCTCTCATTAGAAACCCTATTTTTCTGTTCTCCAGGAGACCATCCAAAGCACTCAGAACATCGTGTCACTACTAACCCCCGCCCTCCCGCATCACAGTGAATACAGCAATGTGGCGCCATCCCATAACAGCGAAGCAACTCCGCGTTCTAGACGAAGAATGGGGCGTCCGAAAGACGCCAGCACCCACGAAACCAGACGACGCGCCAGCGCCGGAAAACCCACCAGCACCCCAAGCAAATGGTGCAAGCCAAGACGAGGGCGACGGCTGGTTCGAGGTCCTCCGTCCCCAGTCCAAGGTCCTGGCCTGCGGCGACGCCGGAGATGGCGCCATGCTCGAGTGGTCGCAGATCGTGAGCGTCATCGAGGAACGTCTCGGGTTGGCGGCGCAGTGAGTGAGTAGCCCGGTGGAAGAGTAGACAGACGTCCGGACTGTTATTCGTCTAATAGTCGAAAGAAGAAGAAGGACTTGGCACACGCCGCTGAAGGAACAAGAGCAGTGAGTGGCAGGCAGTAGGTAGGGGGCGCTTTCACAAAAAGTTACCTAATCTTGAGTTCTTACGGACTTGGTATTTATTAGCACTTAATCCAATTACTATGAGAAATTCTTGGAACCGATTACAGTCACTAAAAAGGAAGAGACGCATCGCTAGATACGAACAAAGAATCAATCAATCATTCACCAGAGCAACGGTCTAATATTGTCGTGATATATTTATAAAGCGTGATCGTATTTATCTGTGAACTGTCTTTCCACAGAATTCCGTCTTCTCTCGTTTTACAATTACAAGTTTGTATGCCGTCATCAATCCCGCCTGTTTCCCCTGAGATGCCTGATCAAACCCCGTTTTCGCCTGCCCGAGTCGTGCAGTATGCATAGTAACGTACAAGCGCAGTGCAATGCAAAGCCACAAAGTGTAAACAATCAAGCATTGTACCCCCCAACCCTCCCTCTTTTCACATGAATTCCATTCGTTATCAACTCCGGTACTTGGTAGACTTGTACACGCAAGGATAAGGGAGAATTCCTCTTCCTATTCTTGCAAACTGTCTCGACAGCTTAACACATTAACGCAACATAATAGAACAAAGTGAGGTAGACGTTTCCCTCAAATGTTAAAAAAAAAAACAAGGTCGTGACCATGCGCGCGCACGCGCGGGTGTGTGTGTTGAAGGGAATAAGAGTCAGGAAACTCTATGCTTCAGATAGCAATGCAACAATGAGACTCGTCCGTTTCGAGATATGCTTCATTATGTGCAAATACGGCAGCCCTTCCGGTGTCGAGAAATTTGCTGCCTGTTATTTGTGACGCTTATTTAAGGTCGTTCGGATCATGACGGAAGGTACAGCTCTCCCCCTTAGCACATTGGCCTTTAGCCCAAAATGAACACGGCTTGGTGCCAATAAGAGCCCGGTTGATACCCTTATGATCCTTAGTTCCGCGATTAAACTCTTTGCGGTTCCCACGGTCGCCGCCATCTCGATGATACTGTCCTTGAGGATCGTAGTCTTGCTTATGCGACCCGTAGGTCGCTTCATCACGCGAAGCATTATCATACTGCTGGGAGTATGAAGGATAACTCTGGCCCTGTGATTGAACCTGTGACTGGGCGCCATATGATTGAGCCTGGGTTTGTGCCCAAGCCTGCCAAGCCGCATAGTTAGGGTCCTGCGTCGCTGCTTGAGCTGGCTGCGCAGAGCCACCACCAAGGGCGGCCAAAAGATTAGCCAGACTATTGTCGGGCTGAGCTGGCGTCGGCTGTGTTACAGCAGTGTTCTGAGCTGCCTGGGGGTTCTGCAAAGCTTGGACTTGCTGCAAAATAGCAGCATATTGGTCGGGAACTTGGGGAGCAAGCTGCGAGTAACCTTGTGGTTGCTGTTGTGTCTGGGGCTGTGTTTGGGCCTGCGTCTGGTAGGCTACGAAGTGACCAGTTTGAGGTGCACTATATTGACTTTGGGCATGAGTGGCGGTAGATTGTAAGCCATGAGACGGTGCGACCGGTCGGCTTGGCATGTTCCTGCATTGATCTACAGCGTTCTGAATAATGGAGAACGCTTTTTGCACCTGCTCGTCTCTTGTTGCAGGAGGCGAAACGGCTCTCGAGTTGGCCGGGTCGTAGGGAGTCGGATCGACATAGTTCCTCGCTCGGTCGGATTGGAGCAACGCCAACACGCGCGCGTCACGTTCTTCTTGGCTCATCCTATGAGCCTCTGCAGTCGGTTGCGCTGGTGCCGTATTCGACCCAGCGCTGAGGTAGGTCGATGTCGAACTAGGGCCATGGCTGGAAGAAAGTCCAAGACGTCGGAGTGCATATTGAGAAGCTGCGGTTGTTCCATATTGCCTCGACTCTGACCAGCGTAGGTGAATTTCTTGCTTCTTTTGATCATTTGTCAAGAGGAGCGCCTGTGTTGGTTGAACGGAGGGCTCGGAAATCTTTCTCGGAGGTGATCTAGGTGATTCGGGAATCTCGGATAGGGTTGTGTAGATGCTCATCAATTCGCGATTTTCATATTCTTCCATGATCTTCTTTTGCTCCGAATTAATCTCGCGGGTGCCACCACGAGTGATGTAGTTCTTCTCTCTCTGAACGTCGTCTAGAACAGAATAGTCGAATAATTGAGGCGCAACCCAAGGACGAATATCTGTCTCCGTTGGATTTCCGTCGTCATCCTCGTCATCTTCCTCCTGCTTGCTACGCTGCATTTGTTTCAGCATTTGCCCTTCCAGACGATTGTCTCGCGCATCACGAATCATGTTGCTAGCTCGGCCTTCGTCCTCGTTAGAATCATGTTCGAAAAAGCGGATCTGAACAAGTTCATCATCGGGCTTCCACGTGACAGTCCGGCCTCTTCGCGCTTCTTTGCGTAATCTACGCGTCCTCTCCTCTGGGGTTTCAGGAGCTTTCACCGGTCGTTCTTGTGGCTTGGGTTTCTCGGCCGGTTTGGCGATCTCCGCAAGTAAGCCACTGATAGTCGAAGACATGGATGATTGGGACTCGGGCTTTTTCGTGGGCGGTTTAGGAGCCACGCGTGATTTGTTGAGTACCGTGGACCCCGAAGGTCGAGGGCGTGGTTGTCCGTTGTTGGACGTAGAACTCGAGGGAGGCGTGGAATTGGAGATCGAGGCTGAAACTGCTCTTGCAGAACTGGGTACACCCGCATTGCTTTCTACCGCAACTTTCTTAGTTGCACGAGAATCAGCCTCGTCATCTCTCTGTCGTTTCGACGGCGAGGCTCTAATCGCTGCCTTTTCGGCGTTGGCCATTTTCCTCGCAGAAATGAGACCCGAATATGCTTTAGTCTCTTTTCTTGCTGCTTCTGGTACAGCCTTACTACCAAGCTGAGGGGCCTGGAGTTTGTCGGCGGCACGGACATCCTTTATGAGGGTAGATACCGTCTTGACAATATTTTTAGCTTCTCTGTCTTTCGCGTTGTCGAGAGGCTTTTGTTTAAGTTGGCTGGATACAGCGGGCTTGTCGGCGGCGTTCTTGGCGGTTCTCTCCTCAGCATTCTTCGAAATCTGTACCACAAGTTGTTTTCCCTCATCATCGAGATTGTCTCTATGCTTCTCTAACACAGTAGACAATTTGACTTTCTGGAAAACGTCCATATCCATCAGGGTGGCCTCGGAAAAGAAGCGAAGAATGCTCCGTGGAAGATCGGTGTTATAGGTCTTGTTCGCAAATTGCCGACTCAAAACAATTGTCAAGCTCGACATTAGTTTCATATGCTTGCCCATGTTTCTCAATGTCTCCTCGTCGCCAAATTCAAGTGCTGTATCCAGGGCTACACGCACGAGATCATATTTACTGTCAATCGCAGCCTGTAATTGAGATGATTGGCTTTTGGGAGCAGTGGACCTCTGCTCTCTCAAAGCCTTCGCCTCTGCACATATGTCGACAACATACTTGCCAAAGTCGGCCACTCTTCGGCCTATGACTTTCGACCAATGATCCTCCTTCTCGCCTTGAGAAACGGCAGCTTGGCTAGCGCCGAATTCGTGTCGGATAATCTTCACCACATCATATTGGGTGCCCTTTTCAGGGTCCGCTGGTCGTGTCTTCGAAGCCATTATCTATTGAAGTTGAAGTAGATCGAAATTAGCTCAATTCAATCCAAATAGACAAATGAGATAATGTTTGCACATAAGTATGCCATGGTCCACTCGAAAGAAGAAAGGGCCACGTTCAAACTGAAGCGTACGGCGTGTTGATAATGATTGGTATGGATTGGGCGGTACGAAAGAAGAATTTTGGTTTAATGGTTGCCCGGGCATCGGTGGTGCAGGGGAATAGACAAGATAGCACAATAGCGAACGTAGTAGGGCCAAACTGAGGGGTACTGTAGGTAGTTAATAAACTCACATGCTGAACAATAAGCTCCTGGGGATCTTCTTCCTCGCTCGACTCGGTAAGGCTTTCGCTCTCATACTCTGCGGCCTCTGATTTGCCTGTCGCACGATATTTTCCCACCTTCGATGTACCTAATAACAAGATCAATACTCCCGCCAAGCCTGCAACATAGGATTAGTTTACTTACCTGCTTTACCGGTTACTTTTTTCTTCTCGCTCTCCAAACCGGCCTTTTTGCTCTCCAGCTTCTTCAATTCGTCGGTAAATCTTTTATGCTCCTCTGACCCGATTGATGCAGCGTTTATGTGTTCTTTAGTCTTGTCGATATTTTCGCCGACTTTCTTGAGTTCCTCGACTATAGGCCGCACCTTTTCTCGGAGTATTTCGCATGGTAAAGGATTCGGAACCAGAGGCAGGAGACGCGTTCCATTTCTATTATCACCAGCAACATGTGGTTTAACTCCTGGGGTATTTGTAACCACCTGGCGCCGCACCGGTGTCACTCCCACAAATAGATTAGGGCATCCTTTAAGAGACTTCCACCCTTCTCCAGGTTTTCCCGCCCTGGGAATAAATATCACGGCATCGCCCAAAGTTGCGTTCGTCGATGGTGCACTAAGCTTCGATCCAACCCTTAACGGTTCAGTTGTAGGTGGACGCGACACTGAAGGCGGCGTAATACGAGTTGGAGCCGATGCTACAGGCGCGCTCCCCAATCTCTGAGCCTGGCCCTGAGACGGCCAAGACACTGGGTGAGAAGCTGCTGCTGCATGGCCTGGAGATTGGGTCAGAGCTGCATTACTCTTTCCCGATGCAAGTGCCGCAGAGAGCGGTACTTGGCTCGGATAGTTCTGTCGAACTTCGGTGCTTTGTGGTGTCGGGTAAGTTCCACCATAGGCTTGTGGCTGATATGCAGATGCTGGGTCAACCTGGTACGAGGCCTGACTGTGCTCTGGCTTAGGTGTTGATGATTGCGCAGACGGAGCTGTTGTCATTCGAAGGAGAGATGGGTTATTTCCGTACAACTGCTGCCCTTGAACATAAGGGCCAGAAGGGCTGTGCTGAGATTGTGCCTCCGCCCAAGGGTTCCTTTGGAAATCATTCACCCCAACATGCTGCTGGGATTGCGCAAAATCAGGGTAGTGCCCAACAAGGTCTTCGGAGTGAAACTGCCGGAAGTTCAAGTTCTGACTATTGGTATAGGGAACATTGGGTTGCTGATAGTCATTGCTATGCGAGTGGGCCGTCACTTGGGTAGGACCCAATGATCTGATGTCGTGAGGGAAAGCAGGCTGGCCCTCTACTCCGAAGCCTAGATTGGAGTATTGGTGCTGAGTGGCATACTGTCCATGATTCTGCTGGCCATACGAACTTGCACTCTGAGTATAGCCAACGTGTTCGTAATGATTCTCATGGCTCGTTGGGCCTTCGAGATATGAGCCCGTGTTATGGTCTACTTGTCCCACAAAGCCGCCATCATTGCCACTGGCATTGACACCATCTATTCCAGAGCCAACCGGGCCGATTGTCCAGCCAGCAGTCCCATGCTGGGCCATACCGGCGGCCAACGATGACTTCCCTCAACAAGAATCTATCACGTGACCTGGAGAAAGTGTCAGTGGAGTATATGCCAAGACACCCTAGGGAAGGGGCGTGTATCTATGAGGCGGCTATTGTTTGGCCCAGACAGAACAAAGGCACGTACCAGCAACAGTGAGCCAGATTTTGTCAATCAGATAAAGACTGGACAATGCAATTGGCGAGGTTCAACAGGGGCTGACTGCTTTAGGATACGCACACACGTGGTGGATTGCCCTATGCGGTGATCGTAAAGGGAACGAGGGTGATGTGGGTTTATCAAAGCAAGAAAAAACTGGGCGTGTGCCTAACAGACAGGCTGCTGCTGCGAGAAGGGTACCGGCCGAAAGAGGAATAGTCCAGAATCTACAAACGGAATGATCAGCTTCAGGTACCTCAGGAGGCTGCGAGGCACAGCGTGGAAAAAATGCCAGACTTGAAGACGTGAAAGATGCGTGGTGCGGTTGCATGAGTACTGGGGAGTTGGCTGACGAAAAGAAGAGATCGTTGTGGTATCTAAGTACCCGGCTGCGCAGAGGATGGCATCTGAGTAGCTCTTGCTACAGAGGTTGCAAGGCGCCGAGAAATCGACAGAAAATGCACTTTATGGTTTGTTGAGGCCCCAGGGTCTGTTGTGGTGTTTTAAAACCATCGTGAGGACGTGTGGTAGACTACCCAAGAGGTCATCGCCCCAGCGATCCAGATTAACACAACAGCAGAGGATCAACTGCCCTATAGAGCCTACAAGCTCTTCGAAGCATTAAAGAGCCGAGGTATCCCAATGGCAACAGGCATGCGGGTTCACAGCCTACCACCGCGAGACTTTGAGGGGTTGACGCAGTGATAAACTGCACAATGCGTGGACTGCTCATTGCTGGCTGAAGTCTTCGGATCTAAGCCAAGTTGACTAGTCTCTGGGCTGTTCGCAGTGTGAACCACCTCATGATTGATGAATAGGCCGAATAGGTGAAAGGATGAACAGATCGCTCCGACAAAACACCCAAGCACGCCCGCATACAAATGACAATGCCTGATTTGGTGGTATGGCCCCCATCTTTCACATTCAAAGGGTGAAGGATATGATGCGCAAGTCTTTCTGCCGACCCCCAGCTCTTATTTGCCGCCCTCTGCCTCTAATTCTGCCCTGTTGGCCTCAAGGGCTAGGAAACATGAAGGGGATTCTAGGGGTCACTGATGATATGGGCATCTTGGGGAATTAGGATGGGAAAATCCCAATCTGGCCAGGGCCTGTCCAGACTATACACTGAATCCCAGTGGTCTCTTGCAAGTGCATTTTTACCTGTAAGTGTAGCAGACTCGATTGCTTGCTGCCATGGCCAGCTTCCCATTTTGATCCAAGCCTCCCCCGGCCTAACAACCTGCAATTCACTTTTGCAGGTTGATGGTCGGAGTTACGGAGACTGGGGTGGGAACAGCCAATGACAAAGGATGAACAAACGCCAGCCGGCACTCAGAATACAGAAAACCTTGCTTTTGCTCTCACCCCTCAATTGAACTTAACGCGAACACAAAAGGTGATGCAACAAGGCTTGACAAAGAAAACGGGGGAGGGGGTTGGTGGTTTTCGGCATACCCTTAATAGAGATTATTTCCAGTCCTTAATCAACAACACTGTGGCTGCGATTGCTACTGATTATGCAGTCGTATTGGAAGTAGTAGACCCAGCGTACTCCGTTACGCTCCCTTAAGTGAGAGTAGTAAGTTTACAACATGGATTTTTTTTCGCATGTAATTAATGAGAAAAGCGGTCTGTGAAACTATCTCGGGATTATTGAACAGCTTAGAATGGCCCAGAGTTGGAGAACGATAGCCGGGGATGCTGGAATTGATGGAGGGCAGGTTGACTGAACGCGTGGCCTCTTGGTGGCTTGGGATCAAGTTGGCAAAAAGTGACGCGACCGAGAAGATGGCGCTAAAAGTGAGCGCAAATCATCAGATAAATCCTTCAACTATTTAATATTCGGGGATGACAGCATGGGCGTCAGTCATTATCTAGCGACATCTAAGATTAATGTACGCGCGAAGACTGGATTAATGAGGATGAGGATGAGGATGGAGATGGTGATAGGGTAGATGAAAAGGTCGAAGAAGGAAGAAGGGTGATGACGACCGAAAGGGATTTTGAAGAAAGGGAGGTGGAGGCGGGGGCAACAGTTTCAATAGCCAAGTAAATCTTAAAAAAGGAAGCGAAACCTTTGGGCTGATGGGGGCACAGCTACCTAACCTAGTCTAGCCGCTAAGGTTAGTTGCTTCCCAGTTTTACAGGCTGAGACAGCCGGTGATTGTGCTTTAGGTATGCTCGATACCAACCAAAGGCCCCAGCCACGACAGCTGTCAGACCCGCACGTGGGCTATGACTAATAGAGACTAGCGGGCAAAAGCCCGACTAACCGGAATAGGGACTATCAACAGTACCTGAGTAACTAGGTTAGGTACCTAAGGTACAGTTCTTCAAGGTTTCGGCAAGGAACCTCCGTAGAAGTATATAATCGTGCCTCGCTCCACTTATATTCGGTTTCGCTTGGGCTCACCAACCAACTTATGGGCGAGGCACGATTATGTATATTAGGTATGATCAAGACCGTGTCTAATATGCATCTGCGACATACATATCCCTCCATAAAACACGGCAATAAGAAAGATGAGAGTAATTAATGCCGTAGTGTGTGTGTTCTAATGATATAAGGTTATAAAGAGATCACAAGAAGGTTCTAACAAGGTCCGGGATACGTACAGCATTATGAAACTGCTTTTTGCATATCATGTAGACTAAGCATCACTTGCTCAAAGAGCCTCGAGCCCTACGATCGAGCCAGCAATTCAGAAAATGATTATACTCAATTTGTTTACTTCGCCACCACTTCGGCTTGATCAAAAATACCCTAATTGCGTGTCTAGCCTTCGAAGCTGAAGAATGCCGGATTCCTCGAATCTCAACTTACTCTAGAAGTTCGGTCGATATAGCACCTTTTCTGAGTTCTACAGTGATATTTGGGTGCCTCCTAATGAATATCCCAATTTGCGTGGAACTGCCCAGTCTATATCCGATGATAGGTGTGCCCTTGGGGCATAACCGAAGCCATCTGGGAGACCGGGCGCTGCAGCATATATATTCTTGATCCCCTTCTGATCCCCTGGTGCAAAGCATATTAAGAACTAGGGGGCAAGCAGGATTCATAAGACACAAAATCGGCCATGTCACTTCTTATATGTGATTAAACAGCGAGCACAGCGAGAAATACGGGCTCAACCTCCATCACCTAGATACTCCTCCCTTCTGCGGCACCTAGATCACACTTCTTGTCACTGTTTGGGATCATTTCACCATGTTTTTATTACCCATGGTTACAGTCATGATAGCAATGCCTAGTTTGATACTGTCCAGAGATACCTCGCTCGGCTCCATCGGTCTCAACCGCCAATACCCAGAAAGACGAGCCAACTAGCGGCAAAACTTGCGAAGCCATAATGTGGAAGTGGTATTGCTGCACCATCAATGACGAAAGCCTCTGTCAAGAGCATGTTTCCTTTCCATCAAGCAATCTTAGATAACAGCTAGCCAGTAACCTACAGGCTTTCCGAATACCATTATGATGCGTCCAAAACACCGCCGGAACTCGGTGCTCGAATCGGACCTGGCTGTACCTATGAAATTTATCACTCGTGCTTAAGTAGCATCAGAAAACAAACCAGAACGGACAGAAAGCGCCCGTCCACAGTGCTTTCTCTTGTCTCCGTCCTCATAACCATATTTATAGTGGCATTCGTAGAGTTTTACGGCGTTGAGTGATTTTTTAGTGTATTACCGTATCAACTGGGAGGGCGGAACGTATTTAGACGAGAGAGTCCAACGAAGTCTTGAAGCCGATACTTCATCGGGGAAGTTTTTTCATCACTGTTGAAAATGCTCATACCAAGGGCTTACCTTTAAATAAAACCGTTCATTGTGAATATGCTGGGAGTCGTTTTGTAATTAAATATGTCTTATGGTGGGCTTATGAGAAACTAGGTAGAGTAAGTACGTAGCCACGCGAGTAGTCCATTAAGACGGCAAACACAGGACATGAGGCCTACCTTATAAATGCCCATAGTTGAGATGATTATTCTGGGGTTGTGTTGTAATAGCAAAAGAGATGTACGTTACGGTCCTGACGCGTATGCAATTTTTTCATTTGATTCCAATGGAACCTAGGAATAGTTCCCTCTGTTGCGGATCTACGATACTCTGCGCGACGTCGCCCATTGATTCGACTTCGCGAATGCCCTCGCCATGCTTGAACCGCCATATCTCAGACGGGACGCCACCATCTTCAGTGTCGTATCGAACCTGGAATGCCTGCCACCTCTGGTTTCTTAGTTCTGATAGGTGTGACTCGACGGCACTTCTCTCGCCAGAGAAGATCAATACTCCCGGGTAACCGGGCCTTGTAACCCCTGACACTTTCGAGCCGGCCATGGAGGGGTTTAGGGCCAGCTTCCGCTTGTTTGTGTTGAGGAGATGATGTAGCCAAATGATAACTGTCCTGTTGGAGAGTGTATTGACTCCCTGAGATTCAGACTGACCCATCGCCCGTGTAGTCGCATTTTGAGGAGGGTCTTCTTGCGAACCAACCAAATCCCTAAAAGAGAGTAGTAGAGCGTCTAGGACCTCTTCGCCTGCGGGGGCTCCTATCGAACAAAACGCAGCTTTCGTAGCAGACCTCAAGTCTTCTTTGTAGTGTCCCGTGGCAGAGATGACTTCGGGAAATCCATCTACAGGGTAAGTATCCGGCAATCGGAGCAGTAGAACCGCGGGAGGCTTTGCACTAGCTTCGTCGTCACTGCAATGCGAATACTTGAGCTCCCGGGCTTTTGGAGAGAAGCTTAGGGAATCGGGGTACATTGCAAGCAGGAGGTCTAGCTCGGCTTCGAAACGCTCTGCTGCTTCCGTTGCCATGTTTGCTCTGGGGATTTCCGTAGGAAAATAGTGAAACATCTCCTCGCTATAGGTAGACCAAAGAGTGCTCTATGGTTTCTGCCAAGTGAAAACGGCCCAATTGGTGGGGATTGAGACATGACGTAACAACTGCAGTAGCTTATCTGCAATGTCCTATTCTATGCATTTGCTTGACCGAGCTGTGTGTAGAATAGAATGAGACAGGCCAAGACATATAAAATAAAGAATGGACCATATGCTGCCTAGGGGCATAGACAGAACGGGAAACAGTCCGATCATGCTTTAGCATCGTTTAATTTTGTCTTGGTCCATTGCATCCCGCGGGCCTCAGTTCTTCGTCGATTAAAAGCCATATAAGGGATTCTAGAGCGTGTCAGGCATCTCCTGGTGGTTACACACGCCGCTCAACAACTCTGAGCTTGGGTGTTGCCATTAAGGTCCTTGGCTAATAAGAGGTTGTGCATGTGCAATATGAATGCCGTTAATTTGTGACAGTCGAGGAGGTAGGTCGAACTTAAAAGCATCCCGCCAAGTGGGGGCAAGCGGCAGCACATGCCAGCGGTCCTGGCATGACGGTGCTATTCGCCGCAGTTGCATAGAGCTCGGTACATGCATGCCAAGTGGCGGCGTCCGAAATTCAAGGTCGGGACACATTAACACATGCACGGAGCTACCAAGGCGACAGCAGCGATTGAGAGAGTACCTACTGAAGTGTTCATGATCGTGTGTGTTTCTAATGACTTGCCCACGGCAGACCACATAGTAGACGAGAGTCAATTCACCCTCGTTACAGCATCCGTCCAGCAGGGCTAGGCCTCTCTCGTCATGGCGACCGCCGGACATTCGCTGCGCGATCGCCAAATTGGTGAGCATCCATCCATCATCCATCCATCCATCCACGCCCCCCCCATTCGCTGTCCTCTCCGTGTACATAGATGTTCGCGTATACGCTCCCGCTCGCTCACACCCGCTGCTATTAGCGTCCCTGAAGAAGATCCTCAACCTCAACGAGACCGTCTCCCAGGACGACAACGACGATGCCCACGCGAACGGCCTTGCGCCTGTCGGGCCCATCCTCAACTCCGACGGCGATCCCGTCTGGAAAGTCCTCGTCTTCGACGACCTGGGCCGCGACGTAATCAGCAGCGTCCTGCGAGTGAGCGACCTGCGCTCCATGGGCGTCACCATGCACATGTATGCGCTGCGTCTCCAGACTGTCCTGGCTTGCGCATGTGGCTAATGACACCGGCTGGACAGGCATCTTTCCGCCCCACGACATCCCATCCCCGACGTCCCTGTCATATACTTCGTCGAGCCGAATGCAACGTCGTTGCAAAGTATCACTGCCGATCTGCAAAAGGGCCTCTACTCGCCTGCCTACATCAACTTCCTCTCCTCCATCCCGCGACCCCTCCTCGAAGACTTCGCTGCGCAAACCGCTACCGCTGGGACCGCCGAACACATAGCTCGGTTATTCGACCAATATCTAAACTTCATAGTGGCCGAGCCCGACTTGTTCAGTCTCGGCATGCAGAAAGAACACACGTATTGGGCACTGAACAGCGCAAAGACCAAGGACGAAGAGCTGGACTATGTTGTCGACCGTATAGTCAGCGGCCTGTTTAGTGTCATTGTGACTATGGGTGCGACGGCCTGGGCCTCCCACTGCAACAGGAATCGTGCTAACACGTGGTAGGTGTAATCCCCATAATCCGATGTCCCAAGGGTGCGGCAGCCGACATGATTGCCGGAAAACTAGACCGGAAGCTTCGTGACCACATTTTAAATTCGAAAGACAACCTCTTCAACGCAAGGCCAGCATCGTCTGCCGGTACTCCTGCCTCAAGACCGGTTCTTATTATTCTTGATCGTAATGTGGATCTGAACCCAATGTTGTCCCACTCCTGGACATACCAGTCATTAGTTCACGATGTGCTCAATATGAAGCTCAACCGAATAACTATCGAAACCCCTGTGGACGAGGATAATCCAGCCAAGGGTGTCACAAAGAAGGCGTATGACTTGACATCTGCCGACTTCTTCTGGGAGAAGAATGCTGCGCAACCTTTCCCACAGGTCGCGGAAGATATTGACGCCGAATTATCCCGATACAAGGAAGACGCCGCCGAGATCACAAAGAAGACCGGTGCTTCGTCAATAGAAGATCTTCAGAACGACACAAGTGCAAGCGCGCAGCATTTGAAGGCCGCTATAACCTTATTACCTGAGTTGCGAGAGAGGAAAGCAGTCCTAGATATGCATATGAACATATTGGCGGCGCTCCTTTCGGGTATCAAAAACCGGCAATTGGACAACTACTTCCAAATGGAGGAGAACGTCATGAAACAAACAAAAGCCCAGATGCTTGAGACCATTAAGGATGGGTCAAAGGGGACAGACCCACCGGATAAGCTACGATTGTTCATAATTTGGTTCCTTAGCACTGAGCAAGAAGTCAGTAGGGCGGACTGGACTCAGTTTGAGGAAGCTCTCACGGCGGCCGGTGTCGAAAGCACATGCCTTCCCTACATCAGACAGTACGTATAAGCGTTCGATTCAATCTGGGACGAGACAATTAGAGAAACTAACCTTCCAACAGAGTTCGCGCAACTACTAAAATGACACAACTAACTACCATCAATAATCCGTCACAACCAGCTTCACAATCCGGCACCACAGATCTTTTCGGGCGCTTCTCCTCCCTCTCCACTCGGTTAACCGACCGTCTAAAGGAGACAGGCGTAGGGGTCCCCACCAACCTCGCCTCAAACTTCGACTCTTTAATAGGAGGCATCAAGAACTTCCTCCCAGCCGACCGTGATCTCACAGTCACCAAGATCGTGGAATCCATCATGGACCCACAGACCGCCTCGACATCCGCCATCGCCAAGACGGAGAATTACCTGTACTTCGACCCGCGGAGCGCGAACGCCCGGGGCACCATGCCGCCCCCTAGCGCCGTCCGGGCCGGCGCCAGCACGCCCGGCTCGTTGCCGGGGGCCGCGACGCTGGGCGTGCAAAACCCCGGCACCGGCGCCAGCTTCGGGCAGCGGAGACAAGGGTACACGGACGCCATCGTCTTCACCGTCGGCGGCGGCAGCATGGACGAGTACGGCAACCTCCAGGAATGGGTCAAGCGGACGGGCGAGGTTAGAGCCAAGAAGAGGGTCGTGTACGGTAGCACGGAACTACTGAACGCTCAAGAATTCATCAAGGAGGAGTTGGAGAGGTTGGGAAGTGAAGTCCCGTAAGGACGACTGGCTTAATTATAGCTCTTATCTACCTTAGGAATCCTGATAGACGAGGGTGATCGATTACGATTCGATTGGTGAATGACATATACCATTTTTACGATACTGTCTCCTGAATCTCACATGGTGCTTTCCCGGATATTATCTACGTAGTGGTACAGGAGCAGTTCAAACCTCAATGCCTAATAACGGAGACAAATATCGACAAATTTAGCAGCTCACCACGTATATTTTCATCAGCTTAATTTATGCATTTATATACGTAGTTTTCATGGCACCTCCATAATGTCTTCCAATACATACTTCTTTACCAAGCCCTTTCTTTACTCCCATACACGGACACGTTCATGATATCTCCAGGTAGCGTAGCAGCGGCGCAAAACACACAAAGCGCCCATGCAGACAAGGCGCGCGCCTATGCAAATCCTCCATACATATAATCCAGACACGGCACGACACGTTTGTCAGCTCCAATGAAACGGGCCATCTTGCTCTCTCTACCCACGGGCCCGAGGGGTATTATAACTGAAGGGGCAACAGGAGGGGTAGCCTATACGCCTACCATGAGGAAAACAGAGAAAGAAAAACATGCAAAAGACGGAAATGCATCAGGTTCATACAGCGCGAGAAAATGCTCGTTTATAACCGCGCGCAAAGGGAAAAAAGAAATCGGATAAAAATTTCATGACACGTTCTAAAACCTCATCACTCCCCCCGGCAAATTCTATACACCTCTGAACAAGCGAACGACAAGGAACCATAGCGCGCCGATGAACTTGAATGCGCTCAGACCGGCGACGCTCCAGAGGATGATTTCAGTGTACAGCGTCGAGCGCGCCTCCTCGTCCTGCTCCGTCTGTTTCGGGGTGAGATCTTCAACGCCCGCGGTGCTGAGGACGAGGGCGACGAGGCCAAAATTGGTGAAGATCCAGATGAGGACGACCAAGGAGCGAATCCAGCGGTAGTAATCCATCTGGTCCTCGGCCTTCTGCGCGTCGGACTTGGGCTTGACTATCTTCGGTTCCTTGGCAGCGAAGACCTGGAGCTCCTTCTCGTACTGTGCGTTGAGATCGCCCTCGTCGGGCAAGTCGGTCTTACCCTTGCCGTCTTTTGTGTCGACCTTGGGGAGTTCCTCGGCCTTGTCGTCGCCCTTGGTACCCCACGAGATATCGTGCGTGTTGCAGAAGGCGTACACATTCAGCACGTTGACGTACGTGGGTGTCAAGGCTAGGTATTGCACGAATGACGTGAGCATGTGCCAGGGGTCGAACATAATAAGCGATGCGATCAGCCACAGGCCATAGGTTGACAGCAAGGACACCACCAAGGAAAAGAACACCTTGTTCTGGAAAATAGCGCTGATGCTGAATCCATCTTTGATTTGTTCTTGCACTGCTATAACTGAGATGAAAACGGCGGCAAAAGTCAGATAGCTGGGATCGATATTAGTGAAAGTTTAAGAGGAGGGCATCTGGAGAAGCACTTACATCATGATAATACACCAAAAGATGACCATGGCTGTGTAGAGCTTGCCGGACCCTGCAGGGCGATTACCGAGAGATAGAATAAAGCATGTGACTAGACAGACACCATAGAACCATTCGAAAACAACACTCAGAATCGTGCCAACATTACCCAAGAGCAAATCGCTACCGAGACTCTTGGTCAAAATCTTGAAAACAAGGAAGAAGTTTCCAATCGCAAACCACGCGAAAATTTGGTTAATCGTTTGGAAGATGAATTCGATGAAGAAGGCAATTTTGCGGAATACAGAATGATCGGATCGCCAAAATTGGTAGAAATGAGCAATGGCGTAGATGGCGGCGAAAAACGAACCGTTCAGCCAGCGGCGTCGTTGAAGAATGAACTCTGTGACTGTATCTGGGACGTCAGTCTCGCCCGTAGCGGACTTGACGTAAGAGAGAACCCAGTGACAGTTACGCTTCGTAACCAGCTCAAAACAGAGGATTCTGTCTTCAGCCAGATACATGTTCGCCGTGAAGACACCAGCACCTGCGCCATGAAGCGTCTCGCCCTTAAAGTACTTCTCTAGAGGCCCCAGGCCATGTTTGTCGTTCTGTAACGCGATATATCGGTACGCCGAGAAAGCACCAGGTAAGACGGAAATAAAGCCAAACGCCGACTCTAGAGGTTTGTCCAGGATGTTACTCATTTTATACTCAAAATTCTGGGTAGCCACCAGAGGGTTTAGCAAATGCCTCCCGCCCGTGCCTAACATAGCCTTGATTTCACCGCAAGCTCCACCACAACTGGGCTCCAGGTCAAAAGCTTTCCAGAGCTGGTAAATCGAGTTACCTCCTGGTCTAGTACCGGCGTCGATCAAAACACAGATGTTGGGATCTAGAACGCGCCCAAATGCCTGGAAGAACCACCTGTGTGAATTGATCTTTTTCTGGTTCTTCTCCTTCAAACAGAAGAGCATCTGAACTGGCTGCTTCTTTGGGATTAATTGGACAACGTCATTCTTGATCTGCATGCCCACCTGGGTGGTGTATTCGTAGATGTGAGCCGTAACATCTTTACCGTTGACCTGCTGCTTGGCAATGCCCTCCTGATAAACACCCATACCCGACAAAAGCGCTTTTGTCCTCTTGTTAATCTTGGCACGTCCATCGCTAACCACACACACGACAATCTTTTTCCAGGCGTCTTGACCCCAAGTCTTGCTCTCTTTTCGGCTGCACATGTACTCGATGTTCTTCAGTACGCCAATCATAGTCCTAGCGAAAAGGATATCGTCTTCATTGTACATAGTAACTACGATGAAAAGCTCGGTATGCCTCGGTTTGCTGAACAGCTTTTGACGTAGAGTGAAGTTCTCGGCATAAAAGTCGTTTGGATCGCACGTAGCCGCAGTGTAGCGCATGTGTGTGAACTCGTCGCGCTCGCCGTGAGGAAGCTGATTTAATAAACGCGGGGGAACCGGGCAATCAAGAACCAAGTTTCCACGATACAGAAGGACCTGCTTCACTGTTTTCCATCTTTTGATAGCGCCAGAAGGCTGCCGTTGTGGTTCATCTTTGTAGGGTTCTTGCGCCTGCGCGTGTGCATAGGGATCTTCCTGGGCCAGCATGGGACGCCCATCATGGTCGTCATAGTCATATCCTTGATGGTCGTTCAATGGTGTTGTCGTGGGCTGCGGCTCGTATGGTTGACTATAGTAGGCGTCGTGGTGCTGCTCTGGGTTTACCGAGTACTCGGAGCTATACCCCTGGTGGCCATGACCGTAGGGGCTATGGGATAAGTCGCTAGTGGAATGCGCAGCATTTAGAGGTAGGTTATCGCTCGGGGTGTATGGACTAGCGCCCGGCATATTGAGGTGACTGCCCGAATGTGCGCCGTACTCGCCGTAGGGGACATCGTCTAGCTGATAGCCGGTTTGTAGAGGATGTCCCGGCGAGGGTGACCGGTGCGGGTGCACGCGGTGGTTATCCATAGTTGGATCGTAATAATTGTCGTCTACAGAAGCACAGACTAGTTAGAAGACCGAGGTGGAAATTATAAGTGTCAACTTTGCAGGTGAATTAGGTTTATAGCCTGGTTGACAGCTTTGTGACGGGATCCCTGGCAAGGACAAACAATGGCAAAGGCATGGAGAAAAGCCCAAGGAAGCGCAAGTGGGAGCCGACACATGAAGGTTTATTGATTGCTTACCTAGTCGATTATACGACATGGTTTAGTCTGTACCCGTCTGGACTGTCGTGGTTGTCTTAGTCTCGGGGTGAAAACGAGCGGTCGAACGAATGGAACGAACGGATGCGATGCGATGCGTGGCAAACTACGACGGGTGGGATGGTTGGAGTGCGACTGGCACGCATCAGCTGGAATGGGAAAGATCCGGCAGGTCGGGTGTGTCAAATACACAGCGCCAACCTCGTCTCCTGATAATAGCCAGTACTATCGGAAAGAGTCAAGGATGTGGTGTATCAAGGAGTCGCGCAGAGGGGTCGGATTCGCGCAGACGCAGACGCAGACGCAGACGTGCGGAAGATCAAGGGATCCAGGCCTTGTCACGGTTGGCTGGCTTTTAGACTTCGAGGCGATGCACAACCCTATACGGTAAACAATGCGACCCCTTTTCTAAAAGATCGGTTTAAGCCCAACGCTGCCCCTCCAATTGCTAAATGCACGGGCAGTAATAGCGAAGAAGCCCGAATGACGTTGATGCGCGGTGCTCGACGGTGGTTTGTTTGAGTAACCTTGAAAGAAAAAACATGAGAAAGGTCGGGGACAACTGCCAATGCGAGGCGGGCCCGCGGACCAAGATGTCAGTTAGATTGCCTCTGTACCTACCTAAGTAAGTGGCAGTTACTAAACTAAACTAGTAGAGAGGGCTGAGCGGCGCATGTGCTACAGTACCTATGCTTTTGCTGGGCTTAGCAGGAAATGATTAAGAACTGCGACACCAGATGATGTCTGTTTCAGATCAACAAAGCGGGCGAAGCAGCAACCGGCAGCCAATCAGAACACACCATCTGCTGCTCCTCTGCGCTGCGTCGTTACCTAGGCTTAAGCCCACCATCTCCAGCCACTGGCAGCATCTCCCGCACCGCCAAGCAACACCGAAACGGGTAGTGAGGGTAGATGGAGTGACGTCGTTCAAATGGCTGCGCAGCCAAAACTTCGGCAAAACATACCAACTGGCACAGCAACTGTCAGGGAATCACTCTTCATCAATTGTCGTTACAACAGTTCAGGCTAACCAGCCATAAGATCGACTATTAAAGGCACCTTCATCCTACTCGATAAATGAGCTATATTATGTTGCGCTATTAACTAGAATGGGTAATGATGGCTTCAATACCTACAGTAAAAGCGACCCTATCTATATTCCTTGTTCTCTGTTACCGTACTATGTCCGTGATGATTGTGACTGATTGTGACGATACGCTGCGCTAGGAACTCGGCAGCCGTTGATAGCTACAAGCATGCCGACATTGGGGTTGAACAGGGCCTCGTGTTTTGGACCTTTCCGATACAGTAAGGAGGATTACCCCTAAACAAATTGCGATCATTCACGATATCCACTTCGACAGGACCCCGAAACCCTCGCGATTTTCAATTTCGGTCGTAGAATTACCGATATGGACTATTAGTAACAAAGGATACAAAGCGGGCGAAGCACACGAGGAGACTGCGTAATTGGTTACGCACCACGAGACCGGTTGACAACTTTTTACCGTCGTGCCAAGATGCTGTCAGCGCAAGGTTCTCCGGATCTGACTTGCATCCAGGCAGCAGAATACGGAACCTGACATTCTATCTAGCAAACTCAAAAATAGCATGGCGAATTTGAGTCCATCTTCCGAGGTGCCCAGGTGTATCCTTGCTTGGCCGCGATGTGTGCCCCAGCCACAAGCTTGCGTATCACTGGCTTCTAACTCTGTAGATCGAGGTACGATGCACATTCAATACAACGGACGAGGGAATAAACGCCCTACAAGTGTACTTCGTGATGCAATGCGACCTCGCGAGGCCAAAACAGACCCAATCACTAGACGCTGTGAAAGCTTAATGCAAGCTGGAACCGTTCACGCCACGCCAGTGATATCATTCTTGGTAGCGAACTGCATGACAGTTCCATCCATCCCACTTACACACAAGACACGCAAGTCTTTGAGGGCCCCTCTCAAGAAACCTCAACGCGCACTGGCTTTAGTAGGCGAATACTGTAATCGAAATCAAGAATGCCCAACTAGTTTAGGCCCTAAGGTAGCCACGCTGTCCGGACTTTTCAGCTTATAACTAGTGTATGCTGCGCAAAATAGCGAGGTAATTAATAACGGAGAATGCCCGCACTAGTTTTGAGCTGAACGCACGATATGTGGAGGCAACTGCTCTCAGAATACTCATGAGAGGCTCCTGCATTGGGCAGGTATTAATGACTTTTCTAGAGGAATCTAAAACACAATGCCTCTAGTTGGGCAGTATGTCTTATAACAGATAGTGGCTGGCGATGAGTGGGCCACGGGAGGGGGTATATATCACCTCCCAAAAATTCACATTGAAATCACATCTGAGTATAAGAAATTCAGATCGTGTCAAATCAGGCCTTGGAGGGCTCACTGGCTCGTATTTCTTCGAATATTGCCAATGATACCATGTTTGTTAGGCCCGAACCCGGATATAGTGTACTTCACACATCGGGCACGTCTCCTAAACGTCGACCCATGATGATGTTAGTCTAAAGATAATAATGTAGCATCCTGGCTTCAAGGCTATGGTGACGAAGAGCAGAATAGACAATAAGATGAAAAGAGGAATCAATGAGGATAAATTCCCTACCACGGACACCACGACCGATCACTTGACTACCAGCCGTCTGTCTAGTACTGTGTTTATCATCGTATAGCTTTCTCTCTTCTCCGACTCAAGACACCCGAGTAATCATCCCTCAACAGACCGCAGCCCAAAAGCCGGGATGGTTCACATAAGCATCGCCAATGATTCCCCCAGCGTACCGAAACCGACCGGCCCATCTTCTATTAGTTGGAGGTTGGCACAACCAGGCAACATCTATCACAATAACCGCCATATAAGGCTTGAGGCCGTCATCTAAGTAAGTGTTAGAGAGCGTCTCGTCCATGGCTAAGGAGACATAATCCTTCCAATCACGCGCCGTAAGAAATTCCGCCGAGTAAGCGCTTTGCGACGTAGCCTAACGGGCGTGAGCCCAAAGTCATTCCATAGGATCCATCATGGACCTCAAGAAGTCGAGTCGGGGTGTCACGTAGCCTTGACAGTTGTCACAAGGGCTTTGTTCAAGGGCTTGGAAGAGTGTTCAATTCAACCAATAATCATCTATACGATCAAGGGGGCTTTGGAGCTCTGGTCCCCCTATTCAGCCAGGCGGGCGAACTCCAGGCTATATATGCGAATAGCTTCACCTAAGCAAGCCAACCACCTGGCTTCCCCTTGCCCTCGCGCTCTCGTATTGCTGTCTCGGGTAAATCAGGACATACGGGAGGGGACGGGAAGCCTTCGCTATCCATAGGCTCTGCCGCCCGATCATATGATTGTTTAGAGAATCACGAATATGCAGTTCGCCAGACCTAGGGGCCGATCTAGGGGGTCAGATCTGGTCCCAGTCCCTTGGGTCCGTGTGACAACAATTCCCGGCTGCTGTAACCGGAGCCAATCCGGAGCCCCGGGCTTACAGAGACCCTCAACGTGACTTACTTAGTATCAGTATCTAAGCATACCGGGCGGGGAAGGCTAGGCTACTTCATTACGGAAGCCGAGGATGTCTCACATCGATGCACCATGTTTCTTTTCTTTTGAAGTTTCCAAAAGTCGAACTTCATCAGTTTGGTTTGTCTATAAAAGCTACGCCGTAGCCAGCTAATATGCCATCAATACTCCTCTAAGCACTGAAAGGATCCCGTTGCTCCACCCTTTCCATTCATTGGTATCACGCCCATCCGTCATAAAATCAAAAACCCCCATTATGCCAGAACCCTCATACCGACCATGCTGGATAACCCTAGTTCTATGTACAAACAATCCTCGTAGCGAATCTTGCCACTGGATATAAATGCCTGGATGGTTACCGCCATCCGTTCTATATATACTTTATAAGTTGATCATATTGCTCATTCGTAGATGATGGAAGGATGTAGAAATGTTGCAAGCCCGCTGCTTAAGCCTTCTCGAGGTCGGCGGCCGCGACGGGCTCGTACGTCGACAGGGGCATGCCCTTGGGGATCTCTCTCCACTGCTCCTCGGCGTCTAGGAGGGAGAACGCGTCGGCCCACTCCTTGCGGATGGTCTCGGCGTGCTTCTGGGTGCGGGGGTGGATGGCGGCCGGGAAGGGCTCCGGCTGGACCAGCATGCCGGGGATCAGCTTGGTCGGGTCCGGGGTGACGGGGTTGCCGGCCGCGTCGAGCGTCACCTCCATGCGGAAGCCCCACAGCAGCCGCGAGATGGCGAGGAACATGGAGCGGTCCGCGATGTGCATGCCTTGGCAGATGCGGCGGCCGACGCCGAAGAGGAAGTTGTCGCGCTTCGACACGTCCCGTTGCTGCGACGACTCCAGGGATGTCGTGTGGTCGTCGATGTAACGCTCAGGGTCAAACACGGTTGGGTTGGGGTGGCGCTTGGGGTCCATATGAATAGCCCTGTGAATCGGATGTTAGTCGACTAGTCGAGTGTGCTTGCTCAAAGCAGGATACATACCAGACGTTCACCACACACATAGAATCCTTGGGGATTCTGTAGCCGTTGTAAAAGTCTTCCTTGTTGTTAGAGTGCGCAATACCCAGAATGGCAGTTGGCATCCATCGGTTGGTCTCCTTGACACAAGCGCGGATATAGGGTAGGTCGTCCCAGTCATCCATGGTGGGGAAACGGTCACCGCAAACACGGTCAAGCTCCTCCTGGGCCTTCTTCTGTACCTCGGGGAACAACAGCATAGCCTGGACAAAGCCGGTGAGCTGGGCAGCCGTGGTGTCGGCACCGGCTTCCAGCAGGTTTCCGGCGATGTAGCCGGCCTGTTCATCAGAGAAACCCTCGGCGTCTTGGGCCTTGATCAAGTCGACACATAGCGAGGGCTGGAACGGGTGATATTAGCATATACATTACGGACAAAATAAATAGGTATAGAGGCAACTAACCTTAGCAGTACCGGCCTTAAGCTTCTTCTTCACGTCCATCCAGTTGCCCTTGTGGAATTTCAATTCGATTTCGTGGAGCTTCTTAGCATGTGCGCGGCTCGCGACAAGAGAATCCGGTAAGGCTCGCAGAGGGGTGAACATGTCCAATATCATAGCGGACGCCGTGCCCATAGCCTTAGAGAATTGGTGAAGGTTGTGGAATAGTGACTTCAGTCTCCAGTCGTCCAGGGTGGGTGTCCGGAAACCGTAGATCATCTGAGTAGTCAACGAGAAGGAATAGCGACGTAGGTGGTCGATGAACGAATCCGGCTTCTCCAGGAAACCTTGGAGCATTTGCTTGTTCTCGAGATCTTGGTAAGGAACGAAACTCTTTGCGGCCCTGACGTTGAGAATACTGTGGTAGACACGATGGGCCATCCTCCATCGGTCGCCATATGGCTAAGAAGACATGTTAGCAACGATATATTCGACGAGTGTGTATAGCCTTGACTCACCATGTTCAAAACACGGTAGCCGCCATCGACTTTGTGTGAACCACCGACGGTTCGTGCAATATAAACCTCAGGGCGGGATGAATAGATGGAGCTCTTCTTATCGAATGTGTCCTTAACAGCCTGGTCTGAAGAGAATACGATCATAACATTAGGTCCCAGCATAAGTGAGTAAACCGGTCTATACAGGCGACATTAGCCATGTTCGAGTAAGCCTAGGGGCAGGTTATTTACCCGTATTCCTCAGCCCATTTCTTAAACTGGACGTGCCCATTCTCTTTGGGCATTAAGTGCAGATTTCCTATAAGCGGGAGAGTCGGGGGTCCAGGAGGAAAGTCCTTTGGTCTGCTACCAATCTGAAGAATACGATATATCGCCAGGCCCACAAGGGCGAGGACGGGGTAGACCCAAACAGCAGGCATGTTGAAAGCTTGTGCTTGAAGGGAAGAACCAAGGTTACAACATGACCTCAAGGGCCGCTGGGGCGACCAAGAGGGGGTGCCGGCCTATATAGAGAGGCTTCGTGCCATAACTAACGGTCGACCTGGATCGATCTACTGCAGGTTGTCTGACTCCATGCTGACCCAGGACCGCCCAGGATGTCATCCGTCGCCCTCTAATAACCCCGTCGCCGCCTCTGTCTGTTGATGGATGCACGGTAGCACATCGTCTCTGGTGGCAGGCTTGGCACACTGGTGTGACTGGCGCTAGGCTTACCCATTGGGTGCTAGGCTAGGGTAGGTGAGGACACCCAGGCCGCGGGCGAGGCGAAGACGGAATCCATTGCTTATTCCATCGATTGGCAAGGCGTAAACTATGGACCTTATTGGAGGCAGTTGTTCGAGATGCCGGCCGGGTGGATTTTTAGCATGGATAGCCCACGTAATATCCAGAGACAGGTCAATGAAACAGAAGTACCAAGACTTTGGGATAGGGGTCGGCACCTACGATAAGACTAAAGGTGATCTTACAATACCTGAATAGGCAGGCAAACGGCCATTAGTCCCCGTTGTCGAGACTGTAGCGTATAGGCAGAATGTGGAGGGCAACAGTGGGCAGCCCAAGTAAGTAGATAGCACTTACTATGTACACAATGCACAGCGTACTACAGCAGTGTGACGAGCCACGCTCGTGGCGGTTATATTGAATATTCCTGGAGCGACCGGACTGTTCTACGCTACGCTACCTGCTGTACTGCTGGATGGGCTGGCGTAGATCCATGCTTATCGAGCTTGACCCGGCCTAATGAGCTGAGGAGCCAGCATCGTGAGGGTCTGTCGTTAGAGCCCGGGTGGAGACCCGAGGCACTGCCATGACGAAGAACAGTAATCGGCTCGCATTCGACGGATCTATGCCAATGTCTATATTTTCTTAGTTGACGCCCGAGGGTCCGAGTCAACAGGAGCCCGGGATTACTAATGGCACACAAGCCGTCCGTCTCTCTTCATGGTTAATCGAGTTCCAATACACAGGTATGCGCGGGCGTGGTAGACGGGCCATTGGTGAGGACAGAAGATCGATTGAATATGTTAGCCTGTTGGAGCGGTATGTGAAAGTCTCGAGCTGCCATGCCTGCTCGAAACTTTAAAAACCCTAAAAGTAAGCTTCTTTGCTGTGCCGCATTGGTGCACCCCTGGCCGGTGGCCCTGGCCCACAGCATATAACAATCCCTACTGTACTGTCCCGTCCCAGTGTCCCTAACGGGCTACTTACACTAAGTACACCAGGTAGTCGGACACTCGGGCTGCTCGTTGATCGCCGTTCTTAAAAAAATTTAAAAATAAAAAAAGATAATAAATTAGGTCGCTCGCCTACACTACACTACACTGCCGGAGGATTCCTTTCTTTTGCCCGGACGTCAGCCTAGTCAACTAGCCTGATACCAGTAATACCTGACGACACCTTTTAATTACTAGCCTACTTATATACTATTGGTGAGAGATATTAATAACCACGCACTACCTACACAACACAATACTATCCTCTCTCAACAAAGACTTCAGCTCATCGTCATCAGCTTTAGCCGGGTCGGCGAGGCCATCATCTCAGCCATAGAGCCATCTGGGTATCTAGAGCTATCTGTCTGCCATTTATTCTCACCGCCGCGGCATTTCTCTACATTTATACATGATACGAGTCATCCGTGCTGCAGGACGATGGCACGTCAAAATAGAAACGACATGGACGCGCTGAGCTACTGGATCAAGTTAGTCTCGGTAAGACCGGACCGAAGATGTACACCAGTACGAGGCTGTTGCTCACCTTGTACACCACCACGGTATGTGCATTGTCTTCAGCTACCTAGGTATGTACGGTACTGCTTATTTCGCCGCAAATAGTGTATGGAGGCGAGTACAAGGATAAATAATTTCTCCATCCCGTCATGAAGCTCGGGTTTCACCGCTACAGCGCAATTAACAGTCCCTGCACAGACATGGAGCACCAATAACGCAATAACGTGGAGCTAATAGAGTGCGGAGTCCGCAGTAGAACGACCCGTCCTGACTAGTTGCATTTAGCTGGTCTTGTACGCGATGTTACGGGACTCTTACCCAGCACAAATTATTGATGCCGAAACAACAAGCCGCTGCATTAGACTGAGCTCAGCATAGAAAACCAAGCATTCTGCATGGTATTGTGTACAGGTGCTAGGAGCAGACAGTTATCTTCTCACATGGGGATGCCCAGATCAGCACAAACATCGAAGTGTACTAACCTGATCGTAATGCAGCTTGCTTGGCCTTGCGAAGTACAGGTAGGATTCAACTTAGTATGTATACATACACAAAGTGTTTATAGAAATTTGCTGCCAACCCTTCAAGTTTGGAAGGATATAATGTGTTCCAACTTCCTCTTGTGCAACTCATTAGGTTTTATGGGTTAGGTATCTACTTACGTATAGGTGTCTCAGGTGATAACGAATAGCACGGTGTTTAGATCCATCTGGAGGTATGTACGCCATCGCCTTTCCCCAGAGTTCTCGCCCAGACTCCGGCGTCTGGAGCCCACCTGTCCGCTCCTGGGCCTGGGCAGACAAGCGCCGGTAACAGACGCCGGCAGGCGGCGAACGCGTAATGTCGTAATGCCGCCTTTCTCCGGTATCGCACCTCACCGTTCCGGCGACCGACCAATCAGAGACGTCGAATTATCAACAAACATTGGGATTTTCTCTGCTTGACTCTCTGCACTTTGGCAGTGGCGCTATCGACCCTGATAAGAAGTTGCTATGCGACCTGAAAGATGAGGGCAATTGAGATCGCAGGCCGTCGAGGCGCGAGCCTTCGGGTAAGTCTTGTGCCGTTCTGCTTGTCTTCGTCAATTGGTTGTCCGATCCTCGCAACGATCTTCCAACTGACCATCGATTTGTGCATTTCCAGCAACTCATAGCGCGAGGTCGTCGAGGCGACATAACACGCCCTCGATCGTTTGCGACTCCTGCATTCGACACTTCGAACCCACGGATCCCGCCCTACCTCAAGCTCGCCCAGAACTATGGAAAGGTCAAGGAGGTCCTTGGGAGGGGCAGCGCCCTGACGCTCGCCGAGAAGATTCTCTACAGCCATCTGGACAACGCAGAGGAATCGCTGTTGACGAACACAAATGGTGGGCGTGACATACGAGGCACTGCGAACCTGAAGCTTAAGCCCGACCGCGTTGCCATGCAGGATGCCTCCGCGCAAATGGCGCTTCTGCAGTTCATGACCTGCAACCTGCCCACCACCGCCATCCCTGCGAGCATCCACTGCGACCATCTCATCGTTGGCGAGAACGGCGCACAGTCTGATCTGGAGTCCGGCATCAAGATGAACCAGGAGGTCTTCGACTTCCTAGAGTCGGCAGGAAAGAAGTATGGCATTGAGTTCTGGCCGCCTGGTGCTGGCATCATCCACCAGAGCGTACTCGAGAACTATGCCGCTCCTGGTCTTATGATGCTGGGTACTGATAGCCATACGCCTAACGCCGGTGGCCTGTCGACGATAGCTATCGGTGTTGGCGGTGCCGATGCTGTTGAAGCGCTCGTCGGTGCGCCATGGGAGTTGAAGGCTCCTCGCATCCTCGGCGTGAAGCTGATCAACAAACTCAGTGGCTGGGCCTCGCCCAAAGACATCATCCTAAACCTTGCTGGGCAATTAACAGTCCGTGGCGGTACAGGCTACATTATCGAGTACTTCGGGCCTGGAGTCGAGACACTCAGCTGCACAGGCATGGCAACCGTCTGCAACATGGGTGCCGAGGTCGGTGCCACAACCTCGATATTCCCATTCGGCCCAGCCCATGTGCGGTACCTCGAGTCTACCCACCGACGAGATGTAGCCGCCGAGGCCAAGAAATTCTCTGACATCGTCTCCCTGAAGGCTGATGAAGGCGCTAAATACGATGAAGTGATTACCATCGACCTGGCGAGCTTGGAACCCCACATCAATGGCCCCTTTACTCCTGATCTATCCACACCTTTATCTCAATTCAAAAAGACAGTACAAGAAGAGAACTGGCCAGAAAAGCTTTCGGCCGGTCTCATTGGCAGTTGCACAAACAGCTCCTACGAGGATATGACCCGTGTGGAGGGCATGGTACGTGAGGCACTGGAAGCTGGCCTGAAGCCCGCGTCTGATTTCTACATCACGCCTGGAAGCGATCAAATTAGAGAAACCCTACGACGAGACGGACCACTCGACACCTTCAAAGAGGCTGGCGGTATCGTACTTTCGAACGCCTGTGGTCCATGCATTGGTCAATGGAAACGTCAGGATGGAGTCGAGAGTGGTACACCTAACGCTATCCTCACATCGTACAACCGCAACTTCCGCGGTCGCAACGACGGCAACCTAGCCACGATGAACTTCTTGGCGTCGCCCGAGATTGTCACGGCTATGGCCTTCGCGGGCACTACCACCTTCAACCCTATGACCGACTCGCTGCAGACGGCTTCCGGCGAGGAATTCCGCTTCACGCCACCCTCGGGCGAGGAAATCCCGCAGCAACCGTTCGAGGCCGCACGACCTGAGTTCCAGGCCATAACTTCAGCCCCAGACGCATCAGTAGAAATCGCCATTTCGCCCAGCTCATCGCGTCTCGCACTTCTGGAGCCCTTCGACCCCTTTCCGGATTCCGAGCTGACCGGCCTGCGGGTCCTCGTCAAGGTGGCGGGCAAGTGCACGACCGACACCATCTCGGCCGCCGGGCCCTGGCTGAAATACAAGGGCCACCTCCCCAACATCAGCGCCAACACGCTGAACACGGCGACTAATGCCGAGACGCGCGAGGTCAACGTCGCGTACGATGACGACGGGTCAGCGCACACGATCCCCGCGCTCGCGCAGCGGTGGCGCGACGCCGGCCGGCCCTGGCTCGTCGTCGCCGAGCACAACTACGGCGAGGGCAGCGCGCGCGAGCACGCCGCGCTGCAGCCCCGCTACCTGGGCGCCCGCGTCGTCCTCACCAAGAGCTTCGCCCGCATCCACGAGACGAACCTCAAGAAGCAGGGCGTCGTGCCGCTGACGTTCGCCAACGAGGCCGACTACGACCGCATCAGCGCCTGCGACGAGGTCGAGACCGTCGGCCTGCTGGACATGCTGCGCAACGGCGGCAAGGGCGACGTGTCGCTGCGCGTCAAGAGCTTCCGCACCGGCGAGGAGTTCCTGGTCCCCACGCGCCACGCCGTCAGCCGCGACCAGGCCGAATTCATACTCGCGGGCAGCGCGCTAAACTTGCTATCTCAGAAATCATGATTGTAAATATCATCATAGTAAGAAAGAAGTGAAGTAAAAGCGGATAGACAAAAGACAAAATGTACTACTCCCCGCGAGAGGGGCCTAGAATAAGCGAGTTTAAACCAATCAAATGTAGGAATAGAAAGAAATTCAGCGACCAATGTCCAGCCACGATGAGCCTGGACATGGAAGATGGTTGTATTTGTTGCGTTAGCTGCAGCAATTTCGTGCTGCTGCATATAGGTACTAGCCGGCTATCTTGTTGATTTGTTGGTGCGTGACGAGTATTTAGCAAACATCCAGCCCTTCTATACACACTTTTTTCTTCTTAGTATATTCCGTATTCCAACCAATCGCCCTTCCCAGGGCGTAGTGCGTGTAGGCACAGATCCGCGCTTTATGTAACGTCCCTCCATCTATTTCCTTGTTCATCCATTCGTGTATCCATGCGAGCTCAAACATAACGCCTTGCCATCCTTCTACCCGAGAAATGGATAGAGATAGACGCCACAAATGTCCCGTCTGCAGGGGTATATAGAAATCGCATAAGACGTGTATGCATATGCCATGCCAGTAAATATACAGATCGTGTAACCGCATTGCGACGTGCGTACCACGAGTAAAATGCGAACCAAAAAACATGGAGCAGTATGCAAGCCGTTGTCAGCTCGACTGCATATCCGTGTCCGAATCGAGTTCAACTGTCGCAGTCGCCTTCTCTTTGCCCTTAGCGGTTTTCTCCCTTTGAGGCTGACTAGTTTCTTTGTTGTGTCGTACTTGGGCCTCGATTTGTTCTAGCACCTCAAGTGCTTTGAGCCATTTTGGATTCTCTAGCACGCACTGTGGTAGGCTGTCTCGTTTTCGTTTCTGATTGGGTTTTGATACCCCACGTTTTCGCTGGACCGCTCGTTTGATGGCCTCACCGAGGCCTCTTTTCCGGTTGCCACGGGCCGAGATCTCTTTTTGTTTTTGCTGGTACCACTCTTCGGATTGTTGGTGTGAGTAATGGGTTCTTGGGTCGATATAATCGAAATGCTTTGCGGCGCGTTGAGGTCGTGGGGGCAACGCATCATCAGCAACCCCAAATAAAGCATCCCCAGGTCGAAAAGGTCGGTTATTCTCGCTATAGATCTGAGCGTCCAATTTTTCCGCGTCGTGCTGCGAGACCCAGAAGAGGCGCCGTTCTTCAGGCGACATCTTCTTCCACTCCCGGCCCCCTAACAAAGCCGATAGAGGGCCCCGGGGAATTGCAGTTTGCTGTAGTGGCGCGATTCCCGGTGCTTGAGGCTGGGGTGGTGCATTAGGAATGGGCTTCCTTTGTACCGAAGTTTTGGTGGGTTTTTTAGCCATTGTCTGTTCTGTGACTGAAGCGCTTGCACTTGAATTAACCGGAGCTGTGTTTTTCTCGTTTAGGGAAGAGTGATGGATTCCATTGGTAAGTGGACGATCCTTGATGGGTGGCAAGTCATGTTCGTGTGTGGAAGTGTCAGAGGAATTCATGTGCACGGGCCCTAAGCCGTTGCTGAGGGCTGGTATGTTTGGTTTTTGTTTGCTAATTGGCGCTTCGGGAGATGTTCCATTTGGGGCCTTCGAAGCGGGCTGTACAGTGGGAGAGCTTGGGACTACATTTTGCAGCGCTTTTTGGGTGTGTAAGTCCCTTGCTTGTTCAACAAAGCGCCCATGGTGGGCTTGAGAAATACCGCCTGGCTGGGATGGCGGTGGGCCCTCACGACGTTGTTTATTACCAGACGCCGGAACATCCTTTTGTTCGCAAAGCAAATTGGGATTTCCATCAGAAGACCTCTGGGGTTTCTGGAGACCCGCTGTGATGCCATTAGGGGCATGACTTTTGGGGGAAGGCTGGGGTTTAGGCCGCGGTAACGGAGGCTCTGGATCATCATCCCTGGTGAGATCTATCACAAAGGACGCAGAACGAACGTTCCCTTTGAGACTGGAGTTTTGAGGTGGCTTACTCGAGGCCGGAGCTGCTCGACTAGACTTGCTAAGATGGCTGTCTCCTCGATGTAATTGCCGATGGTCATTGTATGGCTTCGACCTCGCCGACTCATTTGCGGCCTCTTTCTTCTTAGGTCGCAGTGCAAAATCGTCTACTGCACTAAGTTTATAAGTTCTCTCTTCGGACTGTCTGAACATACCTCTACTAGACACATGAGGAATACCATTCTCTGAGAACGAAGAACTATCCGACCTTGGATACAACCCAGGTACGTTTGGCACGCCTGGTGGGCGTTGTCTCTTTACTGGGCGCGGATTTCCAGGTAGCGTATCCACAGACGGCTTCCGCACAGGAGATGTTGCGGAAGCAATATGAGCTTGCCCCGAATTTGACGGTTGTTTGACACTTTTTCGTGCCGTGTGTTTATCAGGAAGTTGCTTCTTTTCATTTGTGGGTGATGGCGTCCCGGAGAAAAAGGGGTTAATACCCAAAGAATTCCTGGGGAGACCTAGCGGTGGATTGGATGAGGAGCTTGAGAAAGCCTGGTTCTTATCAGACTGTGGGCGGCGGCCCTGATAGTGCTGTGTCTTGTGCTCTGGGCAGTATACGCCTCCCAAGATGACATCAAATGAACGGCATCCTTCCCAGTGGCATATCCGAGGTTTATGTGGATCCATCGCAGGAGAGAACTATTGCATACCAGGCCATTCATCCATATGTAAGCCACATTGAAGTAATCTGTCGATGTCCCGTTTGTAGATATGGTGCCTCAAAACAGGCCGTCATATCGTTGGCAGGCGCCACTGATAGTACTTTCCCCAACCATTCATTTGTAAGGTACTGACTATCAAATAGAGATTGAGTAAGCGTGGACAATGATTTAGTGAAATTCGGGTCGAACGGCAAATTTATCACCACTGAGACGAAACCATCGATTGGTAGAACCTTCCACCGGGGAGAAGGTAGAGAGGAGAGAGAAAACAGGAATATAAGAGAGGGACCGTGCTACTGGGAGGCGACTGCTGCTACCTACACCTTGGGAAACCAATAAACAGCCGCGGCGACCCAAAAAGCGACAGATAATATTTATTTGTAATGGTTTGCTCTGATGGATTATATAATCGATGTCCAAGTCTGGCGTTGCACGAACGTGATATAACCTGGGATGTGAGGATTAGCTGAAATGTAGCTGACTTAGGGTTATGGAGGGGTTATAACGCAAGGCGAGTTCCGTATGGCCAGTCTCAGATCTTTTCAGTTTTCATTATTTGCACCTCATTTTGCGGGGAAACAGCGGTTTCGAATTGCAGAACTCGAGCACGTGAGTGAAACCCTCGGTTGTGTCTCTTCGCCACAGCCTTTGGCTCTGCCTCGGTTGGGGTACAAAAGCGAGGTCGAGCTCCATGTAGTGACATGAGCAGACATACTGCTTTGAAATTTATCTTGCTCTTTGCAACCAAGTGTATCGGGAGGTAGATACCCTGGTGAAGATGAGAAAACAAGACGCGTTGCTTGGACAACAACTGTTTCGTTATGACGAGTATCAAATCCAAAACCAGAAGATTCACTGTGCAGTCGGACCTTTTACCTTTACGCTCATCATTGACTCGGCCAGCAGGACGATAATTAAAAAAAGGAAATCAGACGTAGTGAAGTTAGAAGATCTCACCTAACGTACTTGAGCGCATCGGAAGAAACATCAACCCCTAGGTCATGTTAGCTTGTCAATAGTGGTGATATCTCATGACACCAAGCCCAGCCTTGCAGACAGCGGCTATAGAATTCAATGGAGGCGCGTAGACAGGCCCCCTCGGGTCGCCGATCGGTTGGTTGGCCGTCTCGTCACGAATTGGAGATGAGCGTGATATCGGGCGAGCAGCACGATGAAATGAACTGGACTTACAGCTGTTGGACTCAACAGATCATGGGTATGACAACGGATAATGAGACGCGTGAACTAACAAATGGTACTAGAGAAATGTCGAATTAAGGCGACAGGCAGGACACGGAAAGGCATAGCGTACAGCTAAGAACGGGGCAACTTGTACGAAACGAGATTCGATTCAACAAACCAACAGTTGCCGAGTTGCGACCTAGTTACTTACCTGCCTACCAGTCTAGGGTTAGGATTTGGGCGTGGCCCGTGCCTGCCTGCCCATTTTAGTATGCTGTACATAATAAGTACGGTCGTACCTGTGTCTATCTGCCAAAAGTCCCCCGTCCCACTTGCCTTTTTTCTCCCCTGTTAAGCTCAGATCCCTCCACGGCACCGGATTATCAGTCTACCGATGCCTCCAAGCGGTGGAACCCGTGGACCCAACGCGTCCCGTCCTATCTCCGCCCACACACCACACATGCTTCCCACCCTCACCCTCCATTTTGGCCCGAATCACGAGAGCGCAGGAGGTGACCTCGAAATATCCATAAATAGCTAGGTGCAGAAACTAGCACCTCTAAAATGAATCCCCGAGTGATAATGCGAGCGGACAAGCACTAAGGCAGGCAGAGTCTGATATGTCTTCTCTTTTCGAAGTGCATTGAAAAGCCCTTATTACCGAGACGGATATCTATCTCATTAGTGACTAAAACCGGGCCAGCGTTACATCGCCAAATGTGAATCGGCTACTCAATACCAGATCTGACCAGATATAAGACATTATTTTCTCCTCAAATCAGCATCGGCGACATAAGCCATCTTCGAGGACCGAAATTGGCCAGCCAGGAGCTCTCTATGTTCGATAACAGGAACAAATTTGCAGTCAACATTCCTAATATCGTAATAAGCGACAGCCATGACAACAGGTTCCCTGTACTGGGCACCCATCAAGGCGATGGACAAGTTGTAACATTGGTGGGCCGACAAATCAACGAGCGTTTCTCAAGCGTGGGATAGATTGCTTTCAAAATGAAGCCTTCAGTTCATCAGAATTTTCATCGGTCGCTCGAGTTATGTTAGGAGCGCTGGCCTAGGCCCCAGGCTCAATGCAAGCATCGAACGTGTGACCGGAGATTCGGAAAGCGAACGATCGTCTCGGTGGCAATGGTCGATTCCGCAACCCTTCCAATAAGAATGAGGGCAACAAGGCATGTTAAAGGACGAGAAGAGAACTCCGCTTATTATAATAAACCTGCATTACTTCAACTTGCAGGTTTTCTTTTTAAGGCGGGATTCAGTAGGCGGCCCCACTCTCTAGCTTTGAGGTGCCATCAGGTCACTTGCACCGTCACAGTCACACCACATCGTATGACACTATAGGCCGAATTCCCAACGAACACCTTGCTGGTGGTGACTGGTTCAAACTAGCACGCACCGGTCCTGAGTCGGACTTTTCTCGTTCATGCTTACCCACGGTTTTATGAGAGACTACTAATCAGAATTGGCCTGGCCAAACTGTAAGACATTTCTAAGATAGAAACGGGCAATCGAGGACCCGCTTCAACACATTTTCCGCTGCCACTGCCCGGCGGTCGCCCGGCCCCTGCCGACATAGAGACCCTCGTGTCCGGTATCCTAATGAAAAACACCGCCCAAATGCGAAACAACGGGGACTGGGGTAATCAGCAATTATCTCATAGGCTGGCGCTAGGAGGGACAGGTGCCAAGCTTATCGCTCCCAGGCTATCGGGTAGCTGGTCTAATGAACTCACCTGACAAGGCTGGGTTCGATCGTACGTTCCAGCTCCTGAACGAACACATCTCGGGTAAGAATCAGGTCAGCTTGCGGCCGGAGCTGCCTCTTGTGAGGAGAAACTAGGGAGCATGGTATATTCTAGCATCGTGGGACTCGGCTATCAGTCTCCTCGTAGATGGTATAAATAAAGGATACCACTCACCCTTATCATAGAACATATACTATCATCATAGACACTCAACAAGAACATAATAAACAAAAGCCTCGAGAGCATATACCAAGCCTCTCTTTTCTCTCCTCTCAACTGTACCAAAAAGTCATCAACTCCACTCCGGCGGCTCCTCTCATCTCCATCCACCTCAAAACCCAGACATAATGTCGCCAATCACAGTCCAAGCCGCCCGTCTTGCCTCAAGACAAGCTCTCAGAGCACCTCTCCGGCAACAAGTCTTCCGCCGCTACGCCTCAAGCAATGCCACCGTTGAGAGGGCTCCTGCAGACTGGGGCCGGATCGTCAAATCAAGAGCCGGAATTCTTGCGATGTACGTTCTTCCATCTACAGTATCCCGTTCTCCTAAAGCCACCAGCACGAGGATACTAACAAGTGTACTTTATACAGATACTTCCCCGGCATGGCCCTGGCTTTAGGCTGGCCTTTAGTCGCGGCCAAGATGATGGGCGCATAATTCGTTCGACATCGACAGACGAACCTCGCCCTATAACGACCTAATTTATACCACACTATTTCTATTCTTCTATGTATATACAACCCAAGACGAGAGACTCATGGAAGCGGCGTTAAGGTTGAAAGGGATATATCCAGGGTAAAAGGGGGGTTAAAGAGAAATAAATAAATAGAAAAGAACAAGGCAAAAGTCCTAATAAAAACATTCCAACGTTGCAAAATATATCCCATGCTCACTCACCCGTTTAAAACCTCCACAGTCTTCACGGCACTGGTAACATTGACCGGCGTCCCGTTGTACTCCAGATATCCCTCCTTGCCCTCGGGGACGTGCAGTTTTCTCCCGCGTTCCGTGTCCCCAAATATCCCGCCGTCGGGGTTCGCCCTGAGGGTCTTCGCCGTCTCCTCGTAGTGCGCCTCGGCATACGTCTCGGCGTCGAAGTTGAGGAGCCACGCCTCGCGCCGCAGCCGCAGGGACTGCGGGTCGTTCTTGGCCGCGCTGAAGTCCGCCTTGTGCCATATGTCGCGCGTCTATGTATAACACTGGAGTCAATAATTTCCACTTATAGTAAGAATTACTCGGGATCTCGGCAGCTTGCAGGAGTAGCAAGAGCAGAATATGCCCGTTGAGGCAATTCATATTTCTGAAACATGCCAAAATGGGGAATACAAGACTCCAGTGACTAACCTGCTCGCCCGTCTTTTGCGCCGAGCGCACGCGCTCGTAGCGGATTGCCTCGAAGGTCGCCACGGCCTCTTGCACGCCGTCGTTACTAGTGGCCGTTGCTTGGGCCCGGGAGAGACAGACGGCGATGGTGGCCCCGTCTTCCATGGCCTGCGACGCGCCCTGGATCGAGGTCGGCAGGAACGGGTGCGCCGAGTCCCCGATGAGCGCTATGCGACGCCGGGCCGATATCCACGTGGGCAGCGGGTCGCGGTATACCAGCTTCCAGTCGATGAGGGGGGAGGGCGTCTTGTCGAGGATCTTCTGTACCACGGGATCCCAGCCCTCGAGGACTTTGCGCGCATCCGAAAGGGGCGCCTCGAGGGACCAGCTTTCTTCGATGTCTTGTTCATCCTATATATATAATTAGATAATGAGCCCCATTCAAATTAGTAATGCCTGTGGAAAAGCAATTGTTCAAGGGGGAATGAAAGCTAGACGAACCTTGTGAGTACAAACCCACGAGAAGTCCTTGCCGCCCTTCACGGATGCGGCGATGAAATGGACATCGGGACCTAACCATGCCACGTGTTTATCGCCATTACTCGTGAAGTATTGCAAATCCGGGTCCTTCGCGATCTCGTCGGCGTCGAACCAGCTGCGGTACACCGCGTACCCCGACGCCTTCGGCTTATCATCGTATCCGAGCACGATCTTCCGTCCTCGACTTCGTACCCCCTCCGCCGCGAGCACGATATTGGCAGTAATTCTCTCTCCATTCTCGAGGATGACACCCGCCTCGCCATCGTTCTCGAAGTAGTCCTCGACGCGTGCGCCCAGTCTCACGTCCACGCCAATATCCAGGGCGTGCTTGTAAACAACCTCATGGAACTCGCCGCGGTGCCCATCAAACCGGATCCCAAACTCGTTCTGTTCTGCTGTCCACGTCTGCTTCAGGAGCGTCTCGCCGAGCCAGTTCTTGAGGACGAGGCCGTCGGCGCGTTGGCTCAGGGCATCCAGCTGCTCCGCCACGCCCGGCCATCGCTGGAAGATGCGCGAGCTGTTCGGGCCGAAACTGATGATGTCGCCCAGGAGCTTGAGCTCAGGGAATTTCTCGAGCAGGGTCACGCTGTGCCCCTTGCGATGACACTCGATGGCTGCCGCGAGGCCGGCAAAGCCTGCGCCTACAACTAGGACGCGGATGCCGCTCTTTGGGCGGTTTTGTGATGATTGGTTCATGATTGGTTCGCTTCACTGAATTTCAGATGGTAGGATTCGTCTGTGTGACTTGTTCTTCTAAGACTGTCCCTGAAGATTTCCAACTCAGGCTTTATATGACGTAGGACTTAAGCAAACGACACAAGAAACCGAGATCTCGGTTATCTTCTCATCTCTTTTCATACACTCTGAACCAATTACCGCCGAATCGGCAAGCCGTTCCCTGAAGCTAGGTCATTTCTTTTGCCTTTGTCTACTATGTAGCACTGGCTTCATCTGATTAATGCTACCGTAATGCGGGATCTACATTACAGCTCGGGGGGCACACTCGATCCCATGCCATTTCCCCGCACGATGAGGTTGCGTTTGATGACCGGCAGTTGTCCAAACCCAGTTTGCCAAGTTATCAAGATGCGGAGTGTGTGGTGATTGACCGTCTCAGGAATGCTTGATAAAGCGGTAAATGTCTTATCACACCGTTCCGAGTATCGAATCGGGTGAATGGTCTGGAATTCGCTACATAACATCCTTGTTAATAGTTGATTTGGGGTAATAATGAGGTTGTAGTCCTATAAAGATGATATGCGTCTCCTCGCGTCTTGGGTTAATATCTTAATTATCAACCTCGAACCTACTTGGTTTAGATTTGTTTGTATGACATCGTCAAAATGGTTTGGGGGATTCTTGAAGACAAGCATATGGATCATGTGCCGGGGACTGGTCAGTCTCACATCTTTGCGCTTTCAGGCCATTGCTAATAGTCAATGATAGTCCTTTTAGCCGACTCCAGTGATGTCCCGAGCGAGTATCGGGCGATCTCTCTCGAGTACCTTAAACGTGGCCACGGACGAAATGCACATATAATCTTAGCTCCTCAACCGAGCGACTCTCCAAATGATCCATTGAATGTGGGTGTCTGGATGTGAAATACCCGTTGCTTGGGAAGCTTACACCTAAGCAGTGGCCAACATGGCGTAAAGATGTCATTCTAACGATCGTCGGTCTATCTGCGGCTGTGGTGGGAGCCTATGGTCCGATGCTATCCCCAGGGTTCGTCGAGATTTCCGCCGAGTTGAATATCACCGTCAATATACTGTCACAAGCTACGGCTTGGGTGATTTTGTTGATCGGCCTGTCCCTCTTCATATTTAATCCGATAGCGAAGAAGATTGGGCGTCGACCTGTCTATGCGATTTCGTCTATTATTATGCTTACCGGCAGCATCTGGGGAGCCGTTTCGCAAGATTATAGTACATTCCTTGCATCCCGCATCTACAGCGGAGTAGGCATGGCCCCGTACGAAGTTCTCGTCCAGTGTACCATTGCAGATATGTACTTTGTTCATGAGAGAGCCACGAGGATTGCCATTTGGAACATGTTTCTTCTATGTGGCATCAGCGGTGGGGCTTTGATTGCTGGTTATATCATCGAAGTAAGCTCACCTCATATGGTAGTTCAGCAATCACTAACAGTAACTTCAGGACCAAGGATGGAAATGGACGTTAATATGGTGCGGCATCCTATTTGGGATCTTGCTACCTCTAGTTATTTTCTTCGTCCCCGAGACAGCTTATCGAAGACAGTCCTGGGAAGAACGTCTGATGGCCATTAGAACAAACGATTCCAAGGGTGAACTACCAGAGAAGAAAGCCACAAATACTGAACACAACGAGGAACCATCGGTAGCGCCAGAAACCGGAACACAGGTGGAGAAAAAGGATTCCTTTTTGCGTTCGTTGCGATTCTATAGTGGAGTCTACACAGAGACACCTCTGTGGAAAATCTTCCTAAGACCGATGGTGATATTCTGGTACCCGGCTGTGCTCTGGGCGTTTCTGCTGTATGGCGTTACATTGACTTGGATCGTGGTATTCAGCGTGGTCAACGCGGTCATCTTTACAGCACCACCGTACAACTTTTCTGTATCACAGACTGGACTCATCTCTTTGTCGCCGTTTATCCTGAGTTTTATAGGAGAGATCGTCTCCGGCCCACTGAATGACTGGATTTGCTTATGGCTTGCAAAGAAGAACCGCGGTGTCTACGAGCCAGAGTTTCGACTGCCGCCAATCATCATCTCCTTTTTGATGGGCGTTGCCGGTTTCTTCGGGTTCGGGGCAACGGTTCACTTCCAGACACACTGGAGCGGACCAGTTATATGCTTTGGCTTGGCTAATATGAGCCTGGCATTCTCCAACGCCAGTGTGTTTGGCTATGTCATCGATGCTCATAAAGAGCTAAGTGAAGAGGGTATAGTAGCTCCCGGGACTCGTGTGCTGACTCAGTGGCTAATTTGATGATCTAGCTTTCGTAGCGATTAATGCTCGCAACCTTCTTACTTTCGGGCTGACATATTTCGTCAACGACTGGCTAGCTCGGGATGGTGTATTAGCGGTTTTCAATGTCCTCGGCAGCGTATTCGTGGCAGTCAACGTCCTGACAATTCCGCTGTGGATCTATGGAAAGAGAGCTAGAGGGTTCATTGCAAGGAACGAGACCTTGCGTCGATTTATGCATGAAGATTAAGAAAGATGAGATAGTGGCACGTCTTAAACTGCGGATGGGCTATTTTCATCGTCGAATGCTTTGATGAAATGGAATAACTGCTCGTGCGCTTTAAGTCGGGGGGTTCACAAGTCTATCAATCCAATAAACTGTAATTAGGTATCACATGAATATCATCAAATAAACAAGTGCAGCTCGCAGGTTTCAACAATACTTGAGATGCCAAGTTGGAAGTTGGAACCTGGTGGAGTAGCAAAAGAAAGAATCAATTGACCATCAGTAAAATTACTGGCGATAACTAAGTAACTAACTGCCCGCAGCAGGTGGTACAGCAGCTGTGGGGTGTCAGGTACAGCTAACCGCAACCAGTTTAGCGCATGACACCCCATCTGTAACTCGCTGTCAAAGACCCCAAAGCTCCTGAATCCCAGGCACGGGAAAGCGCGTCGTCCATGGTTTTCGAGCACGAAGTGTTGTTGAAAACACATCAGCGAAACGTCCTTCTTCTCCAACCCAACGACATCTCCCTGCACTCCCGACGGTTATACTCGCGGCCGACTCCTTGGACTTTGTTTCCGCCTCAGCCCAGTAGGGTGAACGGTTGGCACAATCGACAATCCCTGCCACGTACTCAATAAGGAAACAAACATATACAAGGTTCAACGGACCACAGCCCTCTACCGAACCGAGCGGATCACACCCAAAGGACCACGCGACTACTCGATTGTGAGGGTGGACAGGGAGAGCTGTAGTGGGCGAGGAAGTCTAGACGTCGACCACCATGACGGACTCTCTGCACAACGCCCCAATCGTGCTTGACAATGGTTCTGGCACTATAAGGGCTGGCTTTGCTGGTGATGACCTGCCCAAATGCTACTTCCCTTCCTTTGTCGGACGCCCAAAGCATCTCCGTGTCCTTGCCGGCGCCTTAGAGGGCGAAGTCTTCATCGGCCAGAAGGCTGCTACCGAGTATCGGGGGTTGTTGAAGATCCGCTATCCTTTAGAACATGGCATTGTCACCGACTGGGACGACATGGAGAAGATATGGGAGTATGTATACAGCGAAGGCCTAAAGACCATGAGTGAAGAAGTACGATAGCATTCCGTCCCAAACAGGGGAGCCGCTGCTGCTGACACTGTAGCCAGCATCCTGTTCTTTTAACCGAGCCACCACTGAATCCTCGAGCGAATCGTGACACGGCCGCCCAAATCCTGTTCGAGACCTTCAACGTACCTGCGCTATATACATCCATCCAAGCCGTCCTTTCTCTATATGCAAGCGGTCGGACCACAGGCTGTGTCATGGACTCTGGCGACGGAGTCTCCCATGCCGTTCCCGTATACGAAGGCTTCGCGATCCCCAGCTCAATACAACGTATCGACGTTGCCGGCCGCGACGTCACCGAATATATGCAGACACTACTTCGCAAGAGCGGCTACATCTTCCACACCAGTGCCGAGAAGGAAGTGGTGCGGCTGATTAAGGAGTCCGTGTCGTATGTGGCGCTGAACCCGAAACAGGAGGAGAAAGACTGGGCAAGTACAAAGCTAGATCAGGCCAAGATGGCCGAGTACATACTGCCTGATGGCAACCGCCTGCGTGTCGGCCAGGAGCGTTTCCGCGCCCCTGAGATTCTCTTCGACCCTGAGATCATCGGTCTCGAGTATCCTGGTATTCATCAGATAGTGACGGATGCGATTAACCGGACGGATCTTGACCTACGGAAAGCCCTATATGCCAACATTGTGCTCTCGGGTGGTAGCACGCTGACGAAGGGCTTTGGTGACCGATTACTGAGCGAAGTGAAGAAACTCGCTGTTAAGGATATGCGCATCAAGATCTTTGCCCCGCCCGAGCGCAAATACTCGACGTGGATCGGTGGCAGCATTTTGGCTGGGCTGAGCACATTTAGAAAAGTTTGTTTCCCGCTTTCTCACCTTATAGTAGGGCTAGTATTTGGATCAGCACTGACTATCTACGCTACAGATGTGGGTTAGCATCGATGACTGGCACGAGGATCCCGACATCATTCATAAGAAACTCACCTAATCGAACCTCAATAATACAATGCAACCCTAAAAAGAAGACCAAAGACCAGAGCCGCTCGGAGACGGACGCCAGGAAGAACAAAGCCACCAAGTTGAAGTTTCACCAACCAGCACGGCTCCATGATACCCTACCATATTCTACATGTAGCGAGGAAATGGCTTGGGTTATATTTTGTATTTTGGAAGCCTGTCTAGAACTACGGCCTTGTTGAGATATGGAGGTTGAGCCTCGCTAGACTTTGTACGGCCATGTACGGTGCATGCCAATTTTTAGCAGTGAAAGTAGATAACAGCCGAAGGCGGAGGCTGGGGGGGAAGAGACGTTGGGGTAGGACGCTGAAGAAAGGTGAACGGAGGTGAGAGGACTTAATCATCTTAAGGTAGATGAATGATACCCATTTGTTGAGCGTGAAATTTTAGTGTTCTGTTCGCATTGAAGAAATCATTAACAGTAGAATAAACGTGTGTCCCCATCGATGCGTAGTAGTGTAGACATCGCATTACGAAGAATCATAGCAAGCATGGAGGGAGGAAATACGCTCGCGAATGCACAGATATCGAACATTTAGTTGAACTGATCGCAAAGCATTGCCCTTATTCCTCCATTAAGGGGGCGGGGGGATATAGGAAGTCTATGTACAAGGACAACCTCCGAACCCTTTGATGTCTTTCCGAAGTCTCATTCAATTCAATTTCAATCCGGTTCTCGAATGCGCTTTCTTTCTGGCTCGTGGAGAAATACACAGTCCCGGAGTTTGCCAGCCGGGGATACGACCAAACCCATTACCTCCTTGATAAAGATGTCGAGGGGATTGTGTCGTGGGGTATATGAAGAAACAAAGCCAATTCCAATCCATCTTGATATCCACCCCCTTTCTTTTTCAATTCAGTTCGAGATGCCCGCTTGCTCATGGCATTCCCGAAAATTCCTATTAAATTCTAATCAAATCAGTTTTCCTTCGTTATGCCCCTTGATGAGTATGTCGCGGTCCGGCGATAGTTCCCCGTCGTTGTCCGTGATCTCATGTGAATCCACCCGTCCATAGCGCCTTGCTTGTGTTGTTGATTCGTTGATGATAATTTCAAAATGTCGGATGTAAAGCAAATATAAACAGCGAAAGTGGAGAGTGTGATTGATCGCTCCCGTCCGAAGCGTCGAAACGGCGAATCGATGTAAAACAGTTGAGTGAGTTTAGGTAGGTAAACCCAACGGATCAAACGCCGAGACTAGCGACGGCTGAAAGCAGAGGTGACGCGCTCCATGAAGGAGCCGGCCGAGCTGATGGAGCTGGCGCCGTCGCTGTTCTTGCGCCTGGGGCTGGGAGCCGCGGCGTCGTAGATGTTGCCGGCGCCGCCTCGGCCGACGTAGCCGACGCGCTTCTCCTCGATCTGGCTCTGGAGCTTGAACTCCTCGTCGAACGACATCACGGGCCGCTTCTCCGAGACGCGCGCGTTGCCGGCGCCGCCGCGGCCCGAGTAGAAGCTAGTGGTTGACGGAGGTAACACCTTGGACTCCGTCGCGACGCCGCTGGAGGGTGTGGTTGCTGGTGCGCGGAAGTAGTTGCCCGCGCCACCTCGGCCTGAGTGTGTGTAGGTGTTCTGCCCGACCGTGGGGTGAGGCTCGGCGATGGTGAAGCGAGGCATAGTGATTGTGTTGTTGTGTTGATGAGCGCCCGGCTTTCTATGCTCAATAACGGTTGAGAGTCTTGCTGTGCTGTGTCCTTCCCAACTGTAAATATACTGTAGATGTTGATGTTTGCTTTTGATGTGAATTATCGGATTGCGGTTGCTGTGTACTACGTTTTATTACTTTGCTAATGGCGGAACCATCTACCCCAAGGGTAGAGGGGGGTCCTTAATATATCATCGTGAACATTGTGTGTCAAGGGTGGATTTCTCTTTGTCAAGGTTACTACCTGCTTGTCCTACAAGGTTCCATGGTTCCAAGGACGGATCTCGTCCAAAGTCAGAGCCGAGCCACTTGACCAGGACAACAATGGGTAGTGTCACAAGACGCGGCTACTTAGTACATCCCGACGGGGCAAACGAAAGCCCAGCTTGAGAAATTTGCAATCTGGTAAAATTTTCTATGACCACCTGTGACACGATGAACTGTGCCCACCTCGCATTGGGCGAAACGATGTGGTTCGAGGGCGAAGACGAGTGGGAAACGGCTATGGCACCATCCACTATTGCCGTCACTTGCCCGACTGGCGAAGAAAATAGAGCAAAAAATTTGAGAGCTTGGCATTCGACGGCGATGGCGCTTAGCAGTTAACGGCAGTGAAGTGGAATCCGGGGTAGGCGCGTGATGCAGACGCTAACGGACAATTAGCAAACAAAGAGTTGTTGTTACGAAATCGGTCCTTGGGAAGGTGATCATGGGACCACGAGAGAAGTTTTTGATAGAATAACTATTACCCCATAGTTTGCCCCTGGCCAGCCCTGCCTACCCTGGCAACCGCGGCAAGCTAAGGCCAAGTCGCGGCTGTGTTAGTGGCCAATTGGGGGCCGTCGTTCAGGGCTCATGGCCTGCAACCGTCCAGAGCCGTGCCAGATGGTGCAAGAATGATGAGATCGGTGCAACAACGCCTGTCAGGTACGACTAGGTGTACACGTGTATCTTATGTAGTTATAATTTCCCGCATAGGACGGCCGATCAATACTGTACATCGGCATCGGGTCGTCACGAATGTCCCACCGTCTGTTGTATCATTTTCAGTCGCAGTACTATTAGACGTCGGAATGCGAATCTCATGGTGTATCACGTACCGCTACAACAACCGATCAGTAGTGACATGAATACCCGATCATCGGAAGAGCCGCTGTTATGCGTCAGCGGCTGTAAGGGGGCGATATCTGGATCCGTGGCATACAACATACACAATGATCAAAGGTATGTTCTCATCGTGGCTTGAAGATTTTCTGACTCGGTCTAGGAATTGGCTGAATGCCGTCTCCAGCCGCCGCGTATAGCCGCGTGAGGCGCTGTGGTTTGGTGGCTTAGTGTTCTGCATTCCGGTGTCGCACAGTCTAGCGGTATTACGTCAGTTCACATGACTGGTATTCTTCGTAAGATTTCATCTCATCTCCCTAAACACATGACGTGTCTGACATGCCACCATAATAAGTGTAATCGCCTGATTTATTAAGAACAACGTTCAAGGTATTAGAAACCGCAATAATGCATTACAGTCGAAAACAGGAGATCCTAACGCTGCTATCACTTCAGTCGAAGTTTGATTATTATGTCACACAAACCCAAGGGAATGGAACCATATCCGAGACCTTGGGACTGGAACTTGCATATCATGTACATAATCATATAATCAGCAAGCAAAGCTTACCGTTTACCCATATATTTGCCTGATCCCTCTGAGACAGCTATACAACAGCGAGAGGGCAAGAAGAAGTAAGGTCGGGAAGCAAGGCTATTCTGATATATATAGACTGTATATCTCCTACTGTGCTAAGAGGAGGAACTGGACCTTCATGGCCCCCTTGAAGCCGTAGAATATTATATAACTCGAAGACTCTTGAAAGCCCTTGTTACAGATTACGCCTATTTCTCAACCTCTTGCTTAATAGATATCACATCGAGCTAAAACCATTCATGCCGCCAACGGCAATAGTAAATCCATTTATTAACGGAAGCTTGTATACATATAATCTTAGATTTAAGGACTTCGATCTCTTAACGGAGGACCTATAAGTAGTAGAGATAATGGTAAGAAAATACACGGGTCTCACTTGTAAGTAACGTATTAGAGAATTGCTCTAGATAAGAAAAATAACCCGGTGTATTTCCTCAATATTCCGGTGATACCCGAAGTAATAGGTGTTGCTCATAGTAATAAAACCATCAGGCTAGCATTAGCTATGATTATAAGCGTAGTATAACTCTAATCTCCCAAAGCCGTGGATAAGCGTAAGAAAAGGCCTTCGATATGTAACAACCAACCAACCAACCAACCAACCAACCAACCCATCCATCGAGATCACTTGCTTGAAATGCTTGGTCAACAAGATCTGGGGACGAGCACTACTTCAGTCAAAGCCCATAATTGAACGTACTATTCTGGCAACAATAACAACAACAAACCGTGGGGGAAATATAATGACAACTATCCCATTTGATTTCAAGTGGGTGAGTAGCACCGATTACAATATGTGTTTGGAACTTCAGTGCCATCTCTTTGTTTGTATCTCAGAACAACAGAACATTGTACCTTGAGATCCAGCTTCTTCTCCTATAGTTTCCCTGTGACTAATTATGTGTGGACTACCAGTAGAACAGTGAGTTCATCAAGTCTTTCAAACTCATTCATCCAAAATTTGCTAAGCATTAGCAAGTTATACTTAAAAATACTAATTATCAACACAATAGTCTCGGCTTCAGCTTATAATGAGCTGTTCACTTATTTCGCCAAGGCGTGCTTCAAGCCCTGTAACACATTCCTAGACAATTATAAGACGTCCACCAACTTGAAAAGAAACACTTCGACAAGATACCTTCTACGTTGCCACAACGTATCTAATCTCTGTCTTCAAACATTACGGCTTCTACAGCAGGGTCTCTGTCTGAACGTTTTCAAATCCCAAAACAAGGTTTATGGTATACCATGAACCCTCACTATTGCACAAATCGTCACAAAATACCTTTGTAGGCTAGGCCAGTTTATACACATTGCTTCATGTGCGCCAAAACGCCAAAACCGATGGTATCAAAGAAAGAACCATAACAATAATAAGGGTGAATCAGGGCCAATTTGTTAGATTGAAAATTTCGTACTTCCGTGATATTCGAACACTGGAAGATTTCAAGGTTTAAGGTGGTAAACTCTGATAAGTTACACTGATCTTGTAGTTGTAAGCAATGAAGACAAGATTCTGGGCCCGACTGTTAGTGCTAAGTGTGATTGGATCACGGAGTGCCCACAGTCGCCGCACTCACCAACTTCGGCCATCATGACCCGGAATTCTCCAACATCAGCCAATCGGTCCCATAGCTCAGTTGGTTAGAGCGTCGTACTAATATTATGATCTCATTGTAACGTTGGTAAATGCGAAGGCCGTGAGTTCAAGCCTCACTGGGACCATGACTTATCTTTTGCTGATATTCCGGAACTTTTTCATTATTTTTGCCTCGAGGGCTGCTAGGGATAAGATAAATTGCTTGAAAAATAATCGTTGCTATCTAGTTAGATACGCTAGGTCATCATTTCCTCTTTATACAAGAGAAGCACTAGAGTTTTGGTTAGCATGCTATATGAGATGAATGAAGTTGGCATTTCACGAGGTTCTTATGTAAGTGTAACGTTCTTTCTACCGGTGCAGCAGATTGCACTGGAATTACATCTGTTATCGGCTCCTTTAAACATTGCCGTGACTTGGTTGCAGCTGCTTCAGGCGCAGGCCGCACTGTACTACTACGCATGTCAAGGTCCGGGCTGATAGGTACGAAGACATTCGAAGAGGCAGTTTTTGCGAATTCGGCACTGCCAAGCAATATATAAATCACATTTCGTATACTGTCCGTTCTATAGACAAAGTGATATGTGAACGAGAAGAATCTTCAATAGTCACGTAATATAAAGCTAGATAATATAAAGACAGTGTGCTGAATAGCGTGAGATACCATAATGAGTGACATGGATGAAGTTCTTTTCAAATCAAATCTGTATATAATTTTATATAATTTTGAGTAACGTGTACTATATCTTGAAGCTTTCTTCAAATTTAGAGAAGTGGACGGGTTCAGTGTCTGAGTATTGTTCGGTAGTATTGCGACTACTACTACTATTGACCACTGCGCGAGAACAACAAGACATACGGAAAATAACCTCAATCTAAATCAATCGTCTCCGACAGTTGCTCAGAAGAGCCCTTGAGAGCCCTCTCTTCGAATGCAACGACGTGTCTATTTGGCAATACCCACGCAAGCGAAGTACTCCTGGAAGGCGCCGACCTCGACGGCCATGACACCCTCGCGGTCAAGGAGAGATGCGGGACGCCAGTACTCGGGCTCGACGTGGGTCAGGATGCCAGGGTAGCTGGTGAGCCCGTGGGGCTCGGTCGTACCCCAGGGGTTGCGAACGATGATGTACTGCTTGTCGCCCTGGCCGACGGACGACCAGCCGAGCACCGAGTAGGCGTGGTTGGCGACGAGGTTGCTGCCGCGGTAGGTGCCGCGGTCCGAGGCGTAGGTCCACGCCACCATGGGGCAGATGGTGCGGTGGTTGACGCTGCAGCCGCGCACCAGCCCGACGAGGTCGCTCGCGTCGTGCTTCTCGGTGAAGTAGTACTGCGGCTCGCGTCCGTTGATCTGCGCCATGGCTTTGACGGGGTCGCCGTGGTGCAGCTGGGTGATGTCGACGTGCTCGCCGCTACCGCCGCTGCTGCCGCCGATAACCTTGCGGCAATTGGCGTTGTCGTTGTCGTTGTTGCCGCCGCTGACCCACTTCGCGAAGGCCTTCTCGTACAGCGAAGGCCAGAGGGCCGTCCCGTCGCTGGAGCGGCAGTATACGAAGTCCTCGCTGGAGTTGTTTACAGGGACTCGGTAGTCGACCTCGACAGTATCCGTCTTGTTGTTGTTCCGGCCGCCCTTATCGTGGAACTTGACGCGGAAGCGTTGGCGGTCCTCGTCGTTGTTGGGGTCGTGCATGCGCATCTGCATGTCCGAGGTGCGGTTGATGATCGCCGGGTCCGCCCAGTAGACGGAGAACAGCGCTGCGACAAACCAACTGTTCGCCGTGGCGCCCTGGATCGGGTCGTCAAACTTGCGATGGCCTTGGAACTCGCGACGAACTTGGAACTCGTGAGGCCGGCCGTACTCCAAGAGAGTGTTGTAGTCGGAGATCTTGTCTCGGCGCAGGTTGTTGCGCATCATGATGACCCCACGAGCATCGCGCCACGAGCTATTTGGGGGCGTGAACGACTCCTTGTTGTCGCCGCGTCGGAAAGGCAGACAGAAGTCGTTGATCGTCTGCGTCACTTCCCGATTGGACACGGTTCGAGCGATGCTGTCAGCATGCAAGACAAGGTGCAGCTTGTTGTTGTTGATACCAGCTCGCTTGATGCGGATGTTGCCAAGTTCCTTCAAGCCAATGTTCTCAAGGTCATCCAGCTTATCGAGGCGGCTGAGGTCCGGGGTGACTAGATCCTTCTCCTTCAAGATCTTTATTTCCTCCTCGTCAAGCTCCTCTGCCATACGTTCATCCTTGTTCAGCTCCAGACCAGCATAGAGGACCGAGCGATGTTTCATGTCGAAAAGCTCCTCATAGTCAGTCTGGAGAGTATCCTGGATGATTCGAATCGCGGTTATGGATTGGCGATCGATCTTGTGACCGATCATGTTTTCGGCGAGAGCGAATGGGTTGACGCAGCCGACGAAAACATCCTTGGGCTGAGGGTCCGGCTCGGGTTCATCCCGCTGATCCTGCTTCCCCGGACGGCAAGCTCGAATGTCGCTCAGATCGTCATACCCCTCAGGGGCTGGTCGAGAAGGCAGAGAGGTTCGTTCCAATTTTCTCCCTGTAAGTGCCTCAAAAAGCACATACGGGTCAATGGATCCAGAGGGTCCGTTGGTAGGGGTTTGGGAATGAGAGCTGTATGAAACCATCTTGATGACAAGAAATTTGAGTAGTTGGGTGGACTGTAGTAATAGTTTAGATCGTAACAAGCTGAGAGGACTACTAGCGAAGCCTTGCAGACTGAGGTGAGAAGCTGGTTAATCAGGTACGAATGAGGCTCTTTATATGCGTTTGTTACCCCTTCTCGCTCCTGAGGAATGCCAGACGGAAGATACGATGAGTAAGTCGACATAGCCGCTCATTCCATATTCTTGACATCACTGCCTCCACCTGCAGATGTTCGTACTGAGCATGCACTTCAACGAGGTACTCTCCTGCGAATTCATCTCGTCTTTGCCCGACTTGCATCACATATTTGAAACAGGCAAGTCATTAGTAGTGGGGCATTATTTTGTAGGTTTCTTCTACTGCCCGATCGAAGTTTCCAATATTGCAGACTCTGGCAGAAGACAGCAGAGCTAATAAGATTGATCTTGTGATGATGACTTGGTGGTGCCTTCATGGATACACTAGGCCGCGAATCGTTATCTCTACTATATTAAATAGTTTTGAGTGGCTGAACTTGCTAGCAGTTCGAAGTCCGGTAAGAGAGGCGGTTGAGTTGTTAATGGGATTGACTAACCGCACGAAATCATCGTTGCTGTTCATCCGACTCAACTCTGTCAAGGGACTTGAGCTTAAGGAGTATTATACTTTCCTCGTGCAGCAGTCTATGTCTCTATTACTGCAGCACGTCCGAACTCTTATCAAACCTGCCAGGTCCTTATTCCCCCGGGATTTGGGACCTTCACTTGAGAAGAACCTTGCTGTAGGTTTTGGCGTGCCTGCATAAAGTCAAGGATATATACCATGCATGTAACTGGATTGACATTTTCAGAGAAGCTGTCAATATGCTGCTGTGCTACTGACGTACGCCGTGGATAACCGGGCACACCATACCCGGCGGGATCTGAATAAGAACATTGAGATGTACTAGAGTAAGCAACCAACTTAGGATGATGCCGTGAGGGGTGGAGTCTTATACACTGTCTCCTAGAACCTGGTATTGTAGAGCCATCTCTACTCCGTCAAAAATAGCCATTACCAAATTCCAATGACTACCAAGACCCCAAAAAAATGTTGAGAGCTGCAGGATTCGAACCTGCGCGGTTTCCCATCGCGGGATTTATGGTATACCAGGACAGAAGCCCAGTAAACCTAAACACGACGCCTTAACCACTCGGCCAAACTCCCAGAAACGTTGGTTGGTATGAATAGGAGGAATCGAACCTCCATCACTGGACTCGCGGGGAATCGAACCCCGGACCACTCCCATGCTAAGGGAGTATTATACCACTAAACCACAAGCCCGTAGAAGGGGAAGTGATGAGCTTCCTGTGTGAATTAGTGGCTCGCTAAGGATGTTTTTGGGGTACCAAGGCGGGCCAGTGGGTTGGGTGCATTAGACTGGTGGAGGTGACGAGGGCGCTAAGGTAGCATCGCGCGTAAAGCAGGCATTGTTGCGTATTGGGTTGACTGGTGGGCTAAAGATGTTGTAGAATGGATGGAGTAGACTAGACTACATGGTAGTCGTCGTGAGGGGTAGCTTTATTGCACTCTCCTTGCCACAGCATCTATGAACTGCTCTGACGTTGGTAGGGTAGGAATTAGTCTAGATCGTGCTACAACGTGGCTGTTTGATAGGATAAACCGAGGAGTATAGGCGATAAAGTTAACTTGGTTGGTGAGCCGTCTGTGTGAATGATGAACACACAGCACTTTAGATATGTACCTAGCTAGTAGCGATTCTAGGCAGCATTTTTGCGAAATAATGAACTCTTTTTTTGGGCTAAGCGAGCGCTGATTCATCGCTTGAAAACAATATTATTATTAATATCGAGGGACATGCGAGATGAGGTCAGCGATAATTTCAAGCGTATCCTCAGTAAACCATGTGTATTTCCACGTATTGAGTCTTCCTCGTACCTGACAATCAATCGCATGACAGGTCGATACTCGAGTACGTAAATTAATGAGGTGCCAATCCATACTGTAGATGGCAATACCAGCAGCTCTCACTGCATGTGTCGACTTGCACAGACCAAAACCTTCTGCTGTCTCCTGAAATAATCCCAAGCCTCTCGGTTGGAGTGCCTCAAGACAAGCTCCCTACCCTCTTCTCGAAAACGTGAGAAACATTTAGTAAGGTATTCAACGTTGCTCGGCCGGGAAACTACAGTGAGTGAAAAAAGGTTAGTTGTACTCGCCGCATCGTCATAATGGATGAAACGTAGTGGGGACGGGAACAGCTCGTCATGTCATGGGTGGGTACAACTTACGTATAAGCTGGCCCTCGGGCAGGCGATAGGGAATAGTGTTTTTGACCTCTGCACGGTCCATCTCAACCCAGCCGGGTATGATGGAGATATGCGGTAGAGACGTTGGATGACACAGACAGCAGAGATTATGTCCGGTGCGCATATCTAAGATGTAAGTATGTTGGTCCCGAGAATCGCACCGCGTGCAGGCGAGGTTCGACATGGTATATGCGAGAGCGTGATAGTTGACATCTTTCAGGGGAAGGCGGCTGGCGGAGTAAGGCCGCCATATTGATTGGCTATATACTTTTTGGGATAGTTCTCTGAAGAGACAGTATCGGAGCAGTTGATAGTCTTTGTCGGACCAGAGGAGATACTGTGCCTGGCGGTTGACCTGAGTAAACCTGGCGGCGCTGGGAACGTCGAGGTATCCTATGATGATAAGCAGGAGTTCCAGCGGTAGTTTCGAGAGTCTGCCTAAGTCGGCCAGCACCACGGGGGCAAGTGGCATTGCGGCAGTGACGCCCCGCGCAGAAGATGGGCGGGCCGGAAAACTCGCGATGGCATCTAGCAACGGGAAGGGGTATAGAGAGAGATGCCGGTATGCCTGGTGTGGTATTAGGGCATCGTCATTGGCGAGGCGGGTTGAGGCGGTTGGCCGGGTGCAGTGATGAATGATCGGCGCTGGTGGGCCGTGGCTAAGGTCGGAGGGGAGAGATGACAAAATGCGACCTCGGGAGGAAGCGAGAAAATTGTGTGAAAGAAATAGGACTGAAAGCCAACGAGAAGGGAGTCAAGCAAAGTGCATTTCTGAAGAGGTGTGTGTATCTAAACCTCATGCCTCATGCCTCATGCCTCATATCATGCCTCATGCCTCATATCATGCCTCATGCCTCATATCATGCCTCATGCCTCATGCCTCCCTCTCCACGACTACTACCTCGGTAGGTCAGATGGGATGGTTCAGCACAGCATAAAGTGGATAAAACGAGGCGTCGCAGTGTCGCCTACCCCATATCGTGGCTGGCTGATTAGTATCTACCTAAGTACCTAAGGTACCTACCTACCTTAGGTACGTATACTGTAGACGCGTTCACTTCACAGGCGGTCCAACTTCATACTTGCGAATTGACCTATACCTATCAATAACTTAGGTTGCAGATGGCACTGACAAGATACCTAAATAACCTTTTATACTTACCTACTTAGGTAACGCTAAGCTTCTAATTATTTGGGTGGGCCTAAAAGCGTCGCTGCTGATGTGAAGAGGCAGCGCCCCATGACCTACCTACCTACCTACGTATAGGTACTTAGCTCACTATACATCGATAATGACCTATTCGTCAACAAAGTATTGTTTGCCAGTAGCTTTACGAGGATGACAGACAATTATTCGGCATATAAAAACAGTCTGGCAATGGCCAGAACCGACTCAAAGCATCACAATATTGCACATGATCAAAGCCATCAATTTTCATCTACATATGGATGGAAGATGCCGCCCCTTGAGCGCACTCTTGATATACCTCCGCCAACGATCCCACCGCCTGCCGAGTGGCCTTGATCCTAAAGGCGAAATCGAAGTCCGATTCCCCGTCCAAGACAGGCAGCATCAGCCAAGCGGTAACCAGACTAATTCACTGGGCCATCCTTCCGTTTCTTCAATTTCCTCGGTTTCCTGTGCACGTTCATGGTATACACATGCTGCCCGTCATTATCGATCGTCGACGTCGTCTCAAAGTTGTATCGGCGCTTCTTCGGGTTCCTAGCAGGCCCCGCGACGTCCTCGTCGTCATCGCTGTCCTCGGCTTGAACGACGGGGTCTCCTCCTCCTCCTCCTGCTCCTTTGTCCGCTGGTTCTGCGACGTCGTCCACGTCAGCCAGCTGGCCCTGGGCGCGCCCAGCACGTGCTGCGTACGCCCTGCTGAGGTGCTGATCGGCCGTCGTATACATCTCCCTAAGGCGTTCGATCTGCTCCTGAAATTCTGTGATCTCGCGTTCTACTCTTAATTGATGCATCACATCGGCGTGTATGGCAGGGCTGGTGTAAGATCTGCGGAGGAATCCGGCTTGCTGATCTGTAGACCGGACCCGTTCTATAGCTCGTCGTACTGTAGTATCAAGAGTAAGCGAGTGACACGAGCATAATCTACACAGGAGCTCAAGTCAGAACGAAGCAACCTTGGGATTTACTTACCCAGCCAAAAAAGCCTTTCGACCGCATATGCCGACGGGATATTGTTTTGAGGGGCTTCTAAAACTTCATATATCAATCGCCCCGCGAACTGCTCAGCCTCCTCACACGCCGCCTCAGCGAAAGCCACCTCTTCTCTGACCCTCCGAACGTCTTCGAACTTGGCCGCTATGTAGTTTTGTACCAGGGCGTCGTCGTGTTCGGAATCAGAGCTAGAACTCGAGCTAGAGCTAGAGCTCGGGTCAGGGGGCGGGGGCGGGGGACTAGGAGTTACGGGGACAGGAGCCGGGGGATCGGGACTAGGAGCCACGGGGACAGGAGCCGGGGGATCAGGACCAGGACGCGGTGGGTAAGGAAACGGTGTTCCAAAGCATGTCAAGCGGGGTCCATTGGGATTCTTCCCCCAAAGCATGGCTGGCTTAGCATACACACGTCCTTGGGATTGCACGGCGTCCTGCTGCTTAGGTTCTTCGAACAGCGAGTCCACATCACCCGATACATCGGGGGCGCAGAACATGTGCGCTAGCGGAGGACTCTCGCTGGGCGCCAACTCGATGGCTTCGACGCCCTCGCGCTGACCGTCGGTGAACGGCTGTACGGGGAACATGGCCAAGCGGACCTTCCACTTCAGCCTCGCCATCGCTTTCATCGCCGCGCGGCCTATGGTCTCGGCGCGCAGAGCATCCGGGTTGAACCAGGGGCGCATGGGTGAAAAGAACGCCTCTCCGTCGAAGTCCATCCCAGTACAGTACAGTATACCGATACGATCCAACAGCTGCGCCACTGCAGAGTAGGCCACCAGCCCGGAGGCAAATTCCTCTCCATCCTGATACGGCGGCACCCAGACTTTATGCTCAACGGCATCGGCGATGCCGTGATCTTTTAGCAGCTCGGCTAGGCGATTTCTCGCTATGCCCGTCGTTTTAGACGGCTCCTCGATGGCGAGGGCGTCTATAATGGCCCAGTGCGTGATGCGGTCGAGCGGTCCGTAGCGGAGTACGATGGTTATATAATATGGGATATCCGGGGTCCCGCCATTCACAACCCAGAGAACGAACTCCTTGTTCCCCGAGTTGAGGGGAGGGATGGTATTTTCTTTAAAGTCTTTAAGGGTTCCCTCAAAATCTTCATCGCGCTGTGAAAACCAGTTTACACCAGTGTACTTGCTTGCCGGCTGACTGTTCAAGTGCAAGCCAACCTTGTCCTGGATAACTTTGGGAACGGCTTCGACCAACGCACCTAGGAGGAGCTGTAGGGCCACCTCCTTTAAGCCTGTAGTTCGGGTGCGCTGGAGGAGGTCGAGCACATATAGCTCTCCGCTGATTGTGTCATGATCGCTTAGATGATTCCGCAACGATCCCTTAGGATCGTCGAGGAAAGGGGGAAAGGCAGATCTGGTTCCCTGGTTGACAATTTGGGCATCACGTATCCAGGGAAGTGGGAACTGGGCGATATCATCCGCAGGTGGTTCAGCATCGGCTAATTTTGGTGGTTCATCATCGGTCATTTTTTGTGGTTCATCATCAGCCAATTCTTGTGGTTCATCGTCGGTCATTTTTTGTGGTTCATCGTCGGCCATTTTTACTCGTAATACTTATAGCGAATGTGCACCATAAATGAAATCGAGATACGCTGACATGTATCTAGGTAGGAGCGCGACGGTGATATAATAAACGAACAAACCCACAATGTCTGAGTAAATGGTGTATAGAAATCACTCGTAAAAGCCACAAATTAAGGCAAATAGGCCTTAATGGATCGAAGCAACAGGACGCTGTCAAACCTACATTGCGCACGACAAAGAGACGTAACCGCAACCGGTTTCAGTGCGATGCTTTCGCGACGCCTGACCGTATTTTCTTTGTCTTTGGAGCTTTTGGGGGTCAAGCTAGGTATCCAGCTAGGTGTTCAGCTACGTGGAGACATTGCAGAGAAACTTTAACATGAGACACCGACGGAAGTGGTCCGAATATGATAACCACGTCTTCTTTCTCTCGCTGGAACATGTCAGTAAATACATGTCAAATACACTCTTAGGTAGGTGACGGTAAGGACGTAAGGTAATGATAGGTTTTTTCTTGCGATTTGTCTTGAATTCACTGTCTACACATGTATCATGGTTTTCTGAAGGCATTCGGGTTTAAGAGCTATATTCGAGACACTACGTCAGCAGGAATGGGTTTGTTAGACGTTGCCAGACGTTGCCAGACGTTGCGTTCTAGGCCGAGACCTGAGTGTAAGACTTTGAATTGTACTCAATATACGATAACAACTAGGCTTATTTGAAATGAAGACTGTAATTGGGAAAAGAACGAATTACCGGAGATGGAATGAATCAAGCAGGCCGCCAAAGGGGCCTTACTATTATTAAAGCTACCTAGGTTCCTATACAAGTCATGCACGCAGCGCTCGCTATTTATCGCCACTCGTTCAAACATACAACAGACATTTCCAGATGCTGCTCCTGTCCCTAGCCGACCGAGAGCTACTAAACACTTCAACTCGGCCGCAGTATCTCAATCAACAGGGTCATATCGTCATAATATGGGAGATCCGTAAAAGTATCCCCACGTGTTCGTGAAAACCCGTCGTTGTCCATCTACCGCCTCTTTTGTTTTGGTTTTTTCTGTGGGAAAATGTCCTATATGCTATGTGTATGGGGATCAAGATTTTTGTACTGATATTTTCATCTCTCTAGCCTCGAGTAATCCGTCTCTATAGAAAACGAAGGCTGAACGCTAAGGACTATGAGAAATTCGTTGTGCCATTTCATCTTATGCAACCACAAGCAATAGCACGTTCTATGCCACGATTTGGTTTACGCATCTTGAAGGATGAGCGTTAGATTTCGGAGGTCCTCAGGCGTGTTGAGGGCTCGACTTAGGGGGCTCGTCGACCGCCGTCTGCTTCATGAGAGCCACAAGGTAACGACGGCGTTTCAAATTGTGCTTCGTTTCAGAAACGGAGATAAAGGCAAGTAATTAATATACTTTGAAGTCAAAGATTTGCCACCACCGGGTAGATGTGTTTTTATTATTTCAGTTTTTGAAGTCAACGTCGAAGGGCGATGAAGGCGTGATGATGTCAAGTAATCCTGAGCGTTTTCCCTAAAATGTCTCGGATTCTTGACTCAATGCGCTGGACGGGCTAGCTACTGTGCCGAAAGTGTCTAAATTGAATGTTAGATTCGGCTGACGCTTGAAAAAGAGACACAAGGTATGTACTAACCGCGCTTGCGTCGCCTGTCATCCTTCTCGCCGTCGTCACTGCGGGACGGCGTCATAGCTCTGGGTCCACTAGGTCGTCTGGTGGGCACACCGAGCGCTCCGCTCAAATTCCTGTTCTCAGGTCTCGGGCTTCCTGAATGGTAACTTCCAACATGAGTAGCAGTAGCAGTGCCATAGCCACTTTCCACACTCTGGTAAGGCAACGGGCTGCCTTGCTTTTGAAGGAGCTTATTCGCTCTCGTATTTTGTGGTGGCGTTTCCGCATCTAGGGAATGTGTATCTAGTGGCTCCTTAGGAGGGCGTGCAGGTGCTTGTGATCCTGGTGATGTTGTTCCAGCCCAGTTATACTCATCTGCACCAACTCCAGTATTCGCTGCACTATTGTCGCTGTAGCGGTTGGTATTTTGCTGTGGGAATCTGTTGAGTGATGTGACGGATCCAGCCCAGTCAGCTGATCTGGGAGACATAGGTGAGTCGTAATCCGCGGCAGATGTCTCTAAAGCTGTCCTGAATCGTTCCATCTGCCCAGGACGAGGCTGTGGATGCTGTAGGTTGAGTGAGTCACGATGAGCCCGATATTTAGGGTCTTCAGGGGTGGCGTATGCCATAGGCGCGGTCGTTTGTTGGTTCAATCCAGGTGTGCCACGGCTGTCCATTCCCTGGGGGAGCAGAGCAGGCGGTGAGAAGTGAAGCTTGTCATCTCCATAGGGGTCTTGGTGCTGGTAGGGATCAAAATCGGCCAGATCAGAACCGGAGCGAGAGGGAGGCTGATGCACGAAATCTTCCGTGGTTTCTTGTTTGCGAGAATTGCCGCTATTACGGAATACCTTGCTAATGCTCGAGGTAGTTGTCTCTGACCAACGCGAAATCTTCGGGAAGAAACTGGAAGAGCCTTTGGATTTATGCTTCTTGCTCTCGCCAGTTCGCGGCGTATTCTCACTGCTAGCGGATAATTGTTGTCCGTGAGAAGTTTGGGGTGGGGTTCCTAGAGGCACGGATCCGCCTCTCTGCCTGTCAGCGGGGGGTGACAGCATTCTGTCTCGGGGTGATTGGGTTCCAGCCATCCCAGCATTTTGTTCATATTCGCCTTCGTCCTCTTGGACAGTGCTGATGCGATGATCTGAGAATTTGCGCTCGCTAGCTGCCCTCATAGACGCCCCACGAGACTGGGGTATAGAAAGATGTCCCGATTGACTTGCGTGGCTCGCAGTGGATGTCCCTGCGTTGCCTTCTGGTTCATAACCACGATCCTGCTCATAGGGGATCTCTGGCTGAAGATTCTCCATGGAATGAGCACGCGAGCTCATCATACCGACTGGACCAGCGGTTTGATGTTTGAGAACATCTACATCTGTTAGAAGCTGGATGAGCATATCTTCTATTCTGCTAAGATCATTCGTGCCTTTGGCACTCAGCCCTTGTAGTGCCCTGCGTAGCAGATTGCGCTTCTTCGTTCGCAAATCCTCGGTGCCGGTTTGGGAGCCTCCTTGGACGGATCTCGCGCCGCTTCCAGGGAAGGGCCTCGGACCACCAAGATGACGCTTGATAGTATTTTCAGTGTTGGCATTTACGTCGGCTACGATGGCGTCTTCGGTGTCGGCCAGCATCTTCTTGATATCATGAAAGGAATTGCGCATTTCCGCGGCGGATCGAACCAATGTGACTAGTATCTCTGTGTCTCTAGCACTCCGTTGCGCATCGCGAACCATAAGCTACACACTATTAGTAAACATATCACAAACTTGACCGACTTCGACTCACATGCTCCATTAAGGCAATGATGTCTTTGGACTGGATTCTGTCGATGCCTGTCCCTGTAGCAGAATCAAATAGAGGTGTCTGCATTCCCTGGGACATGCCACTAAGTCTCAAATCTTTAGGGGTATAGAAAGGATCGTCGATATTCCCAAGAGTTGGTGGAGGTAGGGCATTGTTATTGCGCGTAACAGTCCCACGGGCTTCGTTAGGAGCTGCCGAGATGTAGCCTTCGTCAGCGCCTCCCAATCCAGGACTACCTGTATGAAACGCACCCCTATAGGTGTCGGCTCCATAGCCCACCGCACCAAGCATATTGCCATCAATCCCTGGGAGATTGGCGATCGGGCTGGCTCCCTCATAAGGGTTCGTGATTAATGTATCTCTCTTTCTATCGCCAGATGTTCGTTGCCACTCATCCTCTTGTTCTTGACTGGGTTGCCTACTGTGCGAGGCGGCAGCGTCGGTAACACCAAAACCACGGCTACCGATGGGTGCACTAGGCTTACTCGCTGTCGGAGTTATGGAGCGATCAAAAGCATTTGCGGCTTCCTGGGTTGGTGTGCTTTGTGCCGGCCACTGATTTTCATAGTCCGTGGTAGCCCTGTTAAAGCGCTCGTCTACGACGGATGGTGTGCGCCGCTCCGATAATTGGTCGTCATCGTAGCCATATCCAATTGCTGGATCTGGATTATTGAAGTCTGGCAAGCCACTAGCTCCCATCTTCGCCTGGTTGTCGTAAAGGCGATCCACACTATGGCGTGGTGTTGCGTCCGGTCGATAGCCGTTTTTTGCTCGTTCTTTAAATGAGCGGTTTCGAGAGACGCCTTCGGGGACGAACTCTTCTTCTCCAGTTTCATTCCTAGGGGATTCGTTACCCTGGTGTTGCCTCTTCAAAGCCGCAGCCGCAGCGCGGCTCAAGGCAGCAGCAGTGATTGCGGTTTCCGAAGTAGTTGGTGACTGCCTATGTGTAGATTGGGGGACCTTTTGTCCGTACTCATTGAGCTCATATTCAGCATACTGATGGGAAGTGGTTGAGCCTTCGCGTTCTCGCGACGGTGATGGTGAATGAACAGCCTGTTCCGCGGGTCCTATTGATCGCTTAACAGGGCTAATACCTCGAGAGCGTGGGTCCTCCATGTTTTCATTATATGATGCTTGCGAGTCTCGGTAGTCTTGCCCGCCACTTGCAGAACCACTGAGCATGGATGGGTCAACGAGCGAAGCGACCGCGGACTCGGGACCGAAGCTCTGGTGCACCATTTCGGGGTTACCCTCAATGGCCTTGACGGCTTGGCCTGACGTTACCGGACCAAGCTCGCTGTTGTCGGTATACACCGTGTTTCTGTACCCAAGGCCAGAACTCATTACACTACTTGCTTCATCGCCAAATTGGCCGACCAAATTGCTTGGGATAGAACCCTGTGAACGAAGATCTCGATCAAGGTGTGGTGACTTTGAAGGCGAGGATAAATCACTAGCCGTTTGTGTTACTCGGGAGTCGCGATAACCTTGAACTTCACTGTCGCCCTCCGTATACCCTGAAACACTCTGGATTGGGCTGAGCCCCCTTCTCTCTTGTTGATAGGGGACATAACGTAGAGGAGCTGGTACGTCCTGGGTATAGAATGTAGACTCGTCTTCATACACACCAGGTTCAGCCAGATGACCGGGTTCGTCATACTCGTCTTCATCATAAGCATCTTGAGGGTGAGAGGGGTATCTGACACGATAACCTTCATCGTCATACTCTTCAGTATATTGCACTGGTCCCTTGCGTGGTAGGGCGCGAAGATCACCATGAGATACGTTGGCATGCTGGGTGCCCAAATTTTGTAGGGTATGCACTGGTGATCTTGTTGGGGTTGTGGCATTATCCATAGAGTCCATAGAAGCAACTCCTCTGGCAACTTCTCGAACAGGCATCATCTGTTCACTAGCAGAATGAGGCCGGTCCGTGTCAGCCGATAATATGGAGGTCCTGGTTATTTCTGAAGGATTTATTTCGCTGGAGAGCGGCATGGGTGGTGCAACCTGGTGGCCTACTTCTTCATCCTCATATTTCTCGTCATGTTCACGTTTAGGCGTCTCCGCTCTTCTTCGCCGCCTCTGACGCTTTTCGTCGCCCATGGACTTCGATCGAAGAGCCGCGGCCCCAACTGCGGCCCCAAGGGCCGTATCTGTGAGCAGGTCATGACCGAGACGTGGCGTTGCACTGTCATCATGCACGTCTTCAGACGAGAACTGATCAATACTGCTATGGGGTGAGAGATCGTTCCTGGCTTCGCGGTCTCTTGACCTATTCGTTTTGGTTGTATCCGCAGATTTTCGTTTGTCAGCCGGTGCAGTGCCTTCTGGAGTCACAGATGTGAGACTAGATATTGATCCTCGATCTTTTGGCCCCTTGGTTTCTCGTTGGCTCCTTTCACGCTTGATTGCGTCGAGTTCAGGCAAAATGAGCCTGCGAATCGCATCTTCAACGGTCTCGAGTAACTTCGGGTTGTTGATGGAGATTCTAGAAGAGGAATGTGAGTCGTACGACCGATGGCTTGGCGTTAGTTGTGACGAGAGGACGCTGGAATCTGCCGCCGAGACAACAGATTCCTTCTGGTTCACTTTCGATTTTCGTCGTGGGGAACTCGGGTAGTCAACATCTTTTTCGGTGGTGGTGCTTGTCCTGTTCTTAGACCTGTGTTTTCGCTCTGGTTTACTCGACTTGTGCGTGGTGTTTTGATCGTGGTATGTGGCACGCTGCTTGCGATTCGCCTTTTCGGCACCAGCCCCAGCTGGCGCATTAGCAAGCTGCGTCGAACCGTACCCATAAGGTTCGGTGCTTGGGCCTGATCCATCGAGGAAACTATCGGTTGGGATCGCAGAGATATCTGACATGTTTCCGGGCATGTAGGCGGAGGACTTGCTATCGACAGCTGGTATGAGTGGACTGGATACTTTACGACGGCGGCGTGGATAGTTCGATCCAGGGTCAATCTCGACCTCGATGGGATTACGAGAGACATTGGACTCTTCGGTCGCAGAAGCGTAGGAGCGCATACTGTGGGCGTCTTCGGGATCGGTCAAGTCCAATTCGCTGTGGGTTATGTTGGAACTTGCAATCGCTCTCTTCGATAATGAAGGTCTCCTTGAACTTCTGGTTTCGGTGATCTGGATATGGTCGTTCTTTCCACGTGTCTTTGACGGCGTCAGCCGCACACGAACACTTGGCTTTCGCTCTGTTGACCTTGATCCACTAGGTGATGCCTTGCCGCCTTCGAAATACTCGATCAGTAGCGAGGTTTGAGACCGATTTGCCATATGACCGCGAGTCCTGATGGTCACTGGTGTCCCGTCATCTGGAAGCGAATAATGGGATTCTTCATCGGGGACCTTGGATAAATCGGACTGGGCTGTTTCGGTGGGAGCCGTGAAAGACTCGGACTCGGTTGGTGCAGGTAGTGGTGGTGCTTTTCTATAATCAACACCCATCTTGTGGCTTAGGTGATTGCTGTGAGACCCGAGCTTTGCACCCAAGACCTATTTACCACCCCAAGACTGTCGCTCTGGGGATCGGTTCGACGCTGTGGTGGAAAGCCTAGTGCTAGTGCGCACTGATCAGGCGAAACACGAATGAGCAATCGGCAGGCAAACAGAAACCTGCAACTGGTATCGATTATTAGGTAGTGGGGGGCCCCGTCAAAGCATATATGCAGAAGGTGCGATGTATAAAAAAGTATTGGACTGTGCTGATAATCAAGATGTGTCAGTCGACTCTGTTAAGTTTGGGGTTTGGTAGCAGGCCCTATCACAGCAGTACACAGTGGATGTGAGACACAATCGCACTCGAGCAACAGCGACGACTGATCGGATAGCAAGCAGAAGAGGAATCGACAATGGAATTTTGGGTAGAGTGGGATTGAGGCACTTCCTCGGCTCCGCGAACACCAACACCCAGCGAAAGTGCACCGAGTTGGATGAGGAGTAAACAATGGGAGCCCAACTGTCTAGGTAGTGTATGCGCAAATAGTACGTCGCACCAGCGGAGGCAAACTACCAATTGTGGCTTGGACCAACGGGAGCAATGAACGGCCTATACGTACAAGTGTCTAATTTGTATCGTTGCGCAGGTATTATGCGCATGTACGCTCGGAGCCAGGCGAGAAAGCTGGTGGTGAGAGAGGAGGGATATTCCAGTGAGAAGGAGATGAGCTGGCCAGCTGTGACTGGAGGTATCCCAGAGAGGTAAACCAGGTGGAGGAGCTGGTTTCCGTCAAGTCATCAGGTAAAATTCCAGACCAAGAGGCTATTGCATGGCTGGTTGGCTGTTCGAGTACCGTACGCTATACGTATGCCGTACCAAGATATGGCTCTCTTCGTTGGTATGCAAAGTGTAGATAATGCTTCCATAACCATGCATGCAGCAGCAGTCTCAGGCGTGAGATTTATGAATCCACACACTCGACTCGGGGCTTGGTGCTGAGGCCGTGCTGCATGCCTCCAGATAATGGAGAGCCTACAGTCGCAGTGATGATAGGCTTACCTACGATCTGTGTGTGAGGCAGCAAGCGTCGGGCTTTGTTGTGGTTCGAGAAGAGGTGGACTCATACTCCGTACAGATTGTACACTACTATACTCCTGGCGCTGGGCGCTGGGGGGCGACCAAAAAAAGAGTTGGCTGGGGGCGGGAAGGGCTGGGCCCCACTTTCACAGTTGATGCGTTGGCTCTGCTTAGCCGTATAGCCAATCAGAGCTCGGGAAGGGAGTCTTGTCAAGCGACAAGAAAGCCCATCCCGGCGCACAGGCAGGGAAGTTATCATAAAGTTCTCTTCTACCACCTCAGACTAGGTAGGTACTTAGCTAACCTTTGCAATTGATGATAGTCATATCTTACTTGCCAACAACCGGTTCGGTGCTTGTATAATTACGAAGAAGAAAAGAAGCGAGTTGATCTTTAATTCTACGCAAGCCAAACACTACCTAGGCACAGTGCGGTGGATGCTTGTCCTGTTCCTTCCGTCCAGATTCCGTCCTACCTATCCTGAATCTCTTCAGGTATATCCATTGCCTACCTATCTAATACAACAAGGTAGTCACCTCCCAGTTTCTTCGTTCGCCAGCCTCCTCAATAAGAACACTTTCCCTTAAACCGGGAATTCGTTTGTACCCATCTTAATCTAGAGCTATTAACGATAATCCCTGGCCTAGGATAAACAAGCTAGGTAGCAGTAGGTACTCCGTAAATGTGACAACAAGGCACTATCGTCGTAGGATTTCCTAATGTAAATAGAATATGGGGCCTCGGGACTTGGAGTTTACCACCTGGGTTAGACATCTTTATTTTAGCGTCTTTGGCAGGGCGACGGGCTATCACTGTGATGATTTCAACATCAGAGCGAGGACTACGGTAAATCGAAGGTCTATTCAATTTCACAGCATAGTGGTTACCAAGCCTTTGGTCATTTCCATTCGAAGTTGTGCTCGGTCAGACTCCAAGACAGGTTTCTATCTGGATCCTAGTACCTATGAAAAATTGCACGTGCAGTAAGAGACGTTCCAATAGGTATCATCACCTTGGGCACTCGGAAACGCGCAAGCCACTAACTGGTATATGCTTACAGAGTATCTGTGCTGCGATCCATCCATGGATATGTGTGGAACTCTATCACAGTCGCATTTTACGATATAATCGGAAAGACCTACAGCAAAGAACCAAGTCAGAACCCCTGATTTCGTCGGATCTGCAACGAAGGTCTTCCCCTTTATTTTACTGTATTTTCAATAATTTATAATAGACAGGCAGTTACCCTTTATCGTAGGGTTATGGTAGCATATCTGCCGCCTTTGAGTCTCGGAATACCGATGCCTACTTACACTCCAATGTAGCTCCAAAAAGTAGCGCGAGAAGCAAGAGTGAGCATCATGACAGGGCAAACAATCTTTCGCCTTACTATCACGTACAATGCATAGCAACCTTGGTAATACGCTTGTGGCAAAAAGCGAGCTACCAAACGGGTTATTTCTCTCGATTTTTCACACCGCTGCGCTGCGCAGCCATGTCTCGGACTCTGACTGGCGATTCAGCAATGGCGTGAGGCAGGCTGTGCACCTTACATCCCGTGGTCTAATGCGCTCTGCTCTAGTCTTGTCGCCATACATTTCCTCAGTCCTACAGCTCAGCCCACCCAGACTCGTCTTTTCTATATTGTCTTTTGTGTTCTCATGTCCCGTAGAAAATATGCCCTTTCGGATCGCTCTACTCAGCCACGAGCCACAACGATTCGCATGTTCCCGAGTACGTCGTTTGGGGGCCGAAATCCAGGATATTGTAACATCCTGACGGACATATGTGCCATCGTATACTGATTGTTTTCTCTGCTTTTTGAGTGCATCATCCAGATAAGCCAGTTGGCACATGGCTGCTTTAACATCCGCATTTTATATCTGCATTGATGGTGCCGGTAGGCATACCGAAACCATAGAACTTATTGGGCCTACGCAATTCTATCTGTTTCAGATACGGAGATATCTCCAAATGCCGTGTTCCCATGGCCACGCAAGTAGCCGTGATTACTTGCCACATCGACTGATACAAGTTTCGTCCGATCGAATACCGGTAATAGGTACCAGGGCTCTCGTCACGACTAAAGAGATGTTGTACAACATGCAATTTGATTTACTGTTATTCATGGTATAAAATGCTATCGTTTGTCTACGCTGATGCCCCCCCATTCCTCTGTAATCAATAAGCGTGAAAATGTATATGTGTGTGTAATAATGTTAATATGTATGAAACCACCAGTGATGATGCGTTCAACCCAACGTCCCCAATTCCACGGGACAGGTAATTTCAAAACAAGAAGACCCAACAGAACGAAACGCACGCTAAACGGCTTGAGCCACTCATTATATGTGACGTCTCAAAAGCCGACGCAATAAAGTAGAAACAAGGCGCGCTTTTCCGCGGAGAGTCATATTTAATAGCCCGCTCCCTTGCCGGCTTTGCCTCCCCGGTTCCTCCTTGGGGAAGACAGATGCTCGTCGCCACGGCCGCCCTTCTTAGGGGTGGATACAAATTCGACTTGGGCCGAGCTAAGGAGATCTTTTACCACAGGATTCTCCAGATAGTGGATGGCAAGACCGGCCCCTAATACCGACCGGAGCATCTCTACTCGTGCTGATAGCGACCAAGTATCAACAACCATGCTGATGTTGTGAATTCGAATCTTCTCGCGATATCCATATTCGCGGTATTCCTCATTGAAATCCATTTTGTTGCCTCCGGTATGAGGATTGCTAGCCATCCGCCGCGCTGTCGAGTACCCCGGGCCCTTACCGTGTTCAAGCGATGTTAGGACACTGTTAAAGCTAGCGTGAAGGTGTTTCCGGTCCTTTTTCGATACAGCTTTAGATGATTCTCGTACAAGCGCCGTCATGCGTTGCACGAGTTTGTGTTGATCGTACTGGAGATCCCATGGCTCTTCTGTTTCATCTTCATATTCGCGAGCTGCTTCAAAAATCATTGCGATGTTCGTGCCGGTGGCAATCTGGACATTTACATCGGTGCTGTCAAGCTGCTCGGTGAATGCTTCTAATGCTTGGTCGCTCTGGCCTTGGAGACCGTCGAGATTGCTCGCAATGAAACCCCACGTCTTGAGAGCCGCAGAAACCACAGGGCCGCTGTCTCCGGCTTCGATACTATGTCCATCGCTCTCGACGATCTCGACTAAAAAGTCCAGCAGCTCTTCGGCAGCAGTCACAGAGCCCCCACCGCACATTGTTACAATGCTCATAGCTTCAATGGCCTCAACTTTCAGTGACTCCTCTCCGGAATCTTGGCACAGACTTTTCAAGCTCGGGTAAACGTGATCGTAAAAGTTTTCGGATTGGGTCGATAGGATCGTCATGGTCAAGGCTTTGATCGCCGAGAGCGTCTCGTCCGTGTTGCTGCCGCTGCGAATACTCTTGAGTAAAGCCGGGACTAGTTCTTTCAGTTGAGGCTCAAGCTGCTCCTCAGCGTAATGGTGTCGGATGATGTGAGTATAAGCAGACAGGCAGGTTTCGCGACCTTTGGCACTGCTTCGCTTACGATCCAAGAGCTCGGCAATACGATCCCCCAGCCTCTCGGTCCAACTGATCAGGACCGTAGGCTCATCGCCATCGTCAGAGTTGGCTACCGAATTGGTTAAGCTGTCTTCATATTCAGAGTCGGTGAGATCCTCCTCCTCGGATGCGTATCGGCTCGTCACCCTGGAGGCACCACGAGAGGGTGTCGGGGAGTTATTAGGCGACGCGCCTAGCGAGTCGGGCCGGGAGCGTGCTTTCCTGGAGACGGTCTTGCCGCTCTCGAGTAAGATCTTCTTTCTGAGGTCGCGCATGTCGGAAGCTTCGGGACAGTCGATGCTCGGATAGTCTTTCTACAACAGTGTGTGCAGGCTAGATATCAAGTCTTGTTTCTTGTATGGAATCGACGTAATGACTTCTGCGACTTTTGCGACTGGTATTCCATGAGGATGGTTCAGAACACGAACAACAAGCGGTTGGCCTCCTAACAGACGAGGCCCGATGAACGAGGAAGTGCAAAAACGTCGTGGAGTTGTGTGTGGCGTTGGGAAGGTGGCCAGTTGTCCGGGTTATTGTTAGTATCAGTAGGCGTTTTGTAGAGCGGTGGCGAATAATGGAAAGCAAACAGCCTTTTTTTAGTGCAAGGGATTGTCTGACAAAGTTCGGTACACAGGAATTTTCTCCAAATGCCGTAGCAATGAGGGCCGAATGCGGGACGCGGGGCAGAGGCTTGGTCGAGCACCGAGCAAAGGGCGAATGTCTTGTAGTTACGAGTGGCTGATAGTGTTGTTGTATACTCGATAGGATGGCTGAATGTCACCTATATATACGTATATAGATATGCACAGTCGATATTTGACACCATGGAGGTAATCTGATGACTTTGTTGTCAAACAGCCGGTAACATGTTAGCTCAAGGAGCACATGTTCCGTACCTAGGTAACCTGAACCTACATGCTGCCACATGCTGCGTCAACAAAGAGCGGGTCCCCCCAGCTTAGGTACTTACTTTAGTGAGGAGTGAGCCAGCTCCTCTCGTCAGCCCAACAAGCTGGCATGTCTCCACTAAAGCACCGCATCCGCATGACCCTGCACCGCGTTAAGTGGCGCCAGGTATGCTGTGGAATTCAACCGCCAGACAATAAGTACACTGTATAATCACTGTACCCTTATCAGAGCTCCTATGACTTCTACAGTATGAGAGCACGCCTGATCCAAACATAAAGCGATCCCAGCAAGACAATCCAGAAACATGCAGTATCGACCCGTACATATGGTATTTAGTTCCATAAGCAAGGAGACCATCTAAGTAGCCTGAAGACAATTTCGTTCATTTGCCTTGGACGGTGGGGTAGTGCGAGCAGTTGGGTGTTCCATCTTGGTGCTTGTTTGACCCGGGTTGAAAGGTTTGAGCTCGTATTGTTACGAGTTATTGTACTGGAGAAATCAATTCCATTCTACCGTACTATACATAATAGCAGACCTACCCTCCATGATAACCAAAATAGAAGAAACCCCCTTAGACAGGGAATCATGGGTCATGGGTCACTTGCTAGGTAAGTTGCTAACATCACTGTATATTTGGACCCCACCTCCCCCGCCAACTTGTGACTTCGGCCCCATAAAGTGTACCTATGCGGATAACTACTGTACCAGATGATGTTATCAATAATCTGAAACTCAACTATCAGGTGAGCCCAATACATTGGTATGGTATCTTAGATACAGTTGCCAATAGTAAAAGGTAGCTAAACAGAGCAATTCATCTAATCTAACCTTATATATGCCAAAACTATGCCAAGCTAGAGGAGAGCTGCAATAGTGAACATACAAAAGATGAAAAAGAATGGCTCCAAGTGTACATATATAGGCAGGTACCTAAGGTATGTACTTAGGTAGATACATGCTGTACTTAGTGTAGTGCGGGTAACTTACCTAGTGGGCCACTTTATCATGCTTGGTGGGGCTTGCCCGGTGATAAGGCAGTTATCAGGCCCTCTGATGCAATCAATTAACGTCTGAATGAATGCCTACCTTGGCTCTGCCCATTTCACATGAATGAATACCTTTTCAGTTTGGAACCTACGGTACAGTAATCACAGAATAATAGCTAGATGGTTACTTGTTGCACGAAATCCGGCAGAGCTGGAGAGCTGTAGTTTATTTTTATCATCATAGATGTCCGCTGGAACTCGATCATTACCTACAGATAATGGATGTAGGCTAGTAACCACCTATTATTCTAACTTCAACTGTTAGTTCCGGGACCCCGCGCCGTACGAGATCCCAGCTCAGAAGCTTAGAGGCCACAGAGCTACATGTAGTAGGAACAGTCCAAGAGGCAAGTAGGCAGAACTCTCGGCACGTACCTGCTACCTTAGTACTTAGGCATCTAGATGGGATACCTCTGTTGGACTTGGGAACCGTACCTAGTGAACAAACAACCTTGAACTCTCCGAGGTCCATTCATCCTCTGCCCCCATTTACATTTGTGCATTTGTGAGCACCTGGGCATTGAATGATGTGCCCCCACCCCCCTTCGACTCGGATGGCTCTTACCTCTTTCCACTTACAACTTATACAGGTACTTGTTGCTACATGCAACTTGAACCTTAGGTAGGTAGGTAGAGAAGGTTTGCACAGGCCTGGGCTTCCAACTTAGCTTTCCTACATGTACATAAGCCCACCCACGCAACCACCTACCAGGCTACCAAGGCACCTGCTTCCTGCTCATCGCACCTACCTGCGGTGAGTTCCCCTCTACCTGCCTGGAACGAAACTCAAACAGACAGACCACCGCGCACTTCCGCCGCGCCCTTCCACACCTTGGCCAAGTACCCAAGGTTTCCCCTCCTCTGCCTCTTCGCCCAACCTCCACCTCACTCAGCCCGCTACGTATGCGAACCTTCTGCCTATCTGAATCGCGTCTCGGGCACACCCAGGTTTGAAAACTATAGCTGTCATCTTCATCCGTTTGCTCGCTTTTACCGGCGTTGCCTAGCTCCTCGTATCGATTCCCAAGCTCGAGATAGATCAGTCTCAAGGCTCATTGCATTTCGCCATGGCGGCCGCCGCCAAGTCCGCTGCTGGCGAGGCTCCGTCCAAGGACAAGGATAAGGACGAAAGTGAGTAGACATTAGCCTACTCCCATCTTCTCCGATCACTTAAGAACTTGCTACTGATATCGAATACCCAGTCATTGTTATCCTCCGCCCTCGGAATCCATCTTCGATTCCCAAACGCCGGCTAGTTCTCACTCCCACTCGTCCAGCCGTCTCCATCGGCCGATCGTCCAAGGACCACAGCAAGGGCTTCGTCCCAGCCGACGATAATGCCTGGCTCGAGAACCCCGTAATGTCACGGGAACACGCCGAGTTGTTCGCCAAATTCGACGACAACCCCCGTGTAAGCTAGTGCTCCGCTCAGTACCACCTCATGTCTTGTCGGTGAAACCACGCTAACTATTCTATCGCCCAGGCTATCTACCTAAAAGACGTGAATTCTTTCCACGGCACATATCTCACAACCAGTGACGGATGTAATAAGGGCCGGCAAATCGTTCCGAATGAACCGGTGAAGCTAACCCACGGCGATACTATCCAATTCGGAATCGACATATTCCGATCCAGCAAGACTTATCCACCCTGCTCCGTCGATTTTCTCGTTGAGGCAATGAACCAGAAGTAAGCATTTAAGGCACTACTCCGAGGAATAAATAGAGCTAACGTCCAATTAGAGCTGATGATGATCTCCCTCTTCCTCCTCCTCCCCGGAGCTTTACTGTTCCAGACGACGTAGACGATGAGGAAGATGAAGATTGCGAGAATGAAGATGATCTAACCATTACCGCTGTCCATACTAGATCGGATCCGATCGATCTTACGCGCGTATGGAGTCCGGCTGTTGCTGACTTGCTCACCGTTGGCAAGTTGCGTACCACTTCTACTATCAACGGCAACACGAGCTCTAATGCGATTGATTTGACCTCTGAGGTAGCGACCTGTCAATCTGACGTAGAACCGTGTACAATCGGCCAAGGCACACCGCGCCCATGTGAATCGATTATCGGCTCTCCAGTTCCATCGGTTTCATCCCTTTCAGAGGGTGATCACAGTCCGCAAGCGCGTATGAGACTAAGCCACACCTCAGATGGAAGGATTGTTGTTATCCAATCCCCACTACCGGTACCTTCGGATGCTGGGGAGATTTATCACCACCACGACTTTTCCGACGAAGACATGTCGAGTGAGCTGGGCGAATATTCGGAGTCGGATCCAGACGCTTCTTCAGAATTCACGGAAGAAATGAGCGAACTAGGCGGGGCAGACGACCTCTCACGGGTCTATGATGACACGTCTGAAATTGCTGAGATTGGGGATGACGACGAGCTGTCGGACGATTACGCTGAGGATTTTGATGACAGTAAGCGCCCCTAAAACATTCAAACCACTGAGTCGTAACTAACAGAAGCTTAAGGTGACTGCCCATTTCCCGATCCGTATGATGACGAGAGTGTTGGAAGTCTTTCTTCGGACGAGGAGGAAGACGAGGAGGAAGACGAGCAGGATGCAACAACCGAATCATCCAATAACAAACCCCGCATGGAAACGCCGGTCTTGAATGTCCCTGAGACAGTGCATCATGAGACAGGAGCTATGCCTTTCTTCACCATGTTGCCCGTCTTTTCACCTCAAAGACAACTCGAGCTTCAACTCGACTTTTACAAGCCATCCCATGATCGCGATCCAAGTCCATCCGACGCAGCCCTTTTCAAGCGTCGCCCGCTGTTGGATCCTTTTCCAAATGATAGCAGGGCTCAGCAACTTGGCGAGAAGAGCGGGAAATTCGAATTCTTTGCAGCTAGAGAGAGAAACCGCGCAACCGTCAACCAGGATGATTCGACAGCACCGAGTGCAGCTATTTTAGAGACACCAGGCGATGATAAAGAGATATCATTCGGTACCCAGTCTGATGGCGATAACGATCCCGTAGCTACAGCAGTATCCAATGCCTCTCGCAGCGTTTCGCCGTCCCTTTCGTGTGCGCCGGAAACTGTAGCTACAGCCGAGGAGACGGAAGATAATTTCGAGGCGCCCGATACGTCGTCCATCAAGTTAGGTGACAATGATACCCATCAATACTCGGCTTGGTCTGCCTCCGGAGACCGGTTCATCAACAACCCTCCCAACGAACCATCCTCAACGTGCCAAACCGTCCTTGGCGGCCCGCCAGCAGAGTTCGATATGACCAGTGCATACACGTTTCAGCAGAGCAAGCTAGCCACTGCAGCTGAAACTGTCTCCAAAACTCGTCGTCTTCCTATCGAAGATCTTCTGGCACAGGAGCCAAAGCGATGCTCAATTGCCAGTCAGCCGGTACCTGAGGCCACGGCCCTTGGGGACTCGTCCACAAGTTGCGCCCCTACACCCAAGCGTTCACACGAGGAGGCTTTCAATCAGAGTGATGATACTACATCCAAATGCGCCGAGCGTATCATCGCGCGCTGCTTCTCTCGGGTGGTCAGGGCAAAAGATCAAGACCGAACGCCCCGCGAGGATGCTCGCGAGGATGTTGTCGACATTGCAGCTATGCCAAGATATACTGAGGCTCTGATGACCACGGTGGAGGAGCACGATACACCCAAACATGAATCTACTGTCATCCTTGTTGAGCCAGAAGCTTCCCGGCCTGCGAAGAGGATGCGACTAGCTACTGCAGCTGCTCAAGTTGTAGCTTGCGTTGCCCTTGGAAGTGCTGCCACCTTTTCCTATCTGGTGAATACTGCTCCTGTGCTTTAAGTACTATCCCACCGAACTCATTGTTTCAATGCCCAGGAGGGTATCATGGACTGCATGTTCGCGGATGGAACTGGCAACGGCGTTTTCGGGCGCCACAGGCGTTTAGGTCGACGAGGGAAGGATGTTACAGGGGCCGATCGGATCGAAAGGATCACTACATAATCAAGTAGTCGACTCTCGATGGTGTTCTCACGGGCCTACAAATGCTGTGGTAAGGGGTGTATCCATTCGGTATTCGGTAGTTACATGGCTTCACGATTTGATTTTATTGTCTTTTCTATTGATGTTTAATAGCTTCCCGTTCTGTTGTGTGTACTAGGGCTTACCAGGACCGAATATCGGTAAAGGAATACAACGACTTGACTTCATAAAGGCCGTGCTTATCTGATACACTGTGTACCCGTATAGCCTTGCAAGGCCAGCGTCAATAACACAAAGAATTGATCCTGACTAGGGGATGAGGTTCGAGTGACTAGTTCATTCTACAGTCGATCAGTAAACAATCTACGTTACTTATAGTTTTCCTTGTGGCTATGCTATGTGTCTTTTTGACCGAGGGAATATAAGCGTTGCCGGCGACTAAGGCATTCGGTGCTCTGTATCGTTCCGGGTCTATCACTGGGCGGTGCGGCCATATGTAGAATCCGCTGGGCGATCGTAGTAATTCGGAGCTGTTGAGAGTGCCTATGTGAGTGAATGCAGGTACACGCTAATAGATCCAAACACATTAAAAGCGTAAGAAGGGAGAAGGTAAGACGGGCGACTATACTGAACGTGAAGTATTGCGAACATCGTTGAGGTCAACTTTCTAATATTTCGGTAGAGTACTAACAGGTCGTCCAGTCCATATCGGTTATTTACGGTTGATCTCATTTATTCAAGACATCTGGGACAGCCAGGCTTATGTTTGATATTGTGTGTGTGAGTCTAGTGGTTGCGTGATGATTGTAGTAGGCAATGTAACGAATGAGGGAGAGTGTCTCTCCCAGTCCTTTGTCTGGTGATGCGTGCAGCTATTTGCCTCCACCGCCCGGGTGAGACAACATTTTCTGTGTTGTTCCGCGGAATTTCTCAATGTAATTGCCCATCACTATGTTCTTGTGTGGAAGTCTCAGCTCCTCGTGCCAAGGAGGTTAATCCTTACCCAGTGGCGAAATACCTGGCTTCAGTCTTGCGGCTAGGTCCGAAAACAACGTCTTTCGGAAGTGTTCTGGCAAGGGTTCAGGCCATTGCCGGCCCAACCGAACCATCCCGCCGGGAAGCATGGGATCCGTGTGTGACATTCTATTCTTTCTCTCCCTGTCTCTGTTTCCTTCCCTTTTTCTTTTTTCTTCTTCTTTTTGCCGTGCTCACGAGCGCAAAGGGGTTTACTAAACATCGCTCCGGCCTTACTCCTGTTGGTATCGCGTACCCGGTTGCCTTCTTCAGGCAACCGGCAGAGTATCGCAACTATTGCCGATGGAAAGCGTTGACCGGGCCATAAGCGAAGCTGTCTGAGCGTGGTTGGGGTTGACGAATTAAGGCAGTTAAGCATTGGAAGCACGACATGAAAGACGTGGCAGACAAAGATACCAATTTCCAACCCAAGGAAAGTAGGGCCGAGCCGGAGACTGGGTATAAGCGGTTTGAAGGTAATCTCTCTATGCTTAGGGTCTGATGATATAATTTTACGTGAATGGCGTTTGCCCATGTGTCGAGGGTTCATAGGAATGCATGGAGTCGTAAGCAACGTTGTGCCGACGTCACACCCGCAGTAGCGATACGGCCAATGAAGAGATCAGTTATACGCTCGGCGCGCTGCATATGAGCCGAGGAAACTTCTCAGGCCGAGTGGGGGATATTCGAATGAGAGGTTAAAACCAAGGGCTAACTACTCTGTATTCGTCAAAGCTCTCTTCGAGAAGGCCTATTATGACTCGATCCCTGCATCCCACGATTGTTTCACAGAGCAGTTTCAGATACCCACGTGTATCCATTGCGGTTCGATACAATTTCTACCTCCAACTTACATTAGACGATAATAGGTCGGACCAGTTGGCGCGTTAGCCCGCACAGAAACATTGGCAAGCATTTATAGATTATGATACGAGGATCACAAAAGCGTGGCCGGTTATCATCCGTGCATTTTGGGCATGTCCAAGTACCGGCCGAGAAGTGACAGAGAATGGCAGGTAGGTCAAGATGATACTATCCAAGATACGTGTCTGAATCGCTCCATATAATCACTACCCCGAGCTGATTGTTCAAAGTACCACTACGTGTTCCGTAATTAATGGCCAGGGGGCAACCCGGCCTGGAGGTTATGATGCAAGTAACCGTTCTGGCATCGGACATGACGGTGTGGGTGCGCGGAAGGCTGGTTGCGAAATCTTGACGTGACATGCCAGATATAGTGGCTCTGATATTTGTTGTCACATAGGGCATCGCACGGTTGGTATAAGGGATGAGATATAAGGGATAGTGATTGAAGGGATGGCGGAAGAAACGACAGCCAAATGTACGACAGTAAGAGCTACTACAAACATAGATTCTAGGGCGAGAATCCTCTAGCAGAGCTAGTTCGCATTCTCTTCCCTTACCATACTTTGACAGCTCGGTCCTACGAATTTGCAATCAAGCCTGGGAAGGGTCAGATGACCTGCTCGTAGTGGTACGACTTTCGCTAACTTCCGCTCTCACGTATATTGATGTCGGATGCTAAATGATGGGAACTAGACTATCCATTATCCCGGGTCGCCTTGTTCTACACCGGGAAGGCAACGATAGGAGGCTCAAATCACTGATTTCGGATCGACCAATCAGCACCCTCCTGTCGCCTCTTGTGAGCATCCTAGGTAACAAAGGATTCCGAGTCGATAAGTTTGTTCATTTCGCGAGATAATCACGGTTGAACAGGACACTCGAGGATGACGACTACTCCGGATGATGAGCATATAAGGCAGCTTGAACCCCTTGTAGACGAGAGAAGGAGCCCTAATAAAGGCAGTTATATCCAAACACACTACCACAGAAAGTCACACCAAAACTACAACATCATTTCAACCTCAACACAAAATGGCTTGCCAAACGAACACAGGTTGGGGCCATTGGGGACAGCAACAGGAAGAGGTCCCCGGCATAGGACCGAATAACCTCACGCCGATCTCATGTAGAGAGTGCAATGGAAGCTACCATCACATAAAGAAGTAAGCGTTTTGAATCCCCACCGAAATTCTAGGAACTCATACATTGTTTAGTGGCACGAGATGCCCCGTATGTAATAACAGCTTTGTCGAGTTGATATCGATCGTTGACTACCAACGAATGAGCGAAAATCCTGCCTCGAAGTCCAACGGCTTAAGCTCAAGTCACGGCGACTCTAAAAAGCACGATAAAAAGGGAGGAAGAAAAGACCACCACGGTTCTTCCAGGACGTCACGGGGCACGCGTCATTGAATGTGATACGGAACATGGCGAGGCAATGTAATCATTTATTAGGAGATAGGCCGGACCTAGAGCTTTCATTTGAAGGGTGGCCAATCTGGGAAGGGTCACCGCTTTACAATCTCGGCTTTCGCAGATTTCAGTCATAGATTCTTCAGGGCATCTACTACAGGACAACAGAACGAGAGTCGGATAGCTATAAGGCTATTCAAACGGGTAGTTTATTGCATGCTAGTAATAGAAGCATCTCACACCAACTCGCACTGCTACTTTGACGAGAAGGAGGATGTATGAGGATTGTAGCTTGCCTATGTCGGGCACACACGCAATATTACACAATACCTACGCAACACGCCGCACTATCACCGATGACGGCGAACTGTCGTCTCTCCAAGATATTATGGCCTGACGGATCAGGGATTGAATTAGGTCGAAAGGCGTCGGATGTAGCGTGAACGAAAGCCACAATGCGGCCATGCTCCGAGGACGCGGAAGCCAGCAAATGGCCTTCCACACCCTGTTCCAAGACGACGGGGGTCGCATGTGCGGTGAAACGACGACAGAAACTACCCGATCCGACGGCGCGAGCTGTGGGGCTGGAGGACTGCGCGTAGCCGCCTTGACCCTGACATACGGCGCAAATGCGTGCAGATATCTGGGTAGGTGAAGATGTAGAGGTGCTGCAAGATGTAGATATGTGCCCCTCAAAGACTCGTGTCGGGAGACCCGAGTTTGGGAGGGGGTTTTTGCGGAAGAGTGGCACCCGTTTCGGACATATGGACCCCGGATGGAGGATCCGCGAGTAAGTGGTTAACTACGTAGAATTCAATATAGTGTTAATGCATTACCAAGTTTCAACCCCGAAACGGCCGTACCTAATGGAGTCTCCCATAGGTACCATCTGCGACGTACGAGGCGGGGTCCTGCACGTAACCCTTACCCCACGAAACCTAAGTACACAGATAAGATCATCGACTTACACCCCCTCCAGGATATTTATTGTTAGTTCAGTTACTTGCCCCCCTGTTTGCCCAAATTCTACCAATCAAGCATACAATTTGCGGCAAGGTCCCCGGGAAACTTACCAGAAACCCTTGGTTGAAGATGGGTAACTAATAATTTTAAAAGTTCACAAAGTTTGGTTGACCCCCAGGCCGATTTTTCGGACATGAAGTCTTACTATCTATACATGAACCTAGGCTCTGTTTGGCAACCCCCTTACACCCCCCTATGGCGGGGAGGTCCAAAATCAACAGTTTGACTAGGTTACGGTCGGGCGGTCGCAAGTGTAGGTGATTTATAGGTAGTTGCTACTATAATAAAAGTATTAATAGATTTAGATTACCAGATTTAGTTAAGGTAGGTAAGGCCATAAAGCTACCTAGGTATATAGTAGGTAGTGCTAGCGTTGCTTATAAAACCAACCGTATATATGAATCGATTTCTTCCTGTTATCCCTTTAATGCACAATTCGGCTCCGTAACTTTGAAAATAAAATAAAGTAGGATAGCAGGGCCGCATATACAGCTACCTAAGTGAATGCATCTAATAAACTAATAAATAATACTCGGAGGATATAATTAAGTATATTTAGCTGTATATACGGCCCTGCTATCCTACTTTATTCCACTTTTAAAATCACGGAGCCGAATTGCGCACCAAAAGGACAGGTGGTAAGCTGGGGCTGCTCTAATTCACATACAAATTAGGTGAAGTTTAGAGCAGCCAAAAGCTTGGGTGGAGTGCTTACTAAAAGGAGTTTAAATTTATGTCTAGATAGTAAGGCTTCACGTCCGAAAAATCGGCCTAGAGGCCGATTATTTTGTCTTGTTTTGATTGTGTGGAACGCTGGATGTCCGATCCATGAGGACAAACACAAGCGATGGCACGCATATATAAGACTTTCTCGTGGTCTATATAGTTTGAGAGAGATATCTTGGTAACGTAATACAGTCTGTTGCACTAAGCTTATTTACAACTCTTCGTGGGAGTCCTACAACACAATGGAGCTTATGTCGTCTACCTTTCCCTCACTTTGTCATCCTCGACTTGACACAATCGAACGGGAAACCAACGAGTATTTTATAGCCCACTGGCCTTTCCCAGACGTCAAAAGCTGTGAAAAGTTTATTGGGGCAGCTTTCTCTCAATGTACTTGCTTGTTCTTCCCGAAGGCAAGAGACGACAGAATTCACCTTGCATGCCGCCTTTTTGCCATTCTGTTCCTCACTGACGGTGAGTAGAGAAACATGAACTTGAGAAGCCGAAAAAATTGCCTCGTAGCTAATGGTATTACAGACGTGCTTGAAGGAATGTCCTTTGATGAAGGAAGAGCATACAATGAAAAACTGATGGCAATAGTTCGTGGAGATGATGCCCCAGACCGTTCTATCCCCGTTCAGAGCATTGTTTATGACCTCTGGGAGAATATGCGAGCTCAAGATAAAGAGCTCGCTGAGGGCATCGTTGAACCCCTTTTCATATTCATGAGATCGCAAACCGAGAATCAACGAGCTCAGCCAATGAGTCTCATGCAGTACCTCGAGTATCGGGACAAGGATATTGGCCAGGCGTGAGTTGGAGCTTTTACTAAAAACATCGTAGACCCGAGCTAACGTCTCGTGCAGGATGACTTGCGCCGTGATGCGATTCTGTCTAGACATCAAGCTTACACCAGATGAACTAGCTCTCGTACAGCCAGCAGATGTGAATTGCGGCAAGCACATCGGTGTCATGAATGACATCTGGAGTTTTGAAAAGGAGGTATTGACGGCGAGGAGCGATCAGGAAGGTAGCGTCTTGAGCAACTGTGTAGCGATCCTATCCAGCGAGGCGGGCCTGTCCCCGGCATCCTCAAAGCGAGTCTTGCATTTTATGTGCCTCGAATGGGAGAAAAAGCACCGAACACTCCTGGAACAGCTATTGGATGGTCATGAGAATACAGTTCTAACGAACTACTTTCAAAGCCTCGAGTATATAATGAGTGGTAACGTGGCTTGGAGTAAACTGACCCACCGCTACCGAGTGTAAGGAATCGGACATACCTAGGTATTTGCGGCTCTGATGTTTATTAAAGCGGGTAGATTGTATTTCTATTATTTCACACTCTAATAATATATGACGGACATACAACTTAATGCGTTGTTGCGTGGTAAGCACTTGGCCGCTCTCATATGTCCAGGCGAGGACATATAGTGATCAATGGATCATATCCATCTTTTAAAAGTTTGAAATATGAATGGCTTGTATGCTATAAATGAGGTTCGAGAGCCTTTAGCAGTTTCTCATGGGCCGTCGTCGGGGATTGGATATGGCACTAGCACGATGGCCTTAAAATGGAATATCCACTTATCATCGCTCTTGAGCACAGTCCGGCTGTCGAAACTTTCAAGACTAGCATACTATACTTGTAGAAGCCTTAGAGCCCGTTCTCCAAAGATCTACAGACGTCTGAGAAAGATGACACCTATCTTGGATTCGGCAGACCACTGGAAAGGGCTCCCCAGCCGGACCTTGTGAAATGTAAGGGCGTATTTCCCCGCACTTGGCTTCCGCGATGTAAAAGTCCTAATAAAGTACTTCTGCTAAGCCCGTAAACTTTAAGTGATCCATTGTTCGGACGAGTATCTATAGATTCAGTATGTCTGAGAGTAAGATGAACTCTTGCCTACAAGTTTTCTTCTTCTTTTGTGATGGACCCAATAGAGGCAACTAGTACAGCCACCAAAATTACTTTGTATTAGGAAAAATATAATATCTAAAAAAAGGAAAGGGGGGAGTCTACTTTATCCAGTATATTGCCCTCGGTGGTAGGTACTTGGAAATAGGGGGGCCACAGCCACATAGACCACCTGACAGAGCCGCGCACTAGCCACATAACCAATGGACCTGTCAACGTGATGCACATGCACTGGACCCTCTCGCGCCAAGCTCCATCCTCCCTGCATCCACATCCCCCAGCACCCAGCACTTGAGAATCCGGCGATCTGTGAGAGCTTGGTCTCTCGCTGACCACTCACGTAATCCACCGCTCCTTTTGCTGGCAATGTTAGACTCTCTCTAAGATAGCACTATGTCTGTCATATTATGTACAGGTAAGCCGGTCCCTAGACGCCGACATCCCAGAGCTCAGCTCCGTGCGAGTCCTTGAACTGACCTCCGGGCTTAGCTGGTTATGACCACACGATCAGGTATGCGCCAACACCATCAATACCCGTGGACCCGCCCGAATAACCGAACTGCTTGCTCTAGATTCTGGGAGGCCCTATCAGGCATCTGCTCCCGCACAATACAGCACCCCGACTCTCAAGTCAACCGCCTCTGCATTTCCCCCGACAAGCGCTTCCTTGCCGCCGCTGGCCACCACTCGGTGAAGCTCTATGATATCAAATCCACAAACCCGAACGCCTTATTAACCTTCGAGGGTCACACGGGAAATATCACTGGCGTCGCCTTCCACTGTGAGGGAAAATGGATGGTGACCAGCTCTGAGGATGGGACTGTCAAGGTCTGGGAGACGCGGACTGGAACCATACAGCGAAGCTACAGTCATGGCTTCGCCGCGAACGACGTCGTCATCCATCCTAACCAGGGCGAGATCATCAGCTGTGACCGCGGCGGCAGTGTGCGAGTCTGGGACCTGGCCGAGAACAATTGCTCGCACCAACTGATCCCCGAAGAGGATGTGTCGGTCTCAAGTGTTACAGTTGCCAGCGACGGCTCTCTCCTCTGCGCCGCCAACAATGCGGTAAGCTGCGCGATATAGATGGAGAAGACGGGCTCAGGAGATGCGCACTAACGCTTTTCTCGTACTAGGGCAATGTTTTCGTGTGGTCACTTGTTCAGACTTACGAGCACACGCAACTTATCCCCCTGACGCAGTTCTCTGCCCACAAGGAGTATATCACTCGAATCCTCCTGTCGCCCGACGTCAAGAAGCTCGCAACCTGTTCAGCAGATCACACGGCCAAGATCTGGTCTGTTCCCGTTACCGACTCCGACTCGGCCGAAACCCCTCTCACGAACGGCAACGGGCCCCATGCCATGCAACAACATGTAATTACCAATGGAGACGGAGAATCAAAGCCTTTCCATTTAGAGGCCACATTGACGGGCCACCAGCGCTGGGTCTGGGACTGTGCATTCAGCGCCGACTCGGCGTACCTGGTGACGGCATGCAGCGATCATTACGCGCGATTGTGGGAGCTTGGTAGCCAATCCGTCATCCGCCAGTACAACGGACATCACAGAGGAGCTGTCTGCGTTGCATTGAACGACTACTCGGAGGCCAGATAGGATCAGCGCCGCCGAGCGGAGTCACCACGCTCCCCAGCTTCTCCGAACACCGAGGTTGAACATGATGTCTCTACTGATTCTAGCTTCTGGAGTGAATCCGACTTTGGTCAGCGAGCTGAATAACGTCGGTGCCGAGCATAGTACCAGGTCGCTTGCGGTTGTTCTTGGTTATGTTTACACCGAGCACTCATCCCAGAAGCTGACGACATCAGACATGACTACATTTCCAGAAATAGAGTATGAATCCTCAGTATCAGGGGTTTCTCTTTTTCCTAGTTGTATGTTCCTTTTTCTTTCCGGGAAATCGCAATTTGATCACCTTTTTATGGCGGGTAGGAGTTCAAGGCTGGTTTTGATAGGGACGGCGCGGAAGGGAAGGGAAGGGAAGGGAATGGGATGGAATAGGACTTGATGAATTGTTCGTCTACATGTAGCACATGCCGTCCGTGTTCTCCCTCTTTTGTCATACAATGCGTTTATACACCAGATGCGATGGTCTTGCGAAGTTTGCTTCTGGTATCTCAACTTGATTTGTGCTCATAAGTGGATAGGGCAGGGCGGCGCGCGTTACGGCGGGTATTTTGTTTAGAAGTGTAACAATAATCATCTGTTGGACTGATTGACGGACTGCTTCCTTGCCTGTCTTGTCACGACGATAAGAAATCGTGATAACGAAGTCGGTATTTCCAATAGGACAGGTCCCTATCTTGATTGCTCTTCATTTACGCTATTTCTCCTCCTGCTATCTATTTATTTAGTTACGCAAAGCTCTCTAGAACGCCGTGCCTATGCCCATCCATCCATGCTGTATATATTATGTCGCTCCAATATCAATATCATAGATCGATTAATCCACCCACTCCCGTGTCCCCTATTGGTCATGCGCGCCGAACCTCCAGTTCTCTTCCTCTTCCCCTTCTATTCAAGTATTTCCATAGGTGCTAATATAATATCCCACACGCATAGTAGCCCTAAAGTTAGATTATCCAGCTGTGTTGGCGATACTACTGAGGTATATGTAATAAGTACGGCGCATCACGCATACGCACTATCCAGGACTTCACCTCACCACCCGTCTCCCCAGCCATCGTCGTCACCCGTGTCTTTAGGCTTCATATCGATCTTCTTGGCCACGGTTGGTTTGGCGGTAGCGGAGGCAGATCGACTCGCTAATGGCTTCTTGGCGCTATTTTTTGCGAGGCCTTTTGGCAGGGGTTTGGCGGCGCCGCCTGGATTCTTCTTCTGCGCCTGTGCCGCGAGCCAGCCCGCGAAGTCGGGCTCCGAGCCATCGTCGAATGACTTACTCGAGACCACGGGTGTTGTTTTCTTCGCTGGGTTGGATGCTGCTGCTGTTGTGGTTGTCGTTGGGGTAGACCAGGGGTCGGCGGTGCCGTCGCTTGGCTCGCCCCAGGCGTCCGCGGCGCCGTCGTCGTTCATCTCGCCCATGTCGCCCCACGCGTCGCCCGTGTTGTCGTCTGCTTCTATGGGTGACGGATCCTTGAAATACGTGTCTGGCGCGGTCGTGGTGGAATTCCGCGATAGGGGAGCGGGAGAGGGCGATTTCACAGCTTGGCGATGGAGTACAGAGGCGGAGGATGTAGAAGAAGCTACGCGTTTAGACTCGGGACCTGGTGATGGTGAAGCAACCGGTACCCCGTTGCTTGAAGTCTGCATCTCGCCGGATGCCGCGGAGAGTTTGTTGGTGAAGGAGGAGATGGCCCAACCAGCCCACGAAGACGCTTCGCTGGATTGCGGCGTGCTCATGCGCGGGCCGGCGCCGTCTGCGGTCTGGGATGGGGGAAGTGCGCTATCGGGCATACTCGCTGCTGCCTTTTGTATCCGCTGGAGGTAGATGTCCACCGTCTTGTTGGCCTGTTCACGCACCAGCTTTTCCTTGTCTATCAAGGAAGGACAAACGACGGGCAGAATCCGCGTCGCGCACTCCTCTTCAGTAAAGTGTTCCCCGGTCGCCGCCAGCGCCATCAAGGCCGCATTTCGCGCGTGGACGAAGGGGTCCCGGAGTGACCTTGTGAACGCGGCGATGAGAACCTTGGCACGGTTAGAAGTCCCGAGGTTCTTCGCAATTTTACCTAGACATATTGTTGTATTGGTTCGAATGCCCGGCTGCTCGTCGTTCGCCGTCTTGGCTAGATATTTTAACAGCTCCCCGTTTATGACACGATCTGACAGCTTGTGGATGACGACAAGCACAGACTTCAGCGTCTGCTCGCGGACTACGGGAGCTAGATCTGTAAAGCCAGATACCATGTGTGGAAATATTTTATCGTTTACTACTTTTTGCGGTAACCTGTCGATCATCGACGGCAGATTGTCCAGCAGACACACCCGAATCGCCCTATCCGGGTTACCAAACAGTCGAATCACAACAGGTTGCACCCGAGCCTCGAAGTCTTCGCTTGTTAGCTTACTTGATATCTTCATGACCACCCCAAATGCCTTCGGCCCGCCGCCGCCAAACTCGACGGACTTCAGCAGCTCTGGCAGCACCTTCATCTTGAAGAAATCCTCGGGGAAGTCGTCTGTGAGCTGGTCGAGATCGTCAAGAATCTCTGCCCTCTCCGCCTCCGACTTGACATCGAGGTTGTCAATACCTTCAGTCAACTTGATCAGAGGAGAGTCGAAGAAACCACCTGAACGACGTCCCTGCTCCAAGAAGACCCCAACTGTGATCCTGGCTTTCGGGTTCGCATTCACAAGCCTTTTGTAGCCCGCGTGCATGGTCGGCGGGATGCCTTTTGTCTGCCCCGCCTCGGGAGGCCCTGTGAAATCGCCATTGAAGACTTCGTAAATAGTGGCACCGAAGTTGTAGGAGTCGACAGCAGAGTGCGGACTCTTCTTGATCGCGTCCCAGCCGGACCGTGCCAGCTCAGGGGGTGTAAATCTGTTCGTGTCTGGTACTAAGCTACCGTATGTATATATTATGGCGTCGTCGTCCTTGACGTTGCTCAGGATCTCGAACCCGCCCAGCTTCCACTCGCCGCTCTCCGAGGTGTAGATGGACGCGACGCGCAGGCTTCCGTGTATGGACGAGCCCTCGTCGTTGATGAACTTGACGGTGCGCGCGATGCTGTAGAGGCCCCATTTTATGGTCTCGGGGCTCAGACTCTTCCTCTTGACGTGCCATCGCAGCGGCACGACGCGCTCGGTGGCGATGTATATGTAGGAGTCGGTCTCGACGGCGTCCAGGACCTTGATGACGCCGGGATGGCGCATGGTGCGCAGCTTCTTGAGGGCGTTCTTGGCGAGGGGCAGTCGGGACTTGTTGGCGGTGACGTCGAAGGAGAAGATGCTGCAATTGGACCCGTCGGCGCGCCGCATGCCGTTGTAGAGGGTCCAGATGGAGGCGTCGATGTCGACCTTGTCGCCGAACGAGTAAGGGAACGACGGGCCCTGCGCCGCCATGGCCGAGGCCACCGCCGACTTAATGAAATCCATGTTGTATTCAAACCATGCACAGGTATCGGATCGTAGTAAATATCCAGAGGTGTTGTTGTTGTTGCTCTTTAACCTGATTTGGCTGATTTGTCCAACAGGTAGGCAGACGACATGGAATCTATCGAGATGCCTACAACGCGATAATGGAATTGACCCCTCCACACATGCCCGGCGCAGTGGCCCCATCGGTCGGTACCTACTTAGTTACTTAAGTAACCATAGTGGTACAAGCTTCAGGGGCCCGTTTCCCCACTAGATTTCAATTACAGCACCTGTACGAAGGTCGGGGCCTAAATTACCCAATATCTTTGGCGACAGCTTATAGTGTAAATAAAAAATACATATACTGTCCGCCACATTAACCCCCCCCCCCCCCCCCCCTTTACTATTTTCTCCAAGCAATAATATATTTTATAACTTATATTTTTTAATTTTTTAATAATAATATATTTTAATTAATTAATAAAGCTTTTAAAAAGCTATTAAATAATATCCGGTATACGCTAATAGCTTAGCTATTTATAAAATTATTTAAGTTATTATATAAGTAGGTATAAAGAGTGCGCCGGCCCAAGGTAACCTTACTCCCCGACACCTACTAAGTCCGCTGTAGTTATAGCGGTTCATACGCGCATACCTCTTTTACCGCCTTCCTACCTAGGTAAGCATGTAATTCTGCTACTGTATGTGGTAGGTAGGTGCACTGTAGGGTACTGCCAAGGATATTGGGTAATTTAGGCCCCGACCTTCGTAGACTGCCCAGGAGCTCAGCCAACCCCTGAGCACATGATACCTAGGGCTCCCCTTCTTCATCGTCCCCCAAGCATCTCAATTGTCACTTTCTTAGCTGGCACTCATTCTCCGCCACGGCCTGCACAAGGATTTTGCTAAACCTAAGGTGTAGGTCTTGCCCTGCCTTGACTTGCTGTTCGAGTACTAGAGTGGAGGTCCGTACGCCGGTTATACGATTCGCTTCACTCTTTTCATAACCACTTAAGTAGGTATATGAAGTCGTTCGAAAGGCACGTGAGATTGATTAGATTTATATACTATTTAGTAGGTATAAGGTAATTGATTACATATAGTACGAAACCAACCACTCCCAAATATCGAAGCGCTAAGAAGACGGTATCTTGAATCCACCCGTTCTCGTCTTCCAAAAGCCCTTAGGGTCAACGTCCGCCTGTACTCGTCTCGCAAGAGCCAACTTCTCCGGCTTCAACCTGCCGAAGTAGTCCTGCGGGTGGAAACAGTCATTCTGGAACAGAGGCAGGTACACGTCCTTGGGCAACACGCCGCTGTCCTGGTAGTCCTCCACGATGGTCTTGAATCCGTTGTACGTGTTCTGCATGGTCTGGTCGATCTCGGAATACGAGCCGTTGGGCCAGAAGCTGTAGTCCAGCTCCAGAACGATGCGGTCGATGTCGGCGTCCACGTCCAACATGTCACCGCCCTTGTCCTTCGCCACCTGAGCCAGTTTCTTCGGCAGGGGTTGGAACGCGACACTTGCGACGACACCTGGCACGAACTTCACCGTGTCGCTGACGTTGACCCAGTGGTCGAAGACCTTCTGCATGACTTCGGCGCCGTTCGCTTCGTTCGGCAGGGGCATTGTCTCCGTGCCAATCGTGTAGACGCTGCCCTTGAGGACCGCCCAATTATTGCCACTGAGAAGGCTGTTCATGCTCTGTGTCTTGCACGTGTTGAGCGTGAAGTTGCTGATGTCGAAGAACTTGTCAAAGACGCCCGCGGGGCGCTCTGGGCCGTTGTAGTACAGGAAAATAACCCAGATATCGAGCAGGGTGGCAAGCGTTCGCTCTGCCGTAACGATGATGCCCGCCTTCTCGTCGTCATAGTTTTCCGTGAAATCTCGGACCGCCGCGAGTATGTTCTTAGTGACCTCCGGCGTAGCGTCGAAGATGAGGTTGCCGCCCCACACATCGCCCTGGGGATACGCTTGCAGCAGGTATGAGGTGACGATGCCGAAGTTGTTGCCACCGCCCTTGAGGGCCATGAATAAGTCGGGGTGCTGGCTCTCTGTCACTTGCACGACAGATGCATTTGCCAGCACCAGCTCGTATTCAAGTACTGAGTTGGCAGCCCAGCCGTACTCGGTGCTCATGAAACTCAAGCCACCTGTGAATCCCGATGTCAGTTATAAGCTTCTTTTAAGTCAGCTTGTGACGAGCCTCACCTCCTAGCATATAACCGCCAACGCCAACGTTGCCGATTCTTCCACCAACAGCTGTGTATCCGGAGCCGTCGAGCGCCGCTGAGACATCATCCCACCTATTTCCAGGTCCGACCCTGACGGTTTGCGCCACGGGATCGAGTATTACCTCGTCCAATTTCTTAGTGGAAATGAGAGGACCGCCGTCGATACTGGCGAAGTAATTGTTTGGGTTGTGACCACCCGACTTGATAGCGAATGACTCGTTATTGGTTGCCAGGATAGAGACGATGGCTGCGACCTCCTCAGTTGTCGTGGGCATCAAGATACATGATGGCTTCAAATCACCGCACGACGTCGACCAATACTCGGTCTGTTCCGATGTGTACTGGATCTCGAAACGCGCGTACGATTCGATTGAAGTTTGACTCTCCACCAGATCGCATGTGCTCTGGGCTGATGCTACCGCGGCCAGAGCAGCCACAGTCACAGCGAGGCCGTTCCGCATAGTGGATATGCTCATCGTCTCTTTCCTACACCTTCGAGTTCAAGGGTGATATCTAGGAAGTTACCGCGCATCTCGAATACTAGTAACAGCGTGGGATCTCGCTCATATTATACATGTTTCCTACCTTGTTTCCTACCCTGTTTCGTATACTATACACCGTAAGTTAAGATCTACGGGGCATCATGCCCATCATTCAGCTGGCTTCGGCAGGGGAACGAAAGAGGGAAAGGCAGTTTGTAAACTGGGAAATGCCACTTGGGAACCAGGAAATGTCGACAATTTCAAGGCGTAACCCTAGCCAGAATAGTCACAATGTCAACCGAATACGACGTGGAGACAGCTTATCGCGATATTGTGCTTCTCATGATAATGGTACGGGTTCCAATAACATTGCGTTAGTTGCGGAGCCCGTCATCGCGATACTGGGAACCTGAAGCGCCATGTCTTCGCGAGGCCATTCCCACTTACCTAAGCCCCCTCGGTTGCGACGAATGTGGATATATCTACACTAGGCCAGGGGTTGTCAGAGACCTTGGCAGGGCCATAGCTGAACACATGATGATCCGCCAATCCTTCGCCTTTTACATAGTATAGGCACGAGTGGCAGGGTTACTAGCATGATTTTGTGCAGAGAAAAAAAAATAAGCGACGTGGTATTATACTCCCAAGGCGTGATCAATTCCGACTTCAACAAGCAAATAAGCTTTGATCAGCTTCAACTATGCTTACCTATATCCATGACTTTAATGTCAAGCATGGTATGCATTAATGCCATACATAGTATGCCGTCCTTATTTTCCCTCCAAGTAGCTTCAAATCCGGGGTAAGGGGCAATTTATGGTAGGTATGTTGACAGTTACAATTTCCGCTGTGCACGTGCGCCTCAGAAACCTCTCCTAACTTGTTCTAACCTTGCTGTCTACGGTACTGAGAATGTTCCAAGGGCTTGGATCGATAGTTTGTAAGCCGAGCAAAAGAGGAATCCGCAAATGCAGGTGACGAATAACAAGTGATAAAATACCTACCTAGTAGGAGATATGGACCTCGGGAGGGAGACTACCTAGATAGAGACGAAACGATGTAACGGAGCGGAGCGGAACTCCGATAGCAAAAAGGTGTTAAGCGAGGCAGCATTGACCTCGGCCTAGTCCATGATTACCTAGCAACCCTTGCTTATAACCCCGGAAGATGGATCTAAATCACTGTCTATTATGCTAAATAGGGTAACCAGCTCGGATTTGATTTTGATACTCAATTTCTCAGCGCGGATCCATCCTCTCATCGTTCTCGCTCTCGGCTACGTCGCGTTCATATGAATTGCGTACACCGTACCCTGCTGTACGTAAGCAGTCCCCTCCACGGTAAGTAGCGCCATGACCAGCGCTTCGGAACGAGCTATCGATGGTCCCCCCTATACAGTACAGAGACTAGGTATGCCCCAGGTATGCGGGCATCGCTAGTTAAAAAACAGGGGGTTTAACGTGCCGGGCCACGTCACTACGTCTTGATAACTTTTGTTCCTTCCGCAGGCTCCAGCAATTTCCATTGGCAGTCGATGTTCTCCTTTCGGAACCTGGCTATTATCCGCTCCGCAATCTCTCCGAAGTTGCTCGTGGCTAGCGCGAGGATCGTGGGACCCGCGCCCGACAGGCACACGCCCAGCAGACCTTCCTGCGTGCTGGGCGACATGGACTGGACAATCTCCTCTAGCCCCGGGATGAGGGTCTGCCGGTATTGCTGGTGGAGCTTGTCCTGCATGGCCAGGTTGATCAGCTCCGGGTCTGGCGGCGACTGCCCCAGGGCGACGGGGAGCAGAGCAATGCGCTGCATGTTAAACGTCTATCGAGAATGATTTGTCAGGCTATATATCCGCGCGAGAGATCTTTACACAAACTACTTACGACGTCCTGTCTGGGATATTCCTTCGGCAGCACTTCACGCGCTTTTGCCGTTGGCACTTCGAAGTTGGGGATAATGGCCACGGCCTTGATCTCCTTCGACCACGGGAACTTGATATGGTGTCCTATTCCATGAGGTGGCTCCGGTGGCCGTTCCCCGGTGTCGAGACCTCCGGCTGGTGCAGGTAGCACTTCACTAAGCGGGATCTCCACACGAGCAACGTCTTCCGGCGCAAGCGGCTTGAGATAGGTACCTACGAAGCCACCAAAGAGAGCAGCGCCCACGTTGTCGGGGTGGCGTTCTAGATATCGTCGTTAGCTCCAATTTCAGAAATGAGTGGAGATGAAAGACCAAGCAAGATGGCGTCGTACCTATCATCAGACAAAAGTCAAATAGGCGACTGTCATCGAGATGGTGGAGACCGCCAACCTGCTTGCCGAGCATCACACCAGCTACGACGGCCGCTCCGGACGACCCTAGGCCACGACCTAGCGGAATGGGGTTCACGATGTGCACGTGTGTCTCGACAGGAAAGGCACGTTGATCATGGCACCGCAGAACGTATAACGCGACTCGCGTGATGAGATTCAACGACGGATCCAAGGGCACCTCTCCCGTCTCCTCGCCCTCGCCCTCGTAAGTTACCCTGCAGTTCAGTGGGCGTTCTGATGATGTCTTTGTTCGATCAATGGTCACCCGGAGCTCAAGGTATATCGACAGCGCCAGCCCGATGACATCGAATCCGGGGCCGATGTTGGCGGAGGAACACGGAGTCCGGATGGTGAAGCACTCCATGATGAAGAAGTCGTCTCAAGTAGATACCTTGGTCACGACTTGTGTCTCTCACAATTGGGGTGACTGGGCTTAAGATATCTGATGAGTAAGTATGCGATTCTTGTACTTATTCGTCCAGCGTCTCCCTTCAGGTCGTAATTCGGTGCTTCCGCGTCAGAAGTGGGTGGGAATATGAGCCAATGGAGTACGACCGGACTTTGAGCACGTAGGGCTGGCTGGTTGGCTGTACCTGGAACTGAACGAGTGATGCGATTTTCATAAAGTTCAGCCCCCGCCCGATTCCGGAGCGTAGCCGGTGTGGGTATCCCAGCTGGGTGCTGTTGTGGGGTACCTTTTTGGCCTTTTGCCCTAACCGGACACTGAGCAGTGCTGTAATTGGTACTTAGTTGACAAGGCGCACCTACAGGTGGTAGGTAAGTACCTACAGTACCTAGGTAAAGAGGAATAGCGCCCGCCCTTCGACTTAAATGTCTGGATGTTGGTTTACACGCACGACGGCATTTGGCATGATGAATCAGGGAAGCTCTGTGGAACGAACAGGCTTTATATAGAATTATCGCTGTGAGCGAGGAGAGAGGAAAGAGAGAATAAAAGTGCCGTCATCATCCAAAGTAGATAAAAGTTAGACCCTAATCCTGGCCAAAAGCAAGTGATAGATAGGTGTTGACTGCCCATATTCTGCTGACAGTAAGCCGTCAACTTCGGTACCACCATTGAATAATTTATTATTTCGGTGATACCTATAAAACTTACGACTTTGGGTAAAGAAAAGAACGTTACCTTGCATTGGATATATTTAGTTAGGCTTAAGTAAGATGGAAGGTAAGTCGCATTATGACAAGCCCCACGCGATTAAGGAGGTCCTTTTGACGGGGACCCGATTCTTGAGATACGTACCGAGTAAACATTACAGCAAACAATTCCGGCGAGGCCTACTCAGACATCAAGATAAATTTACAAACAGTGAGATGGTTCTAATCGGGAAGATGCTGTTCGCGCACGTAGAAGAGGTTACGTGATTAGGCGGGACGTTAAAACGTGAAGCAGATGACACAAACGGTAAAGCGAATACAATGGATACATATCTCGGGCTTTCAAGAGAGAAGCCTATGACGGCTTTAGGTTGCCTATAAACGTGGATCAAGCTCTGACAGGTAGGTAAGAACATAGGCTACCTATTTAATAGAAGCAGGGAACCTCGACCATACCTAGGTACTTCCTGTTGACTTATTATTAATACCGTACCTCTAGTGTTGGATCGAGTACACACTTACATACTTACTCAGACTGCTATATCGTACGACAAGTAGGCTATATTGGGATGCGTCTACCGATATGCTCAGAACATTATAGGGTGTAGCGTTACACACCTTTGCCGACTACTAGGTAGGGCGCTACATATACGCTGCACATTTATATCGAGAAACACAAAGTAACACATACAATCAGGAGGCGGGTCTATCTGCGCACAAGTGAATATCCTGAATGATCAATAAAAGTGCGAGTGATTCTCACAAAGGACTATATATTTCTGCATGGCATATCCAGGCCATGATATAATCTATGCTATGCTCCGCCATGCCAGATGCGTCTTACCAATTGCCGACAACATGCTTTCGCTCACTAGATAGTCTCGCCTCCGCCCGTCCAGTCCATGCATTGGGTTAAACTACAAAGGGGAGGAGTTACAGTGCCTCGTTTTTTCATATATACTCGATAACAAGGCCCGAAATCCTACACGAAAGAGGTTCGTGGTCACCGATCGCGTCCCTCATTTAGTTCCTAGTAAGCGTCTGAATCCAGTTTTTCCTTCCCGCGTCTTTGTCGGGTCTCCCATCTTGTATTTGTCGAGGTCGCCCAGCCCAGCGATATGACAATGGAAGGGAAAACGATAATTAAACGAAAAGTTAAGAGAAAAGGTATGCATTATGCACAGGGGGTACAAAGCTAGCTCGAGTCCAACGAAGTCTCGTCTATGTCTTGAAAATGAACCATGTAGTATAATAATTGAGATGTTTGTACAAGGTGAGGTGATTTAAGAAACATTGGGTATCATGAAGATTGCAAGAAATGAGCAAACAGTACAATGAAAGTGGGCGGCGAATCATACTATATGGCACTTGTTAATGTATAATAGATTTTACTTCCGCGGGATTGCCGGCTACGATCGTGTAACGGGGGACATCCTAGGATAGATGTCAGCATAAATCGTCGCTAAACCGAACGAGAGAGCCGATGATCCTCGGCTTACCTTGACGACTACCGCTCCAGCAGAGATCGAAGCACCCCTTCCGATTCGGATACCGTGTTGTATAATGGCGCCAGCCCCAATAAATACGTCCTCATCGATAATGATGTACCCGCCTATTTGGGGACTCTTGCTGCCCATTCGCTTCTTGGGATCAGTGAAAGTGGTGGCCCCAAGAAGGGTCACGTTGGGGCTAATGATGACATTGTCACCAATGTTTATTTCTACGGGGTCAAGAATTGTGCAGTTCCGGCCGATCATTACGTTGTTACCGATCGTAATGTTGTACCCATAATCGCACGTGAATGGCGCCTCGACCACTACTTCTTGTCCAACACGCCCGGCTCTCGTGGTGGTAGAGACTAACTGGGGTGAGAGATTGATGGGTTCCCGAGGGTTAAGGATTTCCCGGAAAAGACGAGACCTCTCCGTTGCCGACACGCCGGTATTTGGATTTGTCGAATTATTAAATCGCCAGCAGGCAGCACTGCACCGTTGGCGCTCTAAGACCAGCTCTGGGTCAAATGGATAGTACTCTCGACCTAAAAGCATTTCTTCCTTCTGCGTCCTGGGTTTGTTATTGTTTGGGGGATACTGCGTATGTGACAAGGCCAGCTGAGCTGCTATCTGTGGGTCGGTACTCGGGGGTTGTTGAGATCCTGAGGCAGCTGGGGGAGTTGGTTCTAATACGTTCATCTGGGGTAACGATCCGGGGCGAGGCGTCTCGGGCCGGTTGCTGTCAGGGTCGGTCCGAGTGATATCATGTAGTGGCGGTACTCTCTGATACTCTCGAGGTCGCTCGAAATTTGGCGTCTTCAACTGCTGCATACTAGGTGTGATGGCGCTTATTGGAGTTGGAAACGGATTCCCAGCGCTTGAGTATGTTGAGAAGGCCGACCCCTTGTTATCCGGGCTCATCACGGAGCTAGTGACAGAGGCCGTTAGAATAGCCGAAGCTGTAGGGCGGTCATCGTCTGCCAAGACGGACGGCGGCTGCGAAGTTTCTAACCGAAGATATGGGCCACGATATGAGACTGAGTCACGTTTGGGAGCAGGAGCAGGAGCAGGTGGAGGGTTCGGATAAGTGCTGGGCTGCGGCATTCCATAAGCACCAGGGGGGACATAACTAGGATCCTTAGACTCGAGTGGAACGGCCGCAGGTTTATTTTCCATCCTAGGTGGTCCTCGCTGGTTAATGTATCCATAACAGACAAATCCGCCACGAACACAGTTGGTGCCTGGTCATAGTTAGAAAAACATGTTGCTTTGCGTGACGGTTTGGTATTAGGGGAACACACATTCCGGTTTCGACTCATCACACTTCTTCTTACGCTTTCGACACGTCAAACAGCCTTCAGAGAGGTTAGCAACATTGGGGCAGTCCCCTATATTAGAGTATAAGGACATATACTTGCCAGTCTTTGTCCTGTTACTGAAGTTCCGCTTTCGTTTCTTGGGATCAGATTGAATCACTGGGTCCCTCGACTGATCTTGCGAATATGCACCACTGTAGAGCATGGAACTCTCATCGCCGTCGGGACTCGTAGCCGAATAATCATGCCCCGAGTCTGCTTGACTAGCAGCTCTCCGAAGCGTGTCTCCGACTTGCTCATCAGTCGGCGTAGGACCAGACCCTGCGGGGTCTCTTGACTCGTATAAATTCCGGTCATCGCGAGATTGTTGCTGTGAGTACCATAATTCGCCCTGCTCCCTTTGGTCCTCTCCATAATGTCTGTAGTCTCGCTCTCGCGACGGAATTTCATATGCCCCTCGCGGTTCCGCCTGAGACCGTTGCTCCCGATCTTGAGCGTTCGTTACTTCATGAGACCGTTCAACCGAAAGCGATCGCTTGCGCTTATGTATTCTCTCAATCTCAGGATAGCTTCTAGACTGGTAATGAGACCGCTCTAGGCTAGAGCCGGAGCCCTGTTCCACCTTCATAACAGAAGCATCTCTAGAGTTTGCTTCCTGGCTAGTGATTTGAATGGTAGGGCGATCCTCTGAGCCGACATGTCTTGTTATAGGGCTTCCGCTTGCTCCGTCTGAGGTCCTAGAATCACCTCCATTTAAGGCCGTGAAAGTCGCCATAGTTCGTCCAACAATGTCGTCGTCCCAGAGCCCTCGATTTAAGTGCATGAAAGCTCAACCGTTGGCGAAAACCTCGAAGGATGGTTGAACCATGCAAATAAAAATACCCCAAGAAACCTTTCACAAGGCATTCGAGATGCGGCTGACCAACGGTATGTGCCGCGCGGCTTCTGTGCAGGAAGATACAGCCTGCGCACAAGACGTTTTGGGCTGTTGAAGTTACAGCAACTAGCTAAATTAATCAGTCCCAACCGATTCCAAGTGATGAAGACCGCCTCCACGGTGATGCGAAGGATGAGTTTTGATTAAACGCTGAGGGGGGAAATGAAAAAAAGACGTTAGTCGAGACAGAAATATGGGGGCCAGGATGAATGCGCGCGCGGACGGAACAATAGTGAATGAATGCTGCAGGTAGAAATCTCACCCGTGGCAGGCGGATGCGCGGGGGATTATCAGAAAAGCGGGAGCGAGCGACCGCTTTTCCCCTTCTTAATCACCCGCGTAATACGACGTGGGTATACCAGGCTGGGGCTGGCTGGTGTGCGTGGGCTGGCGATGTACCTGGCAGACGCAGTACGGTACGATGCAGCGAATTGTTGCGGTGTGGTATAGTTGGTGGTGTAAGCACGCGCGACGCTTGCGCCCAACAGTTTGGCCCGACTATGATTACTTCGCCTGGCTAGGTGACGAACGAGACGACCGGGGTTGGACAGAATAGTTGTATCGGAGCCCGCCCACGCGGCCGGGAATATAACTAGCCAAATAGGTAGATAGGTAGGTGGTCTTTCGTGTGGCCCAGCCCACGATGCGACTCAAAATGACGACGACGACGGGAACCAACAGATAAGATGGGTGGATGAGTTGGAGCAGATCTCACTGCGCTCGGCAGGATGGCGAGTAATGAGGGCGAACTACGTTGAACAAGAACGGACAAACTCGCGCTTGGGATTTGACGCGCGATTAACTGAGGGCTGGTAGCGTCTGTTGAAGCGAACGGTGTGCCCGACCAAGGCGGACTCGTTCTCCGCTCAGGGACAAGATCCCGGTTTGGCAGATATAGTACAGCTGAAAATGACTCCAAGCTGACGGCTTCTCCTCACAAGATCCGCGTCGCTCGATACCTCACGACAAAAGAGGGGGGAACGAATATCAAAGAAGAGGAAGAAAGAAAAGATCGACGAAGGAGTGTTGACAGCGATTTGGCGAAAAACAGAGGCGGCGGCGGCTGAGTTAGTTGTAGTATATGCGTGTGCACAAGTACCGTGCTCAATTGGGTGGGAGGTATAATAAGAGAGCGACAGAGGAGAGAGGCCGAAGATACAGGTCGCCAGCAACACCAACGGCCGCGGGAGCAGTACTGCAAGGCGCGGGCCGGTACAAGGGTATTGAGACTACCTAGAATGAGCCAAGCAAGCAAGAAAGCAAGCAATGGGAACCCGACCAACACAGGCGCAGGGCTGCAGACAAGTACAAGTAATAAGAAAATAAAATAAAACCAACCCAGATATGACCAAGACAAATAATACCTGGACGACATCCACCAAGAAACTACACTAACAAAAGTTGGGTGCCTCGGCGGGTGCCCTTCAATGCTCTTGTACCGAATGAGATCGACGGGCCCTGGGCAGCCCAGATCAAGGCCCAATTACGGGCGGCATGGCGCTTGAGAAGGGGGGTTATCCAGGTACAAGTCGCTAAAGTACCGCCGGGGTGTGTGCGACTGGGGGGTCCTCAAGCGGAGGGGGCATGGAATTAATCAAAAACATGAACCTGGAAGCGAGCTGGTGAAGCTCAAGTTGCCTAGTTGCTGACGCAGCCCGACTACTCCGTACCCTACCTTAGGTAGGTAGGTAGCTACACCATGTTCACAAGATACCCAACTATAGATGTTTAATCAAGGTACCGGATGTAGCAGGACAGCGCTAGACTCCAGCTCGTTATGAAAAGCGAGGAGACGACCCACCTTCTGTAACTACCTACCTCATAGCACACTGCTCAGTGAGTCCTGTAGCAGGTAGCGTAGTATCCATACATGGAGTAGGTAGTTCAATGTTTGCTGTAGGTGTAGGTAGGTACATGATGTGGGTGGACGGATGGAGCACATCACGGAGCTTGGGTAGTGCACGCAGAGCCTGGAGACGGGGGAGAGATGCTGTAGGTGGGTGATACCGACGGGGAAAGAGAGGAAAGGGCGCAGGGGTCGTGGACTCGTAGTCGTAGTATTCCGCACGACGCCGCACGGCCCATCCACATGTTCCACAGGTCGGCCAATTGTGCGCCTGCATGCATGTACTATAAGTAAGTACCACCTATTCTCCTGCGGCCAGAGGGTTGCATGACATGTAGGTACATGCCCGCCATACACACAATCACCATGCATACATACATGTACATTACCGACTATCTCCTCTCGTTCACCATCCGCCGTCTTTACCTATCACGGGCCCTATACTGCTAGTGTTATATTGCTCCCGCTTTCACCATGACTGTCTACTCCTCATTCACGATGAAGTGGGGTGAGGTCCTCGCAGTCGTACTATACTCGCAAGTACTTGTTGAGGGAGACGTCTGTTGGTTGGTTACCACCTCGTCTCTGTCAAGCGGTCACACTTCATATGAGCTCTCTCCCACACGCACTCTGCGTCATCTTGTGCGAGTGATATGAGTGGCTCCGAGTTACCCAAGTAGAACCTGTTATTCAAGCGGTGAGACAGTAATGCAAAGTGTCCTCGCCGTCACACAGATGGGGTTAGGAGTCTCGAGTCAAAGCTGACGAACGAAACAACCCATTCCCCTCGTAAGGTGGTAACAGATCGACGAACACTCCAAGCGGCGAACCGCCCCATGAAGTCTTCCCGGCCCTACGGCCTCCCAAAAGACCGGTTGTCGACGTCCACGTCCTGTCAGAACTCATTCTTGCCGGTGAGACACCCTCCACCGTTACACCGGAATGTGGCGGCGATGCCAGCAATGCGCCGCCCGATTCGCTAGTTTCACCTCTCGACAGTTTTTAATCCTAATAAGCGCAGTCCTCTTCGGCCCAGGGAGAATGTTTTGACGCTTTTTGGAACAGGCAGACCCTCATTGTCAGTAGTAGTAACAAAGCAGCAACAGGAATAGGAGCGGCTTGAAACGGCCAGCAATTGCCTCCCAGATGACTATACCAATCCGTATAAATGATCTCCCTATACCTAGTACGATCAAAGCAGGAATCGCCCGAGCCTGGTATTCAAATGGATATATCAAGCCCGTTTTTAGCATCTTCAATTCAACCCCATCTAGTAGTAGAATAAGCCATGACGTACAACTGTACTTTCCCGGTGTTTATCACAGCCCATGTTATCTTTTTGAGACATGTAGGACTAGCATCCAGTGAATCATAGTTGTTCTTCTATTTTACCCTCTCGCAAAATCCCACTGGTGGCAGTGTAAGCGTCTCGTATCGTCTACGAGCATCACACCTATAAGCATCGCCGACAGTTTGCGGTGTTGAGCGCGGTCTTTTTAGTCTTCCTTTGTTTGTAACCAATAGGCGGTACGAGACAGGGGTGTACAAAAAGGCTTATGCAAATTGACGCGGGCGTGTGATGGCGAGTGTTCAGGGCCGCGAAGCGACAAGCGTGCGTTTCCAACTAAGGTACCTAGCCTTCTGGCACATGCACCTGTCCTTCTGTCACAATTGTCTCGAACTGGCCTTGGATGAAGTGCATAATCTGACCACGTTGTGATTGGATATGGCGCCTTAACCGAGATACCCAGGCTTCTTCAAGAGCAGTCCTATTAATAGCGCTGTAGTCTTATATGCACCCAGGTATGTTTGAGCATGACGATCAGATGCAGCTGAACGATTCGGTGTTATTGTCGAAACAAAAAGGCAAGTTTTACTAGGTGCGAGAGGGTTAACGACGGGCCACGGTTGGGGCTCTTCAGCTGCTACAGACCACGTCGCCCTTCGCTAGATGTTAGTTGTACCGTTTTCAGATTTCGCTGCAACACGTATGATTGTACCTGCTGCAAGAGGTGGGTGGGTTTGATTGATGGTTTGGCCGAGTCGCTTAAACAAACACGTTTTCCTACTACATTGCATATATCTTGCAATTGGCAATGCATTTTTTAACACTGGCCAACCGATTCGTTTTTCGCCTAGTTTCGTCCCAGTTGCAATCGGTACTGGGAGACATAGGTATTCAAGAACTGCATACCTGTAATGACGAATGACTTGGAATAAGAAAGGCATCATCTTAACCTTGTTTGGCCCAGAAAGAGTGCGACGCACAACGGCGAGCGGGCCACGGGTGGGTTCGCGGCAGCGATAATTTTAGCTTCGCGGCGGCAATTGAACGCCAGCGTGTGTTTCGGACTCGAAAGTCTGTGTTTCCACAAATGTTTCTAAACCCCTGACGTAAATCAACACGACTTGCTCGTATAGCGCCTGTTGCAACGCGTATAAGAGTCCACACTCGGAAGCGTCTTTTGTCGCCAGTCGTCAAAAGTGATCGGTCGTACAGCTGTAAGCGAGTTGTTGCCTCTCATTAGCTCTTGGCTGCCTCACCAAGGCTCAATGAGGGGCAAACAATAGTACTGGGTGAAACAACCAGACCTGCCAAGTCTTCATTAAGCCTTTTGTTTTAGTATTATTCCTTGAGAATTCGAGAGCGATGTGAGCCGGCTACCTAATAGCCATAAGCGCCGAGACAATGTGATAAAAGCTTGCATGAAGCAGGGTATAAGGGTACCTGGTATGTAGTTCTGCGGCAGTGGCGTGGAGCCTTAATCGAATTCGATAGGGCTTGCGTTTGCCCCTCATCGTCTCAAACCGCAGGAGAAACAAGTCAGAGGGTTTCATCGGGCGAAAATAGGAAACGGAAACAACTTCCACTGTCAGTTAGTGGTCTTACCTAAGAGTGATTGTGCATTACCTATCCGTAGGACCGTCGCCCACATGATAAGTGGAAAAACGACCATGCAACCTAGTGTAAGTTGCTGGTTCCTTTAAAACAATCTAAGAGCTGGGAGTCAATTCTAGCCTCGAAATACACGAGATAGAGATAGTAAGAGGGCGCAGCATAACGCAGACAGAAATCGCTCTCAAGTACAAAGAACAGTGTTGTTTGCTTAGAGGCTCAATTCAGCGCCGTGCATAAGCTTGAGGAGTTTCAACGAATAACACGATCCCCTCAGAACGAAGATGGCGGTGAAAACAGCATTAGGGGTAATACCAGGCTGACACCCACCTACCGTATCCCTGCGTAACTTATAATACCACTGTAGTTATAGCAAGAAAGCGTATCGCGAATAACTCAATGCCGGAAAAAGTAACGACAATCTCAACGCCAAGGAAAGAGACGACTCTTGTCACTATACTACACCGTATCGTGCTTGGTGAATGGGCCCTCGTGGGTGGTACAAACAGATGTGGTGCCAGTCCTTTGGCAAGGGTTAACACGAGAAACGAGTTATTATTGCCCACCTGTGGCTGGTATCAAGAGCCACGATGCTCAAACTGAAATCGAGACAGCTCGGCTAGGGACAGAGATAATGCCAGGAGGGCACGTGCGCGAATCACAAGCGCTACCTAACCAGGCCAGGTATTGTTGGTCTTTTCAGGGGAGGCGATGACGCTTCTGTGAGTGCCACTTTAGAGATGATGATTTGGTACAGGCTCTATGGCGTGCTAGAGCGAGCATGATGTCGTTCCGATGGAGGTTTGCGGAACCACAGAACCGGGAAACGTTAGCATCATGCCAGTCGTTGGTGACAGCCGAAAAAGATGAGCCACCGACTAGTACCTCATCTTGCAGAACAGTAAGTAGGCTACACTACATCATGTAGGTAATACCTGCTGTATGATGTGCGGTGCCGGGGTGTAGAGCCAGGGTGCTAGAGAAGGATAGAAATTCCGCAGCCGGTTCGTGGAGTACACGCTAGAACACATGTGTTCGCGATGGATCTCTAGTGCAGTCAGCCAGTTCAGCGCAGGGTGCTCACTTGCGCGCCCGTCATTGGAAAGCATTGTCCCCATCACAAATTTAACTGCCAACGGCGTGACCACGATGGAAAGCGGAAGGAGGCTGCGAAGCATAGCCGCTGGGCATCAATCATCAGCAGAACAGTACCCTAGTCAACGTACCATTTAAATCACATGACATATCATAGCGACAGCAGCACCCATTGTGCCCAACCTGGAACAGTCCCTATAATGAATACGTATGTATTGCTGAAAAGGCGAACGTACAAATCGAGGCTGGAAGATTGCGCGGGTATGAATCAATTCAGCGCCAATTCAACCTTTGCGGGGATAAATGGACAATCTCAAAGCGCGCTAGGCCGAATAGAGTTATAAGTTTCTTGTTTGAGGAAGGTACATCTGCATGTATGAGACCGGGCATGAAGAATGTGATGAAGTCGCACGACAGTTCGCGCCCCGCGCTTGAAGCTGCGCTAAGGTGCGCTAGGCCGCCATTTACCTAACCACCCGCGAAATGGCCGGCTACGTACGGAGCTAAGTGACCTACTTATGCTCCATGTCTCCCCATCCCCATCCAGGACCCCAGGAGAACCTCATTTTAACGAGCAAGACCAAAGCATATCGTCACTTTGACTAGGTATTCTGCGATTCACTTTACTTCCATATCCGAGAAACCCCCCCTTTTTTTGCGGTGAGTTGCGGTGGAGTATGCTCGTCTGCCATGCAGGGGGTGAGGATATCCGCCGTTCGCCAATAACACGATCGCTAGTCTCGATTAGCCGCCCAACGCCGGCACTCGCCCTCCCTAAGCGCCCTCTCAACCCTCCAACGACTGATGGTGTGACTCTCCGCCGACTTCTTTCTAGAATCCTTCCTCGTCTATACTCGCAACTGAGCCTTCCCAACGTCATAACCCGCACACATTAGCGCTTGGAGGGCCACGCCTGTCGGTCGCCCAGCCTGAATCACCCGCATACCTTACCGCGCGACATCCTTCCCGAGAGCCACACCCGCGGTTCTGGTAGGCCACCATCAAGATGCAACTCTGGTCGGTACCTGCAGACGGGTAAGTGCAGATGGGCGTCTCGCCGTCTGACTGCTGCCCTATACCCGCCGGGCAGTAGCCTACCATCGAGATGGATACGCGTTGTCGAGAGGGTACTGGGTTGTTTACCTTGCGTGCCCAGTTTGTAGAAGCGCCGTCCTTGCCTACATCCTTGCCTACAAGCGCGCAACGTCATACAGCCTTTCTAGATGCTAGCATCACTGAGACCGTCAGAGACAAGGGCTCACCACTTCTAGTCGTATTCTAGGACATTAGGCTTCCAGGCGCGAAGTCCTCAAACCGGCATGTGTTATGCATGTGTTGGTGTTCCATCACCTCGCTACTATTAGTCCCCTGTTCGCAAGGCCGTGAATACGGGCGCCAGGTCACTGTCCCATCGATCCTGCGATCGTGGGGTGCCGGTAGATCCTACGACCCAGCTGTAGGTACTGCTTGTGACGTGCTTTTCGACCAGGCGGATGTGCAAGACCGTTATGCTTATTTTTAGGAGGTTGCTATATTAAGATATAGCCTCAATCTGCAACCTCTTCCGGGCTACGGGTGCTTATTGAGACGTCACCTCCACACTATAACTCGAGACTAGTCCTGCTCTCGGAGATACAACCTCAATCCCTCATAATTACCCTAACCGCCCCTTATAAGTGTATTTCCACCTTGGAAACATGGCCCCTACTTGTTGAAATTTCCTTTGTCGTTATTCGGCCAATTGGAAATGCTTCCGCGTTTGACGCACGTTAAGCCTCCCGCTTCTTATTGGATCAAGATTTAAGGCTGCCTTACTCCTTGAATTATTACGGAGCTAGCTTTGCGATATCTGAATGTGAGGCAGCTTAACGCGATGGAGAATTAGAAATGACGATAACTAATATCGAATCCGTTGCTACCGCTGAGAAATGAATACGGTTAATTTTCTCGGTATGTTATTTTTATCGCGGTTCCACGTAAGGCGCCCTCTCAACTCGGTAGGCGTTGCCTTAAGGATTGCTACTCTAGTCCTAGATACCGAATAAAGTGCATTAGTTAAGCCATGACATTACAGGCCAAAAATACGACGCGGCGTCACCAAATGTGAAGCAACATGTTCATATAGTGTAAGTCAATCTAATAACACCGAATCATCAATACAGCTGCTATATGTGGAGGAATCTACAAACGATTGCCTTTTAATTGCCAGTTTAAGGCTCAAACACAACAACTGGTAATGGATGTAACAGCGTGCGAGCCCGGCATTCTCTTGCAATCAACTCGGTGCCTAATGCGAGTAGGTACTAGCCAAAGAACTTAACGACGACTCCCAATTTGCGAATATACGCTGCTCCTAAAAATGGCTGTGAGATGTTTGGGGAGCTTGCGTTTTTTTCTCACACCAGATGAACCAGCAAATCCCGAAGATTCGGCTGTGAGCTCAGACATACAACCTTTGAAGAGACGGCTATGAGCGAGATGATGCTGGTTTCGGCCTGCAGTTGCTAAAAATCAAACATTAAGACGCTCGAACACTAGCATCCCCAATAGGAAAATAATAGTCAACTCTTCCCCGTTTCTCCTTCAATCCTATGGTCAATTCAGTCTATATATGACACTCTGTTAGTCAGTTTTACTATCAACATTTTCGCCTTACTATATTTCTCCATGGACATGTACGTAGGCTATTCTGCTTGTTAACACGTGAAAGATAGTGTATTACTGCAGACAACTTAAGTAGAACTAGAGTTGTTAGAAATGAAAGATCGATCACTATGCCTTGATCCATGGCACGTTACGTTCAAGTGAAGGTAGCCCTGAAAACTGCCGGAAAGACCCAGAATATGCAAACATCACCACTAAGTACGCATACTGCGAAGTGTGCAGATAGGCCATACCCACATAAACCCAGTTATCAAATGCTTGAACAACGGCCCGGCCAGATAGGATTGACTACAAGGCTAGGAAAATGTTTGAAAGGCCTCTCACGTGTTATATTTAGTTTATACTAACTGTTGAATACTTTCTATGCATGATATCTACTTTTGCCACCCGGGCTTGTTTGTTGCGATGCTTGTGAGCATGCTATCAGCACGTAGTACGTTGAACATTGGGAACGGAACTTGAAAATTCTTGGTGAGCTCCGTAGAACTACTGTGTACTAGAGTACAAATGCGCTTTTATTTATTGGTATAGGCGCAACTCTGCAAGATGACAGAAGTTCTCAGCAGTATGGCCTACCGAGGTCTGGTGCTCTCTAGGATTCTAGAGCTTATGGGTTGAACACGACAGCAGTCCCCCAAGCGGTATTCTTCGCCGCTGTCTCGAACGCCTTCTCATAGTCCTCGAGTTTGAACTTTCCATTCACTTGATGCCCAGCCCCTTTTCCGAGTTTCAAAGTTCCTACCTCGACCATCTTGATAAGTCTTCGAACCTCTTCCCGGGTATACATCCACTTCCCCTTGAGCTCCAAACTCTTCAAAATCATGAGGAAGTATGGTATGGTGATGTTTACTGTCAAGCCACCCATGAGAGCAATCCTACCCCGCTTACGCAACGACATCATGGCGCTTTTGATGTGGGTGGGCTCGGTCTGCACCGTGTGTGGTGTGAAGTCAACGAAGGCGTCAGCCAAGCCAAAGGCTTGGATAGCCTGAGCATCCTTCTCGACATCGCCGGTGATCGTTACCGTCTCGACAAGAGGGATCGTCGACTTAAGCTTGGCTAGAACCTCCTGATTGCGGCCTAGTGCGATGACACGGGCACCGAGGGCAGACGCCACTTCAACGGCAGCACCACTAAACTGACCCGTGGCGGGCCCGACAATGACGGTTTCGCCTGCTTTGATGTCGACGTTGGATATAGCCCCATATGCCACGCTAAACCGTGGGATCATGGTCAACTCTTCGATACTGTAGCCGTGCTTTCCGAGAAGCGCCTCTTCATCTAGAGGGATAGCATTCTCGAGCGGGACGACGGCATGTGTCTGCCAGCAGCCATCACGCCATGTCTCGGCCAATTTCTTGGCCTTGCTCTCGCCGCTGTCCATGAGACCAACCAGAATCTCGGCAGTGGAATCGTCTCTCGCGACAGTGAATGGGTCGATTGCGACGAGTTGGCCTTCTTTAAGCGATACAGCATCCGGGCCCACCGACACGACGCGGCCGATGGCGTTGCTTCCGTAGACGCTGGGAACGGGGAACGAAAAGCCCGGGACCTTGTGCGAGATTAGGTAGCCATGGGCAGGGCCAATAACAGATGCCAAAACCCGGACTACTGCTGCGCCCGGAGTAGCCTTGGGAATATCCCTCTCCACGACCTTGACGTCGGCAGGTGACTTGATGGATTGAACGACAAGAGCTTTTGCACCAGCCATGACTGCAAATTTGAGAGACGAAATGCGCGTGAGTGCGTGTGAGATATATATGGAACTTACGAAAAGGATGTTGTGTCTGAGTATCTGTCTCTGGTAGTCTAGTTGGTTGAGTCCACCGTGATTGTTCACTCGCTTGATGATATTGTCTAGTTACATCGAATCAATCTATCAGGGCTTTTCATCTTTTATATATGTTCGCTGGAATCCCTCTTCGGTAGCGAGTAGTTGGCCGACTAAGTTATGCCCGATGCTATATCAGCAGACGACGGAGTCGGAGGAATAGAAGCTACGATGTTCACTGGAATCCCTCTTCGGTATCTATCGTGCGGCGATTGTTTGACCGACTACCTATGTCCGGTGTTACCTATTCAGTAGACGACGGAGACGGAAGTTACAGTAGGCCGATACAGCCGGGGATACACGTTACTGCTTTGGGTATCTCATCGGCGTTGAGCATCTTGTTATCTCCTGAAGCCGATCTCTCCAAGTTCAGTATTATAATGGTGCGGTGGAAGGCTTGGCGCGGCGCTAACTGGCATCTGGAGTATTTTTCTCCCGAAATAAATGTGATACCTACGGAGTGTGTACTAGCAATGCCGTAGAGTAGTATACTACTACACGTACCTAGGTAGCTATAGGTACTGGGTATCGGGCAATAGGAATTATCTGCCATATACTTTGTTCCAGCGCGATTTTAGAAAAGACAAACTGCCCGCCACTTGATATATAGAAGGTGGGTCGCCAGGACCTGCACAAGACTTAATCTTTCAAAATACCTAACTAAGTTACCCGTGACGTCTGCATAGCAATTGGAGATGCGTCTATGCATATACTTCAAGGTTGTATTAATAAACCTGCTCGAGGCAGGTAGGTAGGCACCTTATATAATATGTAGCTAGTGTTGACGTATTGGAAATACTTGCAAATTCAGCTGCATGCAGTAAGTAAGAAGCAAATTGGTCTGAGACTTTCCCAGCTGCCGTAATCATGCTGACCAACAAGGTGATTTCTACCGAGCCGGACTTTGCAGGTTGTTTCGGTTCAACGGCTTGGCTCGTTCTCGCTTTTACTTTTATAGTATAGTATACTAAAAGAAGCATAGCAGCGCACTAGCAAGGTACATACGGTCGTGGTTATTACTTGCTACCAGGTGTAGGTAGTACATAGTACTGTAGGTAGGTAGAGTGGATACACGATGGATCTAAGATCCGCAGTACCGGGCGCTTGACATAAACTGACATCTCGGAGTTTGGCTCGATTGCTGGATCTGGGCCTTTATTCCGGTGGAAGATGTACACTGTAAAATAGTGATACGCCACACGGTCTCCATAAAACTACTGGCAGAAACAAACACTGTACGATGACTTCTAAATAAGATTTCGGCGATTTGTAAAGGCCTACAAATAAGTTAACTACTGCATATTTGGGTTTCGGCTGTATCATTGCTGTACGTTTTGCTTGATTATATTCCCGCACTTCAATTGACTTTTTGCCCATGCATATGCCAGGGCTGGGGACTAGGTTAAACTTTGCTCATCTAAGTTGCCTATCGCACGCCCGAGGGCACTTATACCATTATACTACTCGCAGGCAGGTGTCAGATGCTTGACATTCCGGCCTAGTGGTATGAAAACCCAACCGTTCATTTCTCAGCCCAAGCCGAGACGTACATACAGAGCTCAGACCTAAGGGCTCAAACATACGGTTACGTATTGTGTAGTGGCTTCTGAGTAAGGAATGACCTGGGGCGGCTCCTTGTTGTAGGCATACCTAAGTACCTAGGTAGAGCCTGCCTGTACACCTGGGCACTGTCCAGAGGGCATCTACGGAAGTAAACACTGTACGACGACTTCCGACGCCAATACAACTACTTTCTACCCACCCACATCATCTTCCTTCTTCGCTGCTCCCGGACTTATCTACGGGCACACGCCACTTGTTTCCGACCACCGACGGTCCTACGCGAAAGCTGGAAGCTAATGATTACCCAATTACACAAGCTGACCTTGCGCAGCAGACAGAGATAGATGTTCCCCCTGGTCCCTAACGAGGCATTGGTATTCTGCTACTGCATTCCTTCTAACTGTTCCGTCTATCTCCCGAGGCCCCTTTCTTGACTCCCTTCCCAAGGAACCGTCCTTTCCGCTCCTGGGGTGGATCGCCCATTTTCCATCCGCCCACCCACCAAGGTCCATTCTGTCCGTCCATCGAGGCACAGTGCCGTCCGTCGCGTCCATCGCCACGCCGGCCATTGATGTCGCGTCTGAGAGCTGCCTGTTGGAATAGGTAGCTAGCCATCTTGAGCTAGGAGGTCGGGTAGACGAGTGACGGTACTGTCGTTTCCAATTGGGGTGTTGAGTGTGCGATTAACGCCGAAGCTTCCGCGCCAGGATGGAACGTGCACATCCACCTGCACGTCTGCCACCGGCACCACCACCACCGGCACCCCCAGCAACAGCGACAACGCCGTCACCACCGCTGCCACCGCCGGGCTACCAGACCAGCGTCTTTCGCGCTCAGCCCACCGAGGGTGCTCAGCGCAAGATCCAGAGGCGCAACCGGCCTCCCGTTAGTTGCCTCTTGTGCAGAACTCGCAAGGTGAGTGGTCTCCGGCGCTTCGACGCCAGGATGCTCCTTAATCGCGCCGTAGCTTAAACCTCGTCTCAGGTCAAATGCGACCGCCAACAGCCATGTGAGCGGTGTATCAAGAGCGGCGAGGCTTCATTCTGCGAATATGCCCCTCGTGCTGCTCGCAAGCCTCGAGGTTCTGAACCGCGAACTCAGCCGGAAGTTCGCTTCAAACCGGAAGCTGGTTCGAAGCCGGTGCTCCAGGAACGCTTGCGGAAAATTGAGAATATGGTTTTTGAGCTTGTGAATAATAACACGTCTGCGACACAATCTCAATCCAGCTTAGATCACCGGAACGGCACCGAGAGTAGCTTTGATTCAAGCTCACCCCCGATTCTAGGGGCCACAAGTGTTCCTATGCACGCGGTTGGCGAGGCTAATTACGTCGGCAACTCAAACTGGCTCTCTATTCTTGAAGGCATCCACGACATCCAGGGTATACTGGATGCTGATACTGACGCTGAGGGTCACGCTCCTCCGACTCCATCATCTCCGCCCTCAAGCTACGGTCGGTCTGCGGATTGTCCGGGCTTCATGTATGGCAAGGGCGAAATGATAACCCATGAGCAAGCCGTGGCACGGCTGCCGGGACGACACCAGACCGACCGACTTATCTTGCTATACTTCAAGCACAGGTTTACCACCGCACCTTATATCCACGCACCAAAATTCCAGAGAGAGTATGACAGCTTCTGGAGGGATATCACATCCGTGAGCCTCCTATGGATCAGCTGCCTGGCCTCCATACTGTGGATCGCCACTTCGATCGCCCTGGAAAAGGGTGACAACAACGTGTCCGACCCTCCTTCGCCGGAGCAATTGGGCGAACTGGCGGTTGATTGTCTCCACGCTGGCAATTTTTTGAGAGGTGGCCCCTACTCGATCGAGGCACTCCTTCTAAACGGCTACACCGAAATGACGAGCAAACACTTGGTTGATGCTAACCTTTGGGTTAAGTTTGGGTTAACTACGAGGCTGGCGCAACGTCTGGGATACCATCGTGATCCCAAGCATCTCTCGAATATTACGCCATTCGAGGGTGAACTACGACGCAGGGCATGGTCCTTCATTGAAGTATTTGACGTCCTCTTTTCATTCCAACAAGGTGTGCCGCCAGTTATCAGAGAGGACGAATGCGACACCGAATCCCCGGCGAACCTTTACGATACCGACTTCGATGAGGACATGATGGTACTGCCATCATCGCGGCCGCCCTCGGAGCCAACATCAACTCTGTATCTCTGTATCAAGTCTAAACTTGGTCGCATACTTCGTCGCGTTCTTCGGCTAACATTGATCCGGCCACCCGCCTACGAAGAGGTCACCAAGCTTAACTATGAACTTCAAACTTATTACAAGCAGGTTCCACTACCCTTACAAATAAAGCCTATTCGCTCATACAGCTTCACCGACCAGACTGCCGATATCATGCATCGTCTAATGCTTGAGATGATGTACCAGAGAAGTCTATGCGTCTTAAATCGCCCATACCTAAATCGAGAAAAAGATAACCCGGAGTGTGAGCCATCTCGTAAAATTTGCCGAGATGCTGCGTTAAGGATCTTAGACCTTCATGCTGAATACGAGGAGGAGAGCAAGTACGGTGGTCGGATGTATGAGGATAAATACCTCCTCGCTTCACTGACTGTGCATGACTTCCTAATCGCATCCATGATATTATGCCTAGATCTCACAGAGAATCCTTCCAGCAGGTAAACACCAGTTAATCGAAACCAATCTAGTCGTCCTGCTAACTTATCTTCAGTCCCGAAGACAGATTGAGGAAACTACAGGCTTTAGGGACATCGTATAAGATATGGTCTGAGCGGAAAAATGCGTCCAAAGAGGCAGCGCATGCTACGCGGGTAGTCGGCGCGATTCTTAGAAAGGTATCCCTGCAAGACGCGAAAAATCCACCACATCCTCCGCAAACCGACGTTAGAGGCGGTTCACTTGCCAGATTATTGAACAATGACGCTCAGACACCACCACCATTCACTGGCTCATACGACCCGGCTCAGCTTATTCCAGCAATGGATTTCTCCTTCGACTTTGTAGACACTGCACCAATTGACAGTGTGTTGAAGGAACCTAATATAGTTGATTGGGCATGTCTCCCTTTGTATTTCTTAGCCGAGTTCAAGTTGTTAACTCTGTCACAGAATCTCATAGATCATGTCCTTCTGGATCGACCGGAGAGTACCTATCACCCTGCCGCACTTTAATGAAACATGTGGTAAAAAAGTGGAGGAAAAAAAGAGAGAAGAGGAAGAATGTGAGATTAGGTGCGAAAAGAAGACCTTTGCTACGAAACTGTCATGCGCCCCGTACTTGAGGTAACTTGTTGCGCGATGATCTCAAGCACCTTCGTGGTGGACTAATCCGAGTTATACACAGAGAGCTCTGTGCGGATTCAAGCCTTGTTACAGAAACGATCTTGCAATATTCATGATCAAATTCGCGCAACACGGTCACAAGCAGCACAGCGGTACGGATTCAACATGCGGTAGACACTTCTACACTCCGGTGTAAGTAAAGTCACTTAATCGCTAAGTGTCAGGACCACGCTGATGAGTCAGCTGTGGGGTGGATGAAGACCACCATGGTTGTTCGAAGGGGTCTAAACACCTCCGCAGGCTTGCCCTGGGTATATTCGCGATATCTTGTTAGTATATTGCACTGCTAGATAGCTGAGCATTGCTTTTGCTCGCGATGAGATAGACTTATTACTATTTAAAACGTAATAATACGAGACTTTGTATAGCAGCCACTGTTTGTGAAAACGTCCGGTGAATAGAAGGTAGACCAATCATGCGGAATTCGCTACTCTCAAACTTATATTACTCGTCGTGTGCCGCACGGTTGTTATAGATGACATGACGGCAAGTAAGACCGTAGACAGTCGTCGGCTCCTAGCTTTACGTGCAAGCCTACTGTTCCTTGCCCTTTTCGATCTCCATATATGGGGTATGCATAGGCTCTTGTTGTTGCGCGGAACGGCCTAAACACCTTCGTTGGCCAGTCCTTGGCTGTATACACAAACACAGGCCCACGATGCCATCACCACCGTCAACACCACCGTCACCCCAACCATCTGAAATAGGCAAAACACAAATCGACCCCGCCGGCGAAGATTCAATAGAACTTAGTTCTATTAAACGTATTCAAGACATAATAAAGAGCCTAGAGGATTGGCGCGACGGATGGGTTAAAATTAATGCGACTGACTGAGATGATCCTTGGATCGACTCTGGTATGCGGTAAGTATTTCTTTAGGTATTTCGCTCCTCCTCTTGGGGTCTTTCGAAAGTATAGGCCTTCTGCCAGACAAATATCGTATCTAGAAGTTTTCGAACATACGTATGCTATTTTTTAAAGGGCGATAACCAACGTGTTCTTTGTCCCAGGGGAGATCGTGACGCGGATTGTCCGCTAGCTTTTCGTAGTCTCCTTACGGCTACCGATCAACGATTGGTCATTGCCAGAATAGCCCTAACTCAGCATGCAATAATCTTTTGAGCACTGGCTGTTGCGTGAAATGTTTCAAAACACCTTGTAAACTGTGGGGGGCCGGTTACCGGTGTTTCGTGCCGAGGAGCCGACCTCTATAAAGGACCATTATGACATTCACCGGCTTACGAATTTTTAAAGGATCGTAAGTCGGTGTATGTCCTAATGGCCCACCATCGCCGGAAGACCCGCGGGCGTGTCCGACAGCAACGATTTGTCCAGTGTCGACGAGCTAGTCCCTGATCACATGGGCGTATTTGCTCGGTTCTTATAGGTGTCCAGTTTCCGTGTTTTTGCGGGTGGATAATCAGCGACGTCGTCGGGAGAGATTGTAAACGACGCCGCCAACAACATCACACATATCCGACAGTGACTCGCATGAATCTCCCTCGTAGAAGCTTTCTACACGTTTTTTTATGAACGAGTCCCCATCTGGCTCCTCAACCTTTCCTATTTCTGCGAATGGTCCTTCGCAGCCGCCGAAGTAGAGAGTTGAGCACGCCTATTGGTCCTGTTATCAATGTCAGTGCCGTCTAAATGATCAAATAATTAAACGAGGAATACAGACTGTGATGGACCCTGTAGCAAGGGGTGTGGAAGCAGTCCCATCCCCTGTGTTATCGACGGATGCAAGGCGAAGACGTGCCTTTTTGCTTCCGTTTCAGGTAGAACGGCTTCCGCGTCGTTTATGTTTGGTTCCTCGTGCGAAGTAGGGGGAATGATGGGTTTCTTAGCCCTCCTTGACTTCTTTGATTTTGGTGTGTGCTCGACATCATTATCCGCAGCGGCCCTTTTCCTCCCTTTGCTATTAAGGTTGTTGCAAGCGGGAGATGGGCATTTATTGTTAACCCTTCCGTTGCCGTTGGGTCTCTGGTCGTTTTGATGCTCCACAAAGAGTAGTAGACCACGAACAGCCTTCAATGCTTGCTCGTGATTAGGACGGGTAGAGTGTTCCTGGTCTTTGGGTCGGTTTCCCGGAGGCATGCCTTCTGTGGGTGGGAAGGGAAGCTCGTTGCTGCAAGGTTCATTGTTGTTTTCTGGTTCTATTTGAGACTTCGTGTCTTTATTTCCTTGGGCATCTTGCGAAGCTGCGAGTGACGGGAGGGGGGTACGGATTGTACTTTTCTTTGCAGACATCTTGTTAAGGGGGTAAGGAATTACGAGGAGTGTACTAAGTCCAGAGTAAAAACTGAAGATAAGTCGAGAAGAATTGTGTTAAAAGCCACGACTTTGATGTCTGGCAACTGGCGATAGCGGATGAGAGTGTTTTGGAATAGATATGTCTCATGGGACAACTCAGATTGCACAACAATGTGTATATAGCCGGATTAGTCCACGGGAGTGGCTGAGAGACTATTTCCCTGACAAAATATGTGTTTGAGGCTCGAGTGAGTTTGGAAAAACTGATTTTAACAACCCAATGGCTGTAAAAAATGTGGATGTAGTCGTAGAAGATAGCAGAAAAAAATGGTTTCAGTAGGATAGAAGAAGAGGAGCGTATACGATGAGGAAATCTTAGGGGAATATACTTATTTATATTCAGCTACCTGGGTGGTGGCTACGTCGGCCGACCTACAATCAAGGACAAAGCTTCCATGTAACTCCAAGCGAAAGTTGGCTCGTCACTCCCCAGCTCCGAGTATTTTCTATGTGTATTCGCAATATGGTTTCCTTAAAGTGTTATTTTTGACTCGAGCATTGCTATCACCTTTTCTGAAGTCGATTCTTGACCAATGAGGGGAAGGGTGAGCCAGCCTTCGGGATTTAACTTTCCTCCAAATTCCGGCATTAGCGCGAGTACCTAGACAAGTCTATGTCAACTTGAAGCTCCGGAGAAAGTGAACACGAAGGAAATCCATCAGCATTGACTAGCGGCGACTCCCTCATACTACTTTATAGAGAAACAGGCTCAACAATTGAGCCTTTGGCACAGACCTCCAAGAATGACGACATCCAACTTAATCCCAGTGGTGGATATGGGGTCATGGCCCAACGGGTCAGCGACCGATCGAATACGTGTTGCGTCCGAACTGACGGACGCCTGCCGTCGCGTAGGCTTCGTCTATGTCGTTCATCATGGAATTCCAGTCGAATTACTAGAAGAAGCCTTTGCTTGGTCACGAAGATTGTTCAATTTACCGCTCGAGAACAAGATGCTTGCTCCTCACCCACCAGGTACTCATCGCACCTTCATGACAAGTTAACTTCAGGAAAAAGGTTGAGAGAATTAACCTTCAATACACAGGTCCGAGCGTTCACAGGGGCTATTCATGGCCGGGCTTAGAGAAGGTGTCACAGACCATTTATGCCGACAGGGAAGAAGGCAAGCAGGCCGAGGACAGGAAGGTCCACGATGTTAAAGTTTGTCTCCTTTACCCCTATTACGTCGTACCTAGTTTTCTTATACTCATGCCGGAATAGGAAAGCTACGAAATCGGGAGCGAAGAGCTTATTCAGCAACCGAATGTCTGGTTACCCGAGGAAGTGCTCCCGGGCTTTCGTGAATTCACAACGAAGTTCTACTGGCGATGTTTCGACGTCGCCAAGGAGTTGCTGCGAGCTATTGCTCTAGGAATTGGCCTTGATGATGAGGACTTCTTCTTGCGCTTTCACAGTGGCGTGAATAACCAACTTCGATTGCTTCATTACCCTCCTGTGGAGGCGGAGAGGCTGAAGAATAATGAGGTTGCCCGTGAGTTGTTGGCTTACGTTCAAACATAATCAGAGAGTGAATCTGATAGACTTCCTCAGGAATGCCTGCCCACTCTGATTGGGGCACGATAACAATGCTTTTTCAAGACCAAAGCGGAGGTCTACAAGTCGAAGACCCGAATCAACAGGGACACTTCATCAACGCGACACCGATGACTAACGCGCTGATAATGAATGTGGGCGATTTATTGATGAGATGGAGCAATGGTTTGTAGCCCATCCTCCGCCCCCTCCCCCTTTTTTTCTTTCACGAATTATTCCTATGCCTATTATGATACTTTCTTGCCAACTCCTATACCTACGTAATATCTAAAAACAAGGATAGAGGACCTCTTCATTTAGGTTCTAAATCACTGAATCGGGATTACTGACACTTAGCGCAGACTACCTAAAATCGACACTTCATCGAGTTACACTCCCGTCCCCAGCGCGAGATAGTGGCGTAGAGCCTTCGATGGCGCTCTCGCGGTACTCGATTCCGTACTTCGTAGCCCCGGACCCAACAGCGGTGATTGAGTGTTTATCTGCGTGTGCGGATGCCCAGAATACGCCTCGGTATCCGCCGGTTACGCAGGAGGAGTACCGGAACATGCGAGCGAGGGGACAGTACCTCTAGATACTTCCATACTAACCTTATATGAAGACAAGCATCTTGAACCGGGGGTGAAAAGAACGCTCTTTGCTGCGGGAAGTAGGGCCCTACTGTCGTTTAGCCTCGGGTAGTAAAGTTCGACCGAAATTAGTGTTCTAAGAGATGCTGTTAAACACTGCTCTAGTGAACATTACTTCTTATCGCCTAGACAGCATCCCCAACAAGCCAAACTAACACCCATGAAGCGTGCTATCAGGCTGCGTTACCTTTTAGTGGTATTAGTTCCTGCAACGTAATCTCAAGATACGCACTTTGATTTATGAAACCTTCCAACATTTGAGGTCGTTGAAATGCTTAACCTTGGGGACTAGTCTGGGATTACAAGAGTTGCAGAACACCGGACTATAAACCAACAGTACCTACTTTTGCAGAAAATCTACTACCCATAGTGAGAACCGACAAGGTATATTGTTCTTCTACCCTGAATTTCTGCGGAGATTAAGCCTGATGAACGATACCTGGTCTATTGGGACGACAACAGGTCGCAGCTACATACGACATCGTTTGAATTGTGCTGCGCACATACATGGGTACCTAGCAGTCGCAAATGGTCTTGAACTTAGATGTTTTGCATCTTACAGTAGTACTGCCAGCAGGGTTGTTTTCCATTTCATTCGCGTGCTTCTGAGATGAAGGATCTCAGCCTTTAACACCTTAACCACCGTCGTATCTACGTCGCTGAAGTGTCCCTTTCGGTTGAATACTTAGCAGGCTAACTAACAAATCCATCAACTGATCTCCTTAATATGGTACGACAGCCAAGCTGCCGGTCTTTCAAGCTCCCCAATCAACCCCCAGTTTCCGGGTTAAGCACCTAACTAACCGCTTTGTTCTATTGGATGCTTTAGCGCCCTTCAACCCGGACCTCTCCGTTGACTTCAGGTAGTATACACTGACTTTCCGACGTCACCGTGTCTCCCGATATCCATTGTACTATAACATACAACAGCTTTCTATCTCTTTACGAATATACTTCAGGCATCTAATTATGTCGAGTACCTCGCCCGTCCTATAATTATTAAGCATACAACATGATAGATGATCGGGACAGACGGAATATGATTGGCTCATAACTGAGGTATGCTGTAGACGCTGATTGGCGCACAGCAAACGGGATCTAGCGGGTGGGGTTGGCGGCTGCAAGCTGAAATTAGCAACAAACGTATGCACTGCGGCGCGTACCTCTCCCCTCATCGATGATACCCGGGGCCGGTGGGGAGGTGGTGTCTAGCACACTTCCTCAAAGTACGGTACTTCTGTGAATTTCAATGAATCAATCAGACAGTCAGTCAATCAATCAATACAACCATTTCGCGCCCAGGCAGGCCTTTCTTGATATATTGCGAATTTGTGAAGAAAGTCATAGTGTTGGATCTGTCAATCGGTAAGCAGTGCGTGCGGGGCACCCATGTCTTTCCCCGAGCATCATCCCCTCTTCCATCGCGATGACGGCAGCTCCAACAGCCCGATCGCGGCTCTGTCACCTTCAACCAACCTGGCTAACATGATGTTTTCCGCAGTGCTTGGTATTTTGTTCGATTGTTAGCAGCGAAAGAGAACTCGAATAGACCTCACGTAGAATTCGTATTATAGCGACTTAGAGTTGAACGAACCAGACATCCCATGTCAGGCCAATATTATCCCCCGCCGCCTAATGCGGCCGGGTCGGGAGGTATGCTAGCTTCTACTTCTTACCTCCGTGTTGCGCCGTCAGATCCCCGAGGAGGTGGCCGGCTGGAAAAGCTAGGCGGCGCGTGTAGAGCGTCCCGTCTTAGATGGGAGTTCAACGGCCTCCTTTGGCGTAACACATGGCTTGGGATCAGGGCGCAACAATACAATATGATTTCGGTGCTGACAAGTCACACAAACAGGTTCGCAAAAGAGCTACCCACCACCTCCGACATCACCTCCCGCCAACCAGACAAGATTCTATCCGCCGCCGCCCGGTACGCCGAGCTACCCACCTCCGGGAGCAGCTCAAGCTCAAGTCCAAAGCCCTGGCTATCCTACACCACCACACCAGAACTACCCCCCTCCCCAGCAGAGCTATCCCGCGCCGCCGCAACAGAGCGTGTCCCCGCCACCGAAGACGGGGACACCGACTTCTTACCCCCCTCCCCCAGCTCAGTCGTCCTTCCAGTCACCTCCACAACATCAACAGCACATGAACCTCGCCATCCGGAATAATGGCGCCGCAACACCACCCAGCAATGCGCCCTCGTACTCGGAGGCTGCCCCGAATGCTCCTCAGGGCTATCCGCAAGAGAAACCTTCAGCGCAACAGGCACAACCGCCATCAGCAGGGCCATTGACGGGGCCGCCGCCCGCGCCCAATATGTCGGCAGGGGCACCGACACCGGGGCAGTTTGTAGGGGCGAGCACGACCATGGACGACGTGGGCACCTTCAACGGGGGCTCTTACCGGATCAGCCACCGGGACTGCAACACGATTGTGACAGTTCAGCTGGCGATGGGGTGCCCCCTAACGGCCAGGCCCGGGGTTTTGATTGCCATGAGCCCGACAATCACACTCAAGGGCGAGTACAAGTTCAGCATGAAGAAGCTGGTGGCAGGCACCGACCTAGGCCACTCGACCTTCATTGGGCCCGGCGAGTTGCTGCTGGCACCCAGCATGTTGGGCGACATCACGACGATCCGCCTGAACGGCGACGAGTCGTGGAGCGTGGGTAAGGACGCCTACGTGGCAAACACACAGGGCGTCCACCGCGACTACAAGCGCCAGGGGCTTGGCAAGGCCATGTTTTCGGGCGAGGGCCTCTGGGTTCACAAGATTAGTGGTACCGGCTTGCTGTGGATCACGAGCTTCGGCGCCATCATCCGCAAGGACCTCGGCGAAGGTGAGAAGTATATCGTTGACAACGGTCACCTCGTCGCTTGGAACGTCAAGTACGTCATGGAGCGCGTTTCTAGTGGTGGTATCATCGCCGGCTTTGCCACCGGTGAGGGCCTTGTGTGCAAGTTCACCGGCCCAGGTACAGTGTTCCTCCAGACCAGGAATCCAGTAAGTCCCGTCATCCTTATCGTTTCATTTTGTCTTTATTGTTCATTTCGCCCTTGCTCTCTGACCTTGCTCTCTGACCTGGAGTTGCGGTCTGATACCAAGTCTTGGCTAATGAGTTGTCTTCACCTAGCGAGCCTTTGGAGCCTATATGGCGGGTAACACCGCACCTCCATGAAAACAGCCGGATCTTATTACGGCATAAAAGGTTTTAGCGAGGTCGCTGGTTGTCGGGCCTGGTTAGTCAGATCTGTTCGTCGGTCTGTTCAGCTGTCAGGTCAGTAAGCATGAGCGGGCGATCGAGCGGTGTGCTTTTGTTGGTTAGCGGCGGCGGGTAAGGTTGTGTACATTCCTTTTTACCCAATGGAGATATTTCAGTTCATAGTTCATCCAGATGGACGGTATACCTGGTAGGCCGCTTCATATCCGCACTCCATCCGCACCCGCATATGCATCCCGGCTCCCTTTCCGAGATATTCGATGAGTGGCCTGTCGTGTTGAACTTGTTTCTATTTTCTTCCATCGCGTATGTCTAGTGTACTGTATGCCATGCGAAGTTGATCACGAGCCCACTTATCACTATTAGTAAGGGGTTAGTTGGCCTACTTATACTGTAGTTATGCAACTCGCTATAGGCACTTCTTTTACCGGGGTATGTGTTTTATAGGTACCGTTCCCAGTTCAACAAAGATGTTTTATACATGCAGTGTACTGTATAACAATAAGTGTGTGGATTTGATCAGAGCGGGACTGCATATGGTAGCATGGGTGCGGAACGATTTCCTCACCTAATGCTAGCCTTAACAGATCTTTTATGACCCGTAAATTCCACCCCGTGTATTTTCGGGCATTGGGATCGCAATCGGAAGGTTTCCCTGATCCTTCTCTCGTCACAGCTGTGATCCTCGAGGATGCTCCTCCTATAGCTATCAATCACGCGACGCATTATGCCCCTCGAGGTGCGTGCTGTCGTGTTTCTGAGTCACAGCTGGTTGACGACTGCCGTGATCTGATCACTGTAAGTACACTAACCTGGTTGACACGCTGACCACGGGCGGCTCGCACGGTTCAACGGGAAATTCCTTCGCTTACCTCGCCGTTCCACTGCCCTGGTGTCGTGTCAGCGTACGAAGACGGGTATTGTTACCATATCGCGCCAAACACGTGGTATATCATACGTCTTGGGTGACATATCCATGTGGTATTCCCTGCTTGCTCGGGACTCTGCTCGGGACATTTTTACTGATTAGTATGATTACTCCAGGCTTGACGGAGGAGTCCTTTGCATGCGGAACATCCAGAAGCGGCTAGGTGGGTAGATGAGAATAACCATGACGGAGTATATATCCTCGTTCGGCGCAGGGTCTCATGTTACGGCTTCCTGGGATATCGATCTTGGCTAGACAGATGAGTCGAGACCACCGCCCCGACCGTCCAATCTTGTCTATAGTACAAGGAGTCTCCTCGATCAGTCGATAACTTGACCAGGCCTGTCACGAGATCTAGGTTTACAGGTCGGATTCGGTAATTATCAGTAAGCAAGCAAGTGCGCACTCATCCCCGCGCTCGGCTCGAAGGATCGCGCCCAGCCGGGTCAACAACGGCTATGGATCGTGAGCGCAGACGCCACGGAAAGCTTAAGGTCTAGTGTAGTGTACGGGCCCTCCCTTGTCCGCTATACTAGAATTTAAACGTCAATGTTAGTGTGAGCTAGGAATTGAGGCGTTCGTCGACGTACGAGGCGACGGCGCCCGAGAGCTGTGCTATTGGCTGTTTTGTATCACGTACAGTAAGCAGGCAGTCATAAATAGGTTGGCTTCATCTGCTTGGTTGCGGCACACAGCAACGTAGCATGATGGGATGTTGTGTATAGGAACTTGTTTTTGTCCCGATGAACCCTGGCCTTCTTCTATCCTTCTGTCTGTCTGCTGGTCGTCGTAATTGTAAGTATACAGTAGGTAGTAATATATAGCTCAGTCGTCATTGTCACCATCACCACCGCAATCGCCTTACCCATGATGGCCTTACCTACCCCGCCTAAGAGTGGACTGTGACGGCCGTGCGTTGAGCTGACGCACGGGGTGGGCGGGTAGCAGATGCACGGATGCCATCGACCATTGACCTTCCGTATCTATGTTTACGTACACGATCTCACGGTACCTACTGTAAGTAGTCGATCGAAGGTTGTATCAAGGCTGAGCCGCACGTGCCTGTCCAGATGCAAGGAGCGAGTTAGCTAAACGCGTTGAACTAAAAGATTAAACTACAAGCACCAGGGAGACGCCGGTACATGTATTTCATTTGAAAACGACACACATAACCGTCCGTCATAAATAAGTAGGTTAGTGCAAGCCCGCGGCGCCAAGCCGGCCGATTCCACTGCAGACTCCTGTAATCGACGTCGGTCGCGTAACCTTGGAATGTTCCGCCGGGCTAGCGCGATCTTGGCGGCTCACTTGCCACCCATCATAAGAAATTTACTAATATATTTGACAGCAGCGCTGGCCGAGGTAAGCATGCTTCGGCTGCACCCGGTGACGACGACTGAGCCGGATGCGTAGAAAGAAGCCGTGCAATAGATACTACAACCGCACTATTGATTGTTGGAGTGCGGGAGCTGTGGATTGATTGTGATGTCGCAGTTACCGAGACACGGGCTCCCGTCCCTTTTTTTAGCCTTTTTTAGTACAGTAAGTAGGTACAGTAGGTACAGTACTTAGGCAGGTACCCAACCCAGTGTTCTGGCAACGAACGGCATGTGCTCCGCATCTCGGTGGAGGTGGTAATTGTCAGCATTTTGTTCGCGCGAGCCACCCATCCCGTCACCCACCAAGCAAGGACCAAGGTGTCATTTGGGTCACGCAACGGTTTCCTTGCTCGCAATGTTACATCCGCCGGGATCCTATTCGCTTAAATCAATCAAGCTTAACGTTATCAAGCTTAAATTTTCGCGTGGGCAGTCGCCTATTCGCCCAAGCCAGCCGTCAAACCGCTGCTGCTGCGTGGAAGGGTGTGAACGGCTTCGACGTGGCCTCGACGAGACCAGGCTATAACTATTGGCGGCGAGATCGAAGACTTCGGAGAGCTAGCTGATGGATGAATGAACCAAGACAACACACGAACATGATGAACAATAAGACAGGACTACCCGAGATGGGACGCAAATTTCATGGACTTCATGGACGGGGTGCTGGTCGTGAGTAGATACTGTGCCATGCCGATGCTGTCATGAGCTGTCCCTTAATGGTGATGCCAAGGCAGTAGAAACTTAAGAGGCACTAGAGGAAGGGGGACCAGCGATTATAAGAGGTAGGTAGGGCAGTCCGCGACCAGGGGGTTTTTCTCTAGACGATGGCTGCATGAATATCCCTGTTTCCAAACCCACCAATTAACCTCGCGGCTCAACCTCGATTCTGTCAAGTCATTTGAAGATCACTCAGCTATGACAGGACGAGGCGAGCTGTTTATTATTGGCGTTGTGGAATAAGCTTTGAATTTGCAAGCCCCCGGTCGAACCCTTCCTCCGAGCCCATTCCTTTGGCTGCTCGGTACTCTACTCGTCTGTTGGCACTAATCGTTCAACGTCGCAGCTCTAGTCTAGGGCACCACCAACCGAGCTGACAGTGCAGGCTCGTTAAGGCTGACTCCTGCAGCGGACGTCCCCATCTTTGCTTAAGAGGGCTGGTACAGACCGCACTCGGCATTGCAGCATGCTGTTGGCATGATTCTGAAAAGAAGTGGATTTTGCATTTTCCGATTTTCAAAGTCAAACTGTTTCCTTCTCCGGATACAACATGCCGGCGCCAAAGCCTGGGCTTCGAGTGCGTCGCTATCACAGTAGGTCTCGCAATGGATGTACGACCTGTAAGATGAAGCACATCCGCTGCGACGAGAGGAAACCGTTATGGTAGGCAGAGTCTACTTCCATCCCCTCCTGTCGCGATTTGGAGAATGAATACCTTGGTCAGACGCGGCGCCACTGGAGCTGCCGTCGAATGTAGGGCTGCAGATCTTTCATTTGTAGTCACTCGGCGGAGCTTTCTTGTTTGACCTTCGGCTCTCCTGCTCGGAAGCCCATGGGATGAATCGTCGATAGAGCTCGTAGGCTGACCTAGCTATAGCACGAATTGTCTCGTCAAAGGGGGGGAGTGCGGATACACAGATACCAAAGCCAAGCCAAAGTCATGCGTTCCCTGCACCACTAGCCAAAGTGAGGATGCACAATGGCACGCAGGAACAAGTACACTGAGGACGACGGTGCCGAACCACATGTTTGTGGGTTACCCGGTAGAAATGGCAGACGAATCGCGGTTTTTATTCGACATTTGTAAGTCACACAGTTCCTGATCGGCCCTGCGATATTGTAGCATTTGAGGTGCGGGGAGACGAGTACTAACCTGCACATCCTCAGTTACACGGTATCGAAGCGTTGTGTCGAGGGAAGCTCTATTGCAACCCGAGTCTTTCATGTGAGTTAGCCTTGTTACAGCCGATAACGCCACCATGGTAGCTGACACCAGTATCGTAGCATCCGCCGAGCATTATCGAATCCTGCATGTCTCCATGTCGCCTTGCTGATGACGGCAATTAAATACACATGGGACACGGGTTCCATGGATCGGATCAAAAAGTCATTCCTTCACCACAAACTCGAGGCGATCAAGTTTGTCAACGAACAATTACAGAATCCCAGGAACGCCGCCACAGACTGTACAATAGCGAGTATAGCTGCGTTAGCGTTGGCAGAAGTACGTGTCACGGGATGGCTCGGGACGAATAATACATGTCGTTCTCGTCGGTTCATACTAGTAGTAGGCTAACACGTATGCAGAGTGCGTTGGGATGTCGAGATACGGCAAAAGCCCATATGACTGGGCTTTCACAAATCCTGGAGATGCGAGATGACGAAATGCTTACCGATGGGAATATATTTCAAAGCCTAGTGATATTGTAAGTTTATTCCATGCCCTTTACTCGATATATACGTTAACGGCGTGTGCAACAGAACGTCAAGGGGTACAGGCAAGCTCACTCTGCGGGAGCTCACAGACGCGACGCAGGGCATCGAAAATCCAGAATCGCTCGGCATGTGTACATTTCGAGTCATACCCGACAGGTTTCGCCGCATGGTCGATCAAGAGGTGGATTTCAGCGACAAGACGGTCAACGAAGCACTGGAAGAGGCCACGGAGGGGTCGGGGATCCTGGAGGCCAAGCCAACGACGTTATCGACGAACGCGATCAGCCGAGCACGATTGATGAGTTGCTACTTGTGTGTATTTGCGATGCTGGGAACGGACGTGGTGGACCCTTTCATGCTCAACTGGCTCGTGGAGTGGATGCTATCGGACCTTACTCGCGAGGAAGAGGCGATGCGGCAAGGCAAGTTCCCCAGACAGGTCTGGTTCTGGGGGATCTTGATGGTCACTTGTGCGGTGGCGACGGCACGGCCCAGCACGCCGCTGGAGGTCCATCAGATCGAAGAGTGGAGGGAGGTGTGTCACGAGAAGATCAGGCTCGTGAGCCACGCGCTCAATCTAAAGACGTGGGAACAGACGAAGGATATCTTTGTGGCGTGGGTGTGGAGGGACAACTATGACGAGGAGCAACAGGTCAGGGAAATGTGGGAGGAGGCCGTCTACGGCAAGCGGATCGCCGTGACCCGGACGGCGTCGCCGAGCTGCTTCGACCGGCACGACTTTATGTCGGCCAAGGAGCGGGCAAAGTCGATTGTCCGAGCCCAAATTGCCCATATGCGGAGGCTGATGTTGATATAAAGCGGGAGGAGACATTGTGTGTATATAAGGTCCAAGGGTTGCGACGGAGTTTTTGTATCTATATTGGAGCATTCAGCGTTTGATTTGTATTTATGGTTCTCTTTCTTGGCATGTTTTCTACCGCAATATCCCAAGTTTTCTAGGGAGGAGAGGGGGACAAAAAGCATTCAACAGATTGCTAAGAGTCGAGGGCGAGTAGTGTACATACCAATATATGGCAAGGCCTTCTAGCCAATAGGAGCAGAAATGAGTCTAGAAGGATATAAACCTCGATATGTGCACACAACTTCAACAGATGTTCCCGAACTCGATCTATATGGTCGAGCGGTAAAGTAGTCGGCAGGACAAACCCTTGTGTCAGAGGCAGGGCCATAGGCATTCGAGGGCTTTCCGGTCTCAGGGATGTTGAGTATAGCTTAAGCCCTGAGATTCTTTTTGCCCTTTCTAGGGTGACGGGTTCGATTTCGACCCGAGTTGTTTCCCACTCCTTTGGTCAATTCTTTTTGTGACTAACTACTATTTACTACCCTTACCAACTGCATGAGAAGACCAGCACAATAACTTAGTGCTTGGGAAAGATGTGTAATTAGCCTCCTGCGCCCATTTCTAACACCTGTGTTGACACCAATAGAGCACTCTGGCAAAAATTAGAAAAACAAAAAAAGTCGAGAACCTTGCGCGCCACCGTTACATTTTTATGGCTCGACGGGTCAATGTCCATCACATGCAGCCTCTCTCATCATCATTGGTGCGGACTGTCCCAGGACGCCCGGCCGGGATCTTAGGTTTTAACCGAGCCCAAGGTTAGTTGCATCGGGGTCAGATAATGCATAAACTTACCTCCTAACTTACTACCGAACTTACCTCCTAACTTACCTCCTAACTTACCTCCTAACTTACCTCCTAACTTACCTCCTAACTTACCTCCTAACTTACTACCGAACTTACCTCCTATATCAAGATGAATCACAAAATATTACCGTACCTAAGTGCTATCTATCCCAACCAACCACCTGATAATGTAGTTGAAGGTGATAGCGTGGATGAAGTGTATTACCCATTGTTGCTAAACCTAGTGTCTTCTACACTCAGGAGCAAACAACCAGCTAGGATGGCCATAGCTCCTAACCTACAGTCAGGTAATGTAGTCTTTGGCCTTGTATTCGTGGTGGTTTTTATGAGCTAGTCTCTCGACAACTGCTACGGTAGTTCTACTGGTGCTTGACCCATAAACTCTACTTGTAAATGGACTTGAGAATTCGCTAGCATGACCAAGGAGTTCCGAAGTAAGCCTTGACGGCACTGTAAGTCCACAATTGAAGCAAGCGAAGAAGCATTATTCTTCAAGTTGCAGCAACTTCTGCAGGTACCTAGGTACCTACGAGGGAAGATTGTTTGCTAACTTACCTACATTCATTGTTGTTCTATTGTAGCGGGGGAAGTAGGCTTTGAACATGGTACTTCACCCTGCACGTGAGAAAGATGACCGCCTATACACCAAGATTCCCGTAAGGGAAGTATTCGCATAGGAATTAGCATGACCCCGCCATTGTTCAGTGATGGAATACAACAGGAAAGATGCCCGTTGATTGTACCTGTGACCTGTGCCCTGTTCCGGGATGCCACCCACAACCAACAGACTCAATAGACATTGAGTCTACATAGGTGTGGCGGTCCTATTGCAGAACAGTATTTAAGGTAAATACCATTGGAAGCTCAGACCTCCGGGACTATTCCCAGGTCGAGACCTGCAAACATCTGCAACTGTACCGTAAGCACTCTTCCCAGCCCTCCTCCACCCAGCTCTTCTTCCCTCCGAGCCTCTCATTTTTGCGCCGCCTCCAAATTTGATTTCAGCAAGCGACACAATATATAAGGACACGGAAGCTCCTAGATGTAAGTTCTTGTGTGAGAACGTACTTCCTTGGACATACATTGTGAGACGCAACTCCCAGAACACACGGTGAGAACCTTGGTCAGCGAGATAGTCTTTCCTTGGGAGCGAGTTGGTCCTTCCCTTTGTGGCACTCGCCTTGCACATGCCCTATCTCGATCATCCCAAGCCGTCAACCTCTACCATAGCACGCAGTCCTAATCACCATACTCTCGATATTCCCGCCATCATTGGATCTACTCGATACCATCCATTGGCATAATCGAGATTTTTGGATTGGATCGCAGCCTTTGGGTTCCGCTTGGTATTGTCCTCAACCTCGCAGACTTACAATATCTTTCCCCAACCCCTCGCCTCAAGCAAGCAAGCGAACGACGCACCCGATTCAAAGTGACCCAATACCCCGGCCTTTGCTCTTGAGCTCGACCATCTCTTCTCTCCTTCTTCCCTCTAGAGATCTTCGGAGGTTCTTTGAAAAGCCACCCTACAGCAGCCCGAGCTCGCATCTCTAGTGATACCCATCACGAAGCGCTAGTCGGAAGAGGAAGCAGGTCTCCCTGGGCCAGCACTAAGTAAGTTCAGTTCTATCTCATCTGCTTGGATGATATCCGTATCCAATCGCAAAACAAATGGGATGCCGGTTTTCATCGAGGATATACTGATATGGGGGACAGAACATTTGCCGACGAAATTTGCATCCTGCTTAGTTGGCTGAGTTCCGTTCTCAACCTTGTAAGACTCGTATTTCCCAATTCCTCGTTATGTTGCGGCACCGTCCAGGAGCTGTCATCTGCGTGACAATGGATGTATTCTGTATTCCGTAGAGGATCGAGTACTAATATTCGCACTCGCCAAGGCCGAAATTACGACAGCCTCCAATAAACACGAGCAACAAGACCAAGGAAGGCTTAAACAGCGAACTCGCTATGTTATCCGGTCGCGACAGCAAGAAGGGCTTTCGGGCTAGGGCCAGAGATACTATGAAAGGCCTCACTATCGATACGAAAGTCGGCCAGGACTCTTACAAGGCCGAGAACCCGAACATCGCTGTCAGGAGCCGCTCAAACAGTAAACTCGCTATGTCGAGTGGATACGAAAATAACGACTTTCGAGTCAAGCCTCACGTGAAAGGGCTCGCTCTTGATACCAAACTAACTCAGGGCGCCTACAAGGCTGAAAACGCTGGCATTTGCATCGATACCAGATTGGCTCGGAAAGCTAGCAACGCCGACATGCCGAGACTGTCCGAAGCCATGATGAATAGAAACTGGCGAGACCATCGGCGAGTACCAGAGGAGAACTCTCCGGAAATGATGGAACCCCCCTGGTCAGCTCCCCCGGAGCAGCCAAAATTCTCCGACGCAGTTAAGGCAAAGCCTCAACGCAACGATGAGCACGAAGTTATCGATTATGATCGTGGCCTTAAGCGGGTGGCATATCGATGTAGAAAACCGGAGGATGTGAAGCCTGAACTCATCCCGTTCATGAAGACTGAGAATATCGACCCTGATCTCTGTCTCTCGGCACCTGCTACCAAGACGGAGTTTTCCGCCGCTGAAATAGGAACCGAAGAGCGCGCTTCAAAGTACGACCCTAGCGTTTTCCAGCCTTCTATCAAGTCTGTCGTTCGTCTTGATGAAATGGTACCGACTAAGCGTGCTGGCTACGAGAAAATCCTCAATTGGGATGAACAGCGACCAAAGTGGAACAAGCGGGGGAGTCTCTGTGACTCCAGTTCCATCACAACAATCTCCCTAATTGACCCTTCTCTTTCCTCGAGCTGGGAAACTTTAGAGTTTCCTTACGCTGAGATTCGGGCTGTCAACGGTATCAAGAGATTTGAGACTGGACTCAGTGACGTTGAAGAGACGATTCGAACCCAGCTGTCAACGCTTGTGGAGCCCCAAACGGCGGGCCTACCCCCGGAGTACCTCAGGAAAGAGTACGAGGAAATACGGGAAGAGAGACGGAAAGCAATGGTTCTGGCTAATTCGACTCTCGGAACCCGGGGTCACCAGGGCGTTGTAAACTCCAGCAAGGAATCACCTAGCAGGAATGGTGCTAATGACACTCAATTCAACGCTCTGCTTGGGAAGCTTAACAAACTGTGCGCTCCACGCCTTCGCGCCTTTACTCTCAACGATAAAGACGATGCGTATAGCCCCAATTGCGCAAACAACAGCGAGAATCCTGAAAAAGGCGACCCCCAGCGCAGCCCATCGGGAGACTCGGGCATTAGTGGTCTGTCCCCCAGAGGCCGAAAGAGAGCTTCGACGTTGAACCCCAAGGCCGTTGAATTTCGTTGCACCATGCAGGAGAAGCAGTCGCCAGTTACCAATGGATGCGATTTGGGGCCGGCGCAAGTTTCTAAGCAGACCCCAGAGCTCACGGATCCGATCCAACTGCTGGAGACACGAGTAGCAGAGCTAGAGGCCCAGCTTGCACGACACCAACCCAAGCAAGTACACTTTTCACACCAAGGACGCGCCAAGGGATGTAAGACGAACCAATCACCTTATGGAGCTAAGGACCACGGATCCATGGTTCCTGGCGGCGGTGCTTACCACCCTGCGATGAATAAAGGTATTCAGGGTCCGCCGAGATATCAACCCGCTCATTCGGTTCCACCATTTAAGTCAGGAGTGGGCTTTGCAATGGGCGCAGGAGTAGTGAATCCGGCCCCTATTCCATTCACCGGCCACACCGGGTGGCCCCAGAATGGACCGGGGTTTCCCTCGAATGGAGCGAATACCACGCAGGCAACGATTCCCTTCCAAGGTCACGGACCTCTAGTACCAGCTCAGCCGGCTACAGGCACATCTCTCTGGGTCAAGAGTATGTTCGGACCGAAGCCCGTATCAAAACCAGATCGTCCATTTAATCCCGGAGATGGAACGCAAGCAACGCGGCAGCAAGAATACGAGGAGTATCTCGAGCACCTTCGAGCGACTGACCCGTCATACGCACAAAGCTGCAAACAGCGACAGGCTCGTCGCGCCGATCGCCAGCGCTCAGGACCTCAAGGTGGACATGGTCGTCATGTTTCGGGACAGAAGCTACTCTGTTAACTCCAGGCTCGGCCTATAGATTTCTAGCGAAAGACAGAGAAAGAGAGGAGAGGAGAGGAGAGGCCAGAGGTTCGGAGCTCGGCTGAGCACCGGGAGACGAACGGAGACAGGGCACGCGATGAGGACGACTTGGCCTTTCACTTTCTTTCCACAGCGATTAGAGCGACAGCAAATTTCTCCTTGCCAGCATACATATAGTACCAGACATGGTGGTCAGGCTGAACTTTCCCGAAATAGTTGCTAATCTGGCCGGGCTCGACTAACTTGCTTTTTTCTTATTCATATTTTTCGTTACGGCACAGGGAGAAGGATAGTCAGTCATGAATCTCGTTACACAATTCGGCCAGGACTGGAAACAAGCGGATGATACCTGTTGAATAGGTAGACGTTAGGGATGGAACAAGGGCGTTTAGGCTCAGAGCAGGTAACCATTACGGAGGACAGTATTCGTGATAGTTCGTTTAAAGATCGGGGCCATAGAGAATAGACTAGCTGCTAAGTTGCTAATTAGATGTTAACCACGATTCTCCTCGCCGTGCGGCCGTAATCGCATCATTTGAAGCTGCTGAAAGTGGTTGGACGAACTGTAGGTAAACACAGTTCTGTTGTTTAGCAAGGAATGAATTGGCCGCCAGGTGGTACCTATGTCGGAAAACATTTGAGGTACTAACTATAGGTACGAGGTACCTAACCAAGGTGGTGACATGCAGCTACCCCCGGCAACTACGGTGCTAGCGCCCCTCCGTCGCGTCTAGTCGCATTACCCGCAAACACCAATTGTCGGGGATACCTTCCTCAACACCTTTCCCCTCGCGATGAGACTAGGAAGCATAGACTAGACACAGCAAACCTATCCTAGTAACGACCTACTCATAACTCCTCGGAGCGCATCAGATCTCGAGACAGTCCTGGTAGATGAGCCGCGACCCATAGAGTTAGGTCTGCATAGAGCAAACATCTCTTGCAGCATATTCTGAACTCAAAAATGTTGCTGCGCAAATAGACGAAACTGCTGGGAAGGCACGAGACATAGTGATAAGGGCTACCCCTCACGGGGACTGCCGTATTAATTGCTTCGTCTCTTCTACAACACCAATACCAACCACCGTCGCAAACTCAGACCCGAACCGGGCCATCTGCCGAAGATGTCGACGCCCATGCGTCACGGACCCTCTCAGCAGGGCCGCACCCCGTCCCAGCACCCTGCGGCCGCGCCGACGCCTCAAGCCTCGACGCCTTTCTCGACTACGCAAGCCGCCGCCGCCCTGTCCCCCCACGGCCCTCGCTCCTCGCCGCAGCAGCTTAAGAAGTCTCCTGCGACAGGCATGCTTCCGTCCGGCCTCATGTCTAGTCAGTCCGGAAACCCGCCGCTCAATTTCGACAGTCCCTCGGCCGCTGCTGCCCTCGGTGGCCTGGGCCTCGACCTCCAGTTCGATAACATTAGCGTGGGAGGTCTGGTCGGTGGTGCAAACCGGTCTGATGAGGACGACAGAAAGAAGCGCATGGATGCCGTGATTCAAGCTCTCTGGGTAGGTTATGTTTGGATCCTTCTCTGTTCACGTAGGCTCATGTGGTGCCTAGGACTTTGACACCGGCCGAGTAAGCAATGACGGCCTCGAGAGATTGGCGACTCGCCTTGGCTTAGAGTGCCTCTGGGAGCCGGCTGGCACTGGCGCCGAAAACGATAAGGTCCTCGTCATAGCCGGTCGCACCATAGCCGTTGAAGTCGCTATCAAGAACCACGTTGTCTATCACGCCTCGTTGATGCCTAATGAACCATCACCGAGCCTAGACAAATATGTTGAAAAGGCCTCGGCAATAATTTTCAAAGATCTAGCTCTAGGTTCCGGCGAAAGCCAGCTTACCAAGAAGTTGTCCAAATTCAGGGTCAACCTCGAGCGCCTAGCAATGCTGGATAAGCTGAGTGTCACCCCGGGCCTGAATTGCCACGAGGCTGTTGCGGGCATATGGGAAAGTCTGGAGAAACTGCACAGGTGGGATGTCGAGAGATTACGCGAGGATCCAGCCTTAAGCGATAAGTCCGAAGAAAACCTTCGGGTTCGTGCTCTCTGCAGTCGACACGGTTGTCCGCTTCTGCATACGAGAGGTCGCCTCGGTCTCACCCTCGACTACTGGAAGCAGTACCACAACTACCCGTCAACAAAGGTAGAGGGGGGAAAGGGCAAGACTTGGGGCGTGCTAATTGACTGCGCGACTGCCAATACTATGGTGTACACCCCGGTCCGCGTTTCAGACAAGTGGATTGGGCCAAATATTGTGAAGACAGACCCTACAGAAGATGAGGTTATGTCTGCTACAGGGCCAATTCTGGACTGGTTAGAACCGCCTAACACGATACTCCCGCCCGCTGAAGAGGCCAAATCTGAGGGTGGACTAGAGACCACTGGCGCGCTCTCGGTATCTAAACCTCTTGAGGTTGTCTTCATGGCAACGTTCGACCCTCCTGTTGTTGTCACGCACGGCATTGCGATCGAAATTTATAAGATATCTGCATTCAATGCTCCACTATCCAGTAGCACATTCGACAATCTGCTGTTCCCTGTCGCTGAGGGTATAAATTACGACCCAAGCGAGCCTAGAGCCATGACATTCACACAGACAGTACCCGTATTTGTCGATGTCCATAAGGGCCAAAAAGAGCCCGACCTCAAGGCCCACAGAAATACGTTGTTGATCGACAAACCGGTATACGGCCAAGTCGTGACCCAGGTACCGATTTCTCATCCAAAAGATTTGATGTCGATGCTCCCTATGCTACGACAATACGCGTTCCTCTCCCTACTACTTGCCAACAGTTTCAAGCCGCGAGAAGGACGAGAAGCGATACCACTTGTTCCCGAATCTCGTACAGCAAAAGAAGCCCCGTCGAACACGAACGCGTTGGATCACAAATACAAAGGTTTCATCAACTCTCCCGAACGCCTTCAGGTTGACATAGTCCTGTCCGCACACCCAATTCCCCGACTCCAGATAGTCTTTCCTTTCAGACAAACTACGGCCATGATCAATATTGAGATCCAGCTTGATGGCAAGATTCATATTGTATCTGACAATATCTTCTCCGAGTCCGAAAGCGAAGCTTCTCAGTCCAAATGCAAGGGCAAGTTTCTCGACAGGAAGCAATGGGCCCAGAAGTTGGAGGATTGTGAGAATATCGGTCATTGGATCGAGTTCATCAAGCATAAGCTTGAATAGAGGGATGATGATATTTGGCGTCTCGGAGTGGTGCTACACACCTGCAGAGGGTGTGTTTAAATATGCCTCTGGGCGTTAAGTAACCTTATAAACCCTGGCTTGATGGTGCCTACAGAACATACCAGGACAGGGTTTGTAATTTTGCTTCATGCCATTCATGGATGATGGAATGAAGTGATGCCAAGCAATGTGATTCTGAGGGGTGGAAACTAGTCGTCAACCATGGTATAGCCCGATTTGGAGCAGGTCAGCATCCAACCCGAGACAACTTTTGCCCCATAATTGGTATCACTCCATTTTCATACACCACAGCCAGACAATGAACTTGCGATAGCTCCGGAGGAAATCGAGATACTAACCGGATGACTGCAGATACAGTGAAGCGGGTTCTCGAATCGCAGTCGCACTTTGGTAAGCCTACAAGATGGCTACCAAAGAGCAGAACGAAAATAGACTAGAGTAGGAAACAGTTAATACTACTTCGGAAAACACCGTCACTTGCACGAGCAGATGCACACAATGTTTAAGAGAGCGTAGCTGAATTGACCGCCATGATAGTAATCGTCATGGTCAACGATAATGAGAGTGAGTGTTGCCGATCCAGATCCCCTGACCTACTACCTTCACCCCGCTTCCCTGTTCCCACCTTGTCATTCTCGTCCCTTTCCCCATGAGCCTCATTCCCATCCCGTTTCGTTTCTGTGCCCTCATTTTTCATACCCAAACCGAGATCCTCCCCATCCAGAAAATCAATTGTGAAGCGCAGCGTAATTCGAAGAATAGAAACAGACCCGCGTCCCACACCAAACACGAAACCTTGGTTGCTCGTCTGCAGATGTACCCGGATGTTGCCGTATTGGAACTCGTTCCCCTTGTCATTGTTGGAACCGCCAAGGAAGAAGAGCCCTGTTATGAGGGCGTCGTGATCACCGTGCGAGGCGGGGACGTGGTGCTGTTGATGGTAGTCGCACTTAGTAAAGCCCCACGAGGATGTCACCGCGGACGCGGGCGGTGAGGTGGATTTCGGCCTCGAGGTCAAGCTTGATGCCAACCATGAGCGCGGCGTTCTTGAGCTTGCCCTCGTCATCGACGGGGCCCTTGAGGAGGTTGCCTGTTGATTGTTGTCTTCGGTTAGCCTGTCAGTTAACCAGCCAGTGAGGCAAGTGCCCTGGCTTCATGTTCTAGGGAATAGGGGCCGAATTGATCTTGGGGATGCTCAGGCGGGCTCCCAAAATCCCTGAACCCCCGAATAAAGTGCAGAATAATGCGAGGAGGGGAAGCTGGTGTAGTGTAACTCGAGGAGCGGAGAGAGATTTCGAGCTTAGGGAGGGAAGCGGGGGGAGGTTGGGAAAAGGTAGATGGTGAATGGAGGAAGAAACAGGCAGTGGTGAAGAATGCTGAGGTGTGGTTGCAATTTGGACAGGAAACAGGAAACAGGAAATATGCTGTTCGCTCACCAGTGGGAGAGTTGGCGCGGCCAGAGAGACCGGGCATCGGCAGGCTGGGAGCGGAGAGGGAGTTCTCAGAGGCGCCGAATCGGTCACCACGGTCCAGAGAGGTGGGGGGAGCGGTCTTGACGCTGGAAGAAAATGCGGGTTAATTGATATGCCTCGTTTTTTTGGCGAGGCGCCAACAGCTTCCGTAGAAGCGGACAAGGCGACTTACGGAGAAGCCATTTCGATTGTTGGTTTTGGTAGCTTTGGTAGGCTTGGTACGAGTCGGAGCGAAGATCGCTTCGGTCTGCGCTTCAAAGTCTGAGCTGGAGATAGCTTGGGCGAGTTCGGTATCACGCAGTTGGCGTGACGAGAGGAAACCCGAGGTGGAGTGATGGGAGGACGAGAAAGTCTTTTCTTCTTCTTGCCGGGAGGCGGAGTGCTAATGTTCGCAATCTGGTGCGGTGATAAAGGCAGAGGCGGCGGGCTGGAATCCGTTGTGATTGTTGATGATGGAAAAATATGACCTTGATTGAGGACATCGTCGGTCCTCTTTATACAACTCTTCCATCGTGCTGAGATGCCAAACCCTCACACAGACTCATAGCCGGTCCTGGCTTAACTCATCTCCCTCCCTTCGTGCATCTCGCTCTCAACTCTTACACGCTGTCACTGCGGGGTGAAGCATCGTTACGCTCGACTACGAATACTGACGAGGCCAGAATGCCGCTGCTTTCTCAACTCCAAGACGCTCATTTGGTAGGCCTTGCCAGATTAGGATCGTGATCGTACGATCGAAAGCATGCCATGTAGTCGATAGATCGGACGGGCCCGTACAAGTGACACGTTGCCGTCCCGAGGTACAGGGCCGATCCTCGTCTAGATTATGCTTCGTTGTCAGCCATAACAACGACCAGTACTACGGGACCCTGGGATACGGGGATGACTACGGATACCACGGATGATGCGCCCGCTATCTTTGCCGCGCTCCATGCGAGATCGACCTGTTGTTAACAGCGTCCGGGACCCCCCTCACTCCGGATTACAAGGCGGATCCTTGTATCTGCCATCAGCCGCACATATTATAGGGGGTATAGAAGCAGAAGATGCTTAACCGGCATGAAGATGGAGGTTCGTGCAGCTTGTGCAGTGCTCGTCCATGCTTGCGCGATCCTTGCCATTTGCTTTTTCCAGCCATCGTTGATTTAGTAGGTACCAAGAAGTTGGGATCGAACGACATCGATCGAGTCCCAGGTTGTGACACCTAACAAACGGGCAGATGCTTCCGACGCGCAGCACGCTGTCGTGTACTACCCCTGGAATTTTCAACAACGACCCAGCGAAGTTTGCAAGTAGACGAGCATGCATTACATGTTATCCTGCATCCGAATGGACCAAAGTCTAGTTATTGCAGACATCTCAAACAGAGCGGAGGACAAGCAGCAACAACTACAACATGAACAACGAAGTATCTTTCCTTGTCGCTTTCGCGGCCGTCTTCGGCGCATCAGAAGGGATCAAGCAGATACAGTCTGACGCGAGACGAAAGGAGCACAGGAGTCGTAAAAACAACCTGATTGTGCGATGCCTCAAGTCATGCCAATATAGCAGTATGCTCGAGGGTAGACGAGTTGTTCTCTCGGGCGACAAAGTGCGTATCCCCCGAGCTACCTATGTCCCCCCCCCCTTTTGTCCTTGGCCGAAACATAAACGGCGGGATATTAACAGCCTGGCTTTGCAGCTATACATCGACACCGGGACCCACCATGATCAGGCGTTTGGACATCCCTTCGCTGGATACTATCTGCCTTACCCAGAGTCCAATGCATCCGGGCTCGTCACTACGATCTGCGACGAGCCTCCGGTCATGAATTGGATCTATGTGGACCGCTGGAGCTACGAGTTGAAATTCGGCAACCGCGCTTGGGCCGACGACAACTGGCCCGTACCCTGGGATTGCTCGCGTCAAGATCGCAGGCTGATATTCGGTGGCTGGGAGGGGTTCTTGGCCGTCAAGGAGGGCAACTTCTGGGCCCTGTACTTCGACATGGACGAGGACCACCTGAAGTCCAAGGTGCCGGAGGGCACGCCGGTGCTGGAGATTACGCTGCAGCGGGTAGAGATGCGAATCCCCAAACCGCAGCCGCAGGTGGAGCAGCCTGAGGGCGACAAGGAGAAAGCTGAGAGCACGGCAGATGCCAATGGCGTCGACGGCGCCAATGGGCACGCAGGTCCAGACAAGGCCGACGCTTCGACATGCCAAAACGGGGCATACATGACGCCCCCGGAAGAGCCACTGGAGGCGCCCCCAGTCGATTAGTGCATCAAAGGCTATAGGATCGGAAGGGTGTCCAATAGTGTAGTGTAGTATACGTATAAACTGCTATAGAGAAATCTGTGCTAATTAGCCACACCAAGCTCGTGCATAACGGGAGCATCACGGTATCCATGACTAGATCAGCCACGTAGGCCGCGAGCTTCCCTGGTTATCATGTTTGAGAACAATGCTCGGGTTAAGGAAGATCCATCTAGGCCTCGCACCCAGCGTTGCACTCCCTACCGTGCCATGCATATGTCGCATCGTTCTAGCATCGTTCTCCAGCTTACCCCTGCACATCAAGCAACGCTAATGCGAATCATCCATATAGTTAGCCAGGCATCGCCACTCCATGTAGTCCGGGATGTGGCGAGCAACGATCCAGGGTCAAGGACCCTTCAGTCTCTTACAAATCTCGTGCAGCACGGGCGCGTCCTGCAGTATGGATCATGCCTGCTACTGTATCTCTTAACGGCTTGGCCCGGGGAATTACGGGTGCGGGAGCGCGGTCGAGGGAGCGGAACGAACCGTCTGGATCTGTTGTGGGAACTTCCAAGGTTCCCTCCCTTACACTAATCGGTTTTTTTTTTCTCCGTGGCCCGCATGCCGGTGAAGCAAATTGGCTATGTCCTTGCGAGATGGAGCTTTTTTTTGTACGTCTGATTCTCCCTTCCCCGCAAAAACGGGGTGCTGCACGTAGCACGACTTGCATATTTCGGTTTCACGGACAGTCGCAGCTACGGCAGCAAGGACTTGCTGTTTCACGAAGCGCGGCGCAATCCGGCCGGCGGCAGCGCGCAACTCCCCAGGCCTCCTCGCATTACTGTATCGTGTACTACGCACGCATTCATTCTTCGGCGGGGCGCGGGCGCGGGCGGCAGACAGCGTGTACTGTAAGAAACACACGACGACCCACGTTCGTATAACGGCCTTTTGGTACAGCACGTCTGACCGATCATCGGGGGACAATGGCCGGTCTGGTCTGAGAATTGAGAAACCGTGCTGATTGATTGATCGATGATCTGTCGTAATACCCCCTACTGTATTCTCGCCGTGGGGGGAGGGGGAGGGGGAGGGAATATGAAAACTGACGGGAAACAACTGACGTGTAAGACGATTGATCCGCGGTCCATGTGTGTGGCGTCGTTGCAGGGTGCAAAATACAAGATACAAGCGCCCGGCATAAAGATGCAAAATACGGAAATACAACACTGCAATTTAGTGTACCGAGACGGTAGAAAATAGAACGCGCGCTTTGCCGCCAGACAAGGCTCATCTCGGCTCGACAAGGCTACACTAAGGGTCCTGCAACTGCAAGGGCTTCTGCTTCTACAAGGGTTTCTTCCTTTATCTTCCTACGAGAACAGCAACAATACTACTATACTATGTAACGCTCTCGCCATGCGTAGCGCGCAGAGGCCAGGATCTTTCCTTGCTTGACATCCTCGTAATATCGAAGTGCCAAGTTCTGTAGTATACAGTACAGGGCCAGAGTCTCAACGTTTCTCTTCTTTCCCGCAGCCGAACACGTAGCTAGGGGGTGGCGCTTGACCACGCAGAGCTAAATAGGTAATTAACGATTCACGGCAGTTAGACCCGATAGCTGGACACACCGGCATGGGTCCAGGTGAGAGGAGTGATCATAAGTGCGAGACACAGGACCACCTAGACAGGCGATATCAATTTCCCTACGTCCGGCGAACTAGTGTAGCCGCCTTGCCACCCACCTCCCGCGCGGGCACTGCAGTAGCTCTACGGCGGGTATGGCATGGTACGGATCTGGTACGGAGACCCTCCGTGTAGATCGTAGACAAGCACCCCCCTGCCCCGAGAAATTTCCGATCTTCCCGCTTCCTCCCGACTCATCCACAACATCAATACCACCCTTGCTTCTATCAACTCCCCAAAACGCTAAACAATCTAGCATTAGCAAGTTACCGCAAGTTAATGCTAAAAAAAAATAAAAAAAAGACTTACCCTGGCCTGGTCGTGGACCACGTTTAGCTCGAAGTCGAAGGATGAGTAGTTTCAGCTCACGAATATGTTTTTCTTCAAGGTCCATGGCTTCTTCATGATGTCGCACCGCCATCCGGAGTATCTCACTATGTCGCTGTTCTTTTCTTTGATATGGTTCGGCTTGCTCCGTCATATTCATGATTCCGGCGAGAATGTACGCGATAGCCATCAAAAAGAGCCACATAAATTCGTCATATGGATGAGGTGCCGGTGCCGATCGCCGCCACGACTTCCGCGGCGACGATTGGGGCGTCGTCGATTCGGACGGCGATCTTCGTGTCAAAACCAGTCTTGCTAAGAAATCGAGTATTCGCTCGAGTGTTCGCTCGAATGCCACTCGTAGTATATCCATTTTGAATCGCGTTCTCTGGCCTTGTGTTGCGTGCAATGCTAGATGGATAGAAAGAAGAAATGAAATGGGAAGAGCAAAAGCTTTTAGCGCGGTTTTTAAGGTGAAATATGCCTCATATTATTAAGGTTTCCAGGTTGGATTTTAAGTTTGCGGCAGGAACTCTCGCTCATGACGCGTTCCCCCGCGCTCGACTAAGCGCTTTCTCAACAACCTCGTTGGCGCTCTCCTCTCTGACGCCCAAAAGCGAGTTGTCCGAGTGTTCTCTCGACGCCACGATGCAGCGGGCCTCCCCGGGCGCATACAGTTGGAATACGAGGAGATCGAGGACCCATCCTCCGATTCCCTGAGCGTGTTTCTTCCGTCCGTCCTCGAGAGTCTGCTGCGCGGTCGAGCGCTCGACCTCCCACTTCTCCTCCTTTGTTGCTTTCTGGAACGCCGCGAGCAGCTCGCTCTGTGACACTTGGATTGACCGCACCTTTACGAAGCGGTTCGCTGTCTCGGCTGTATGCCGGAGAACTCCGACGACGGACTGTCCTATCCCCTCGAGCGTCGTGCCAGTGAATTCCTCCGTGCCGGCGTCGTAGATTGTCGCGCGGCGCTCGGCGACGTTGAAGCCCATGCGAGGGAACTTCGCTAATGCCTAATAACGCGAGATACATGAGTATGATTGTAAGTGGTCGAGATTGTTTCCGATAATAGCTGGCTACTTATGACTCGAAGAGAGCCGGCTGCAACTCGAGAGGCGGGAGACAAGCAGACGGCCTAAAGAAGCAAGGCAGTGCGGGAGATAGGTAAGAACACTCACCCAATCAATTGGATTCCCAATTGTGATTCCAGTCCAGGTAAATCCATTCTCCTTCCCCTCGTCCCTCCGCGCGTACTCTTTCGCGCAGTTCCAGGAAACTTGTCGTGTTTCGCCTATGGGCCCGAACTCAGGGAGACTCTTCTCGTTTATGCCCCAGCCGAAGTCATTGACTGTAAACACATAACCACGTCAGTTATTCGCCTGAAGTCAAGCAGACGGCATTGCACAATTTCATTGGTGCACCAGGCGAGTAAGCTCCGCAATTCGGCAAGATGACGCCGAAAGAGGTATAATGCTTCGCTAATCCTTCCGCGAAAGTGAAGAATAAGACCGGAGAAAGAATGGTCACATTAAAGGAATTGAAACAAATCAAAACGAATGTTTACTCACTGATATATCGCTTTACACCCGCCCGCGCCGCAGCATCCACCATGCCCTTAGCGGCGCCGAACGCACCGGGGCCAACGGCGCAGACCACGGCGTCCTGTCCCGCGAGTGCGTTTGCGAGGGCGTCCACGTCCGAATAATCGACGCGGACCACAGGCAGGCCAGTCGGGAAGACCGAAGTGGAGTTCGGCCGCGAGATGACGGTCACATCGAACCCGGCGCCCGTAAGCGCCGATGTGATGGGCGCGCCGAAGTTGCCGGCTGCCTATATCCAACGAATTAGGCTCAATTAGCTTCGAGCCATTTCATATAGCGCAATTGGTGTCACGGAGAACATGTAGAAGAAGGATGGTTAAGCGTGGTAGCTCATACGCAAGCAAAGCTTCGCAGGGGCTGGGTTCGCACGGAACTAGCTAAGTGACTTACACCGAAGATCGCAACTTTCCTGATAGCAGGCATCTCTCTGGCTGACTGATACGGCAACTAGGTAGAACGAGACGAGTCGTTACCGCAGTCGTGTTTCGGTCACCCTATTTCAAGATAGATGCTTGAGGTTTAGTACTATGTAGATGTTTACGACGAATGACTGACTCATTCAGGCATCAAGAGATGACGACGCCCCACTTAGGTAGGTATACTGTATATTTATCTAGTCGGAATTCCGCCAAGTCGAGCCGAGCTGAAAACGCTCTAGCATGTTCACGTTCAAATAGAAGAAGTGGAGTGAGTCATCAAGTCGTATATTTTAGAAAGGAAGGGGTATCGATAATACAAGCAGTTTCGAGCCGCCGAAGCTCGCGTCCAGTTTCATTAAGTACATCAGAATAGAAGCCGTCTCTCGTGAATCGCGTGCGTGGTATTTCCAGTCGTGAAAAGCCAATTCATACACCACAGTAACAACGTCCCTGTCTCTTGGAACGCCTTGAATCCATTTGCCCAGTCTATGCCAGATATCGATAAGCAAGATGTCGTAAGCCTGCACATAAGATGATATCAGTAACGCAGTGAGGCTTTACCGGCTCCTAAAATTAGGTTTTCTCGCCATATTCACTGTAGGCGGAGGCCCAACCTCGTCCAAGGGATAGGGTGGCGGGGCTTTACTAGATGGTGCCGGCCGGCGGTTGTTGGCCCCTAGATTATCAGGTAGGGGCGTCTTGGGAGGTAGCGGAGGTGGCTCGATGCGGTGAGGCTGGTGTTGCAGCACAGGAAGTTGCCGACGCGGATATTCATCAGAACTGGTGATGGCGATTTTATCTGCTCCAGTGGCATAGCGGTATTGGGTTGGTGTTGGCGCGTTAACTATAAGCCGATCTGGATCCTCGTGTGGGGATGAAGGCACATTTTGGACATGCACAGGTGCTTGAGGTGATACGCCTTTAACGGGAGAGTTGACACCTTCCCCAGAGGTTCGCGGCGAAGGGGTGCTGGGTAACGGGAGGTGGTCGGTACCAGATTCGTATGACTGTCGACTCGATGGGCGCATATTGCGAGGTGGGAAATGTGATGGCATGTCGCCTGGAAGCTCAACTGCTAATGGAGCGTCGATAGACCCCATGGCATAGGCAGGAGTTGCGACAATGTCGGGCGCATTGCCTAACCTGTCAAAGCGCTGTTTGGCCCGGTGAATTTTGGCCAACTTGGTCGAAGATCCCTGAACCATCCTCTGTTCGGCATCTCTGCCTAGGTATCTCCTTGTGCCGGTACTGATGTCGCCTAGCCGATTCCATTCGTTCATCCCGAACTCGCCGACACCCACCTCGACATTGAAGCGATAATAGTTTTCGATATTGACACCCCGCTTCATCAAGAGTTCCTTTTTCATACGCTCGTGAATCGCTTCGCAACCCTCAATCTTAGCAATCAATTTCCTCCTAGCATCAGCGTAATCTCCCATGAAGCCTTCGTACCAAGCATGTTGGTTCTGATCCGTGCTCTTTGGCCGTTTCCCCGTCCCCACGCTAATGAACACACCGACCTCGCGACCGGGCCATTCGTTTACCGTAGCTTCGTCCAAGGCGTAGGGAGACGGATTGAAGTTTCCAGCACCATCGTCGTGGAACACCGACTGCCCGATCTTTATGGGCTTGAAGGCCAAGCCGATCGCGGATGTCGCTCGGCCAGCCTCCCAGATCTTGCAGTCATATTCAGGTGCCGGCTCTTTCCTCGAATCGTACGATCGTAAGATCGCCGGCTCTCCTCCCCTACTGGTGCCTTTGTATATGGCTGTGACAGCACTACAGCTACATTAGCAAGAAGTACCATATTGACATTCGTGGAAACAACCTACGTCTTCGTCCTATTCTCTCTAGAGTCGTACAGTCTTGCTTCCGGATCCCCCGAACCACCACGGAATACGGGCCTTCCTTGGGCCGCCGGGCTTCTGGCGCTGAAACTGACGGTACTGGCATTGCTTTGGTGCCGTCTAGGAACAGAGCTAGCGCTCGATCTCGAGAATGCAGATAGCGGGCTGGCGAGAGACGGCGCGGCGCCATCGTTGCCTTCGTTGTCCTTAACAGTGTGCATCCTGACGGCCTCCTTGATGGCGTCGGCGAGCAGTGAGGCCTTGAACAAGGTCGAGCGGTACGGGATCCCGGCAATCGTCTTGTCCGTCTGGAAGACCATGCGCGTCATTTCCACATACAGCTCCTTGCACTGCTCCAGGTTGAGGCGCAAGCGGCCCAGCATGATGGCAATCAAGCCGCCGGTGCCGGTGCCGACGATCAAGTCGAAGTGGTCGCATGGCTTGGGAATCTGGTCGCGGTGCGGGGCTTTCCCTTCGATTTCGACGTACGTCCGGTGCATCAGCTCCTGGAGGATGATGATCATCGAGTAACCACGGACTCCCCCGCCATCTGTCTCGCGTTAGCTACGTGGCATGATTGTAGTGTGCAGCGTTGTGCTGTGCAGTGTGGTATGTGGTGAGTGGTGGGTGGTGGGTAGTGAGTGAGCGGCGGGAAGAGGTGTGCCGTGGTGCTATGGTGCTACGGTGCTGGTGCTGGTGCTGGTGCTGTGGTGGGGTGGCGGCGTGCGGTGGGCTGTCTCGCCAACATACCTAGACTTAATATCCGCAGCGGCGGGCCCTTTGTGGTGTCTTTCCTCTTCAGCAGTGCCTCAGAGTCCATGTTTCGCGGCTGGCTGGTGCGACGGGCGTTGTGGTGAGTTGTATGAGGAAGGGAGAATGTTGGGGTGTTTGCGCCGGATGGGCTCCAATTCGCGGTATCTCGTCGTCAACACAATTGCCCCACTATACCTTACACTACAGCGCCTGTCTTCGTCTGGTGACGAAGTTGGGCAGGGGTCTTAAGGCTCGGCAGACTCGGTAGGTACCTAGGTACCTATCCCGTCACGGTTGACGCCGCCACAAGCCGTATAGTACACTGTCTACCTACCTAGGTAGGTGACGTGTAGATGAGCAATGAGAACCTTGGAAAGCACGAATGGTAGATTGTAGAGGATGGCATACACCTTTTCGTATTGCACAGTCTAGAAAATAAAAGAAAGCGAAACCCTTCCCCGTCATCATCACGGCCTTCTACCTAGCAAAGTACCCCGGCAGGTCCTTCAATTGCTCCCGGACAAGACCGACTAACAGTGATTGTGGCTGAGTGAATCATTGAGTCATGCTCGACACGATTACCCACCGCCCGAAAAGATGTCATAAGCGCTTGCTTGCCAAGATCTCGTTGCCTAACTAGGATTAGATTCATCTCGTAATACCCAGTCGCAGACCGTACCTGGTACCTATTATACCATATGTGGGCCTTTGGAGGTAACCACCAATGTGGCGGTGCAGATAATCAAGTTCGGAAGCTGCTCTTTGCCTTCTTCTACATACGTATTTACAGTAGGTAGTATGATCTGCATCCAATATCATCATCATCCATCGACAACCACGTAACACCGTAGGCCGGAGGTTTTCTCGCCTATCATTGCCTATTAATAGTGTCCAACCGCTAGCTGGGAAAACTCGCTCTCACGACGACCGTGTTCACGATACATTTTGGCTCGTCCGAACCGGAAGTCCGTAGCTTTAGACTTAGTAGCCAATGCGTGTTCAGCAACTTGACCGCCTACGGCAACTCATCCTCGGCATGGCCGAGGATAATTACAGTTGCTGGCACTACACGTAGTTCTATTTCATAGTGCTCAACTATGTCTTTGTTTCTCATAGCAACGGGTTTAGATACGTGCTCCGTTTGCGGCCCAGGCAGTGTGCTCTGCTTTGTTATATGGTATGAAACTTGTTGCCTGACGAATCAACTCCACGGTATGAGCCAGTCCAGGGTTAGATCTAGTCGGTGGTGGCATCGCAGCCCCTTGATCATCTCGATTTCCTGTACTAGATGAAGCTGGCTAGCTTGTTGAACAGTTTAGCTGTTTTCTATCGCAAGTAACGGAAGTATCGGCCTCATGGCGTCAGGCTCTGGCCCTCCGCAACCCGGCACGCAACCTGCAGTCCAACAAGCCGCGGCTGCGCACGTTGATAATCGGCCTCTCTCGCCCTGGGCAGAGCGTTATGGACCGTACAAAAACAGCGATCCTTGGCCAACTGAACCTGTAAAACACTCAAATTTTGCCCCTATCCGTAAGTGATGAATATGCCCCATCAGGTTCTGCGAGCATATGTCGCATATGAATTTCTTCAAAGCCCACCAATTCTGCTATAAAATCGATCACTAACTTACAATTTTAGAGTAAGCTTTTCACTACCTTTGTTTCGCCTCCTAGGCCAGTTGGAGAACCAACAGTGGGTATGGTAGAACGAGTTGGAGATAGTCTGATCTCCTACATCACTTATTAGCTTTGGACTATCTTATGGCTATTAGTGGTCACTAACCGTATACACGCCACAGTCCGCCGGTACATCCGGTTTTTTACGGCGATGAACCCAGCGTGGAAGGTCATGAGGTCTTTTCGTCCGGGTACGAGAAGGATAGGCTTTTTGTTTCCGAAGTCGCTTTTAAGGCAATTTTCCATTCAATTCAACCATGGCAGCTTGGCCCTATGACCCGTTCGCTTCGATTATCTCAACGAGGATTTATACCTGGAGGGCACATCTCCTCACTGTCTGGGGAGGCCCATATACATCGTTTAATTTACGACACTGAAAGAATACAGGTTGACGAAGATAGTTGGTTTCCGTTTTTGAAGAAGAATAGATGGCGTTCTACAGCAGCGAATGAACCCTCGATTCTTTCCGGGAACTTGTGGTCGGTAGATGATCCCAAAGTATGGGAGGAACTTCGGATCTCATTGGAATTGGCAAATCGTATTCTCAATGCGCTTGTCAAGGATAAGCATATCTTGTGAGGCAGCCGGGACAGACTCATCAAATCAAAGAAGCTGACTCTGCTGAAAGCCTACAGACGTTGCTATTTGGGAAACTGACATACTGGGAGACGGCGAGGCAAGGTGAGTAAAGACCGGAGTCTCTCCCGTTCCGTTTTTACCTCAATGAAAAAAGTTTCTCAGATCTGGGTGATTGTCGAGCAGAGCTCCTTAGGCACGTTTCAAAAACACTTTCCGCTTGTAAATATTACTGACCCGACAATCAAACGACAGAACTCTTCCCTGATCAACTGCCGCCACCCAACAATAACAGCACAGTCCTCTTGTCCTACCCCTTTTACAAGAATCGGTTCGCACAAGTACATCCTAATCAGCCCTGCGATATGGATCCGGTGTTGGCTTTGACCGAAGATCAATATAGAGACCAGTTGTGCCGCCTAGGTTCACAGCAGGACTGGGCCTTAGTTGATGTCAAACACGAAAGTGGCGATCGTGAAGGCGGCAGGACATACACGTTGGCGGGCAGTAGTGAGTAATTCTCGGAACTATTTTCTTCTTGTTTTGGCAACTTCTAGAGTAGAAGTTTTCCTTTTGGGACCAAGACAGGGTCTAGAAGATTCGGAAACCCTCACAAATCATGCCCAAGGTGGTGATTACTGACTCCGAGTGTTCTAGTGATCTTCCTCAACGTTGGTGCCATAAGACCACTCATAAAGGACAATATAACTTTAGCTGAGCGTCTTGAGCTTGTGTATCATATAGCGAATACTGTAAGAAAGATTTCGTGATTCATGAATTTTGCGCTAACGCTCGTTGCAGGTATTGCATGAACTATGTAGGGAGATATTTCTTGCTGTTGAATTCAAACAAGCACATTATTTCGTCCATACAAAACGCTTAGGCTTTCGTTAGATGCATTTAAGATATCTTACTAACATTGCTTTATAGCGCACGCGCTGTTGGCGTCGAGAGTTAGGGATGATAACTCTCATCTTAATCAACTGGGGAGGTACGAATACAGAGAAGACGAACCCGTAAGTTCGCGAGTGTCATAGATTACATTCCATGAACTGGATACAATATAACGACGTGAATCAACTAACGTTTACTCTGTTGCACGCCTCAGTTTATAGATTTCAATGCGCAGGCCGAAATGGGGTACGCCTGTAAGTGAAATATCGAGCCATCCACCACAATTTCACGTACCCTTGGGAGAATATCACTGACAATTTTGTGTCGTAGTTGAAACCGCGCTATACGGAGGGGCAATTCGTAGTGCAGTTCGTAAGATATCCCAAAATTGGTTAGCACCCGAGCACAAGTCAACAACCCCCTACCAAGTAGCCATTCGAAGCGAGAGCACCACTGTTGATGCCTGAATTAGATAGAGGACCCGGCGATACGATCTTGGCACCCCACAAGGTAACTTGGCCATTCCCAACACTCTTAGCAGACTCGAGTTTGGGTTCCGTTGTACCGGGACATCCAGCAACCGGTGCGGGGGTAGAGAACAGACTTACCTTGATACCATCTCTTTGGTATTCGGCGATGTTGTCGGAAGATTTTTGGCAAAATGACTCTATTCCTCGAAAAAGTGACAGCTTCCGCATAGGGGATTATTTCTGCAGCAGAACTCCACATAAACCCGGAGTGGATGAATGGGAGTATAAACGTGCACCGGTCATAGAAGGGAACCCCGAGCAGCTTGACGCAGGTTATGCGGACATGGTCACAAACTGGAAACTGAGAGAAAGCCGTAAGTGAATTTTAGCAGGATCTCTACTCGTTTCCAACTACCTATGCCGCGTGGGAGAGGCCGGAGAAGGGGCCGTGGCATTTTCTTCTTCGTATCTAACAATTATAAAGTCACGCGAGCTTTGTCGTACTATCAGAAAATAATTGACATGGAGTACTATAGTTTGGAATCAAAGCCGGGCTGGCTGGTATGATGTAGAGAAGGGCATTGTGAGTAAAATTTAGGTGCATCCTGCCCAAATGATCGCTGTTAAGGAACGGGACCTCGGATCAAAGTACGGCTTCACTTGAGGGCGCCGTCTCTCGACCGTGGAGATAACTGACTACTTTCCCGCCTATGGGATTCCGAGTGATATAAATGCTAACTGAAATGTCATAGTGGGAAAATTCACCAGTCAGTTTGAGTCCATCCGGTTATTATGTGATGCGTGCTAATAATGTTAAACAAAGTGGAGTGACGTACCATCCAGAATGAGGATGAATGCTTTCAGTCAAGAGATGAATAAACCCCTTGACCAAAGAGACTTGATCCTCTGTGTTCATGAAACAATACTACTGATTGGGAGTGCTACTTGGATCGGTGGTCAGCAAGACTATATCGCCAGCGTACTAAAAAACCAAACCAGTTGGATTTATCATGCCATTGGTATGAAGTATTGATCTCTTCTCCTGATTCTCAGCGCTGACGTTTACGAAACGTGTTGTACAGGCTTGCTCATGCTCGCATGTTTACCTCTTCGAACGGATAATATGACACGGCAACAACCACTACCGAATGTGATAATTCATGCGCTCATTCCTTGCTCCACGGGGTACCCTAGGAAAATCACGAGATTCTGCCAGCCACAACGAAAGGACTGGGTTCCCGAGTCAGCTATCACAAGTCCGTACGTCGATCATTTGGGGGGGAATGGACAAATAAGCTTTTATGCAAAAGGTAGTTTCAACCACTTGTCTTACCTCGACCTAGTATCGAAGTTACTCAAATTTTTCGCTAATAATAACATCGTTGTCTCGACGCCTTGGCTCGATGAGATACTTCGTGTCGAGGATAAAATACGAACATATCGGATGAATCAGGCCTTGGCGGGAGGAGACGTGGACCCCGACCAGACTTGGGCTGCTGAGGCTTGGGATTTCAACGTCCCGGAATATGACCCTCATGCCGTAAGCCAGTGGAGCGATATAATAGCTGGTTGGGGGCCTGTGTAAGACTAGTTTGGTAAGATCACTCATGCAAAGAGTATTGCATAATAGGAACCATTAGCTGTAAGTAAGCAGCATGGATTTGAAGATGCGGGTAGTTATGCTTTCAATACAACCACGGCTATGAAGCTGAGGAAGTATGGTCGCAAGAATAGGGGCTCGTTACGATTCATATTGTCTCCAAGTAACTAATTACGGAAGACACTATTATTCTGAAGCCTAATTTGAATTTAGTATATATATATATATTTCCCGATCTTTATAATGCGCTAAACTTGCATTGGAGTTCATAAGTTTCTTCATACTGTTAAAGTGAAGTCAAGCCGACTTGACCCAGATGTTCGAAAATAATGTGGCGTATGCTATGAGCCCCGCCGACGAGACCGGGAATACTAAACTTATTGTATATCTTCACAAGTCTTCTTCACGAGCACCTTAGGCTAGGAAGTACTAATACGGCATTAGAAATGGTGAGTTTGGCCTTCCTCCCCTGCGCCGGCTGTCAAGGCAGCTGAGCGAAGGGGGTATGACGTGTTGATGTATTCATACCCAAATTGAAAGCAACGAAAACGACACCGGGAAAATAAAGCAAAATACTGGTATATTCAAAGGGATCCTAACGCTACATCAACAAATCATCATCTATTCATCAATCATTAGCTCTGACGAGATACGGACTCCGCAGATGGTAACAGCCCAGGCACCGATAGCCGGCCGGTGCCCGTCCATTCCAGATGCTGTAGCGAAGGCGGATCCTTCGAAGTCACGCCGAGTCCTGGAGCCGTATGCGCTGATACGGGTACCAAAGACAGGGAATCGTGGCTCAATAACTCCTCGCCACCAAGACTACCATTCCCATTAGAGGCCCCGGTATCCCGCGGGAGTGCTGCCTTGTTCCAATCTGAACCCGCCGAATTCTTCCGCGACCAAGTACGTCGATACGCGTCGCTGAGCATCCGGTACGGGTGGAAGCTGATGTTACGCAGGAGCGGCGAGCAGGGAGGTAGGTTCGCCGTCCACACTCCCAACCACACTAGGAAGTGTAGAGGTGCGAAGGTAATCAATAAACTAACTGCTACCTTTATGCTGCTAATATACATACAGCCTCTTTGTATATATCTATCTCTGCCTACGTAAGCAGCAACATCTATATACTTCCAAACATATATAAACTCTTCTTTATATATATAGGTCTAAGTCCGGAAAACTAAGTCTCCTTCTTAAATAAAAGACCTAACATACTACGTAAACTTTTTTAATATATTTACTTCCCCTATAGTTCTAGTCCCCCCAGAAGCTTAACAGGCTTAATACCTATTCTTTTAATATATTTCCAATAAATTTCCCGTACAAAAGGTTTTATAAAAATATTAACCGTATTATTAAACAAACTAACCTATACTATAATAATATCCTTATATTTTATAACTTGTTCTTAAACAAAATAGTAAACTATTTTAATATACTTCGCTTTTTTATATAGTTTTAGATTTTTAATAAATTAAAAAGCAGCTTTATTATTAATATATAAATAAATATAGTTAAAATAAAGCCCTTTAATTTTTAAGTTATTAATAAATTATTAAATCTAAACATACTCTTTTAACGCGCTAAACGCTGCTATATACTCTGCTTTTATTATTACAGTTATTACTACTTGCTATTGCTGTAAAAAATATAACATAGCTCCCCCTTTAATTATAATAATATAGCTTTTTATAGATCGCTTTATTATAACATATACCGCGTAATCTACATCCGAAAAACAATCAAGCTTTAATTTTATAAAATCCTACATTTAACTAAAACAATAGCTATAATTAATAGTTCTAGCAAAATAACTATAAATATATAGTACTATATTTATATAAAGTTAACCCGGGTTTAACATAAAACAAACAATATAGTTTATAATAAAAGCTATATTAGCTTATGTTTAGTTTAACAGCTATATTAAAAATCTTACTAAAAATTAATATTCTACAACAAATACTTTTAATGCTATTATTTTATTAGGTTTTAATACTAACTTAACTGCTATAAGCGTATTATAGGTTATAATATCCTTTAAACTATATTTTTTAAATATTTACTCCGTATAATGCTTTTAATAAACAGCAATACCTTAATTTATTTAAATAACGTTTATTCTAAAATAATATATATAAAAACCTTTATTTTTTATTTAAAACCATAAATATATATATTTTTTAAAGTTTTCAGCAATATTTAAATTTTTATATACAATTAATAAATTATTAACCTAAATCGCTATAATAATTTTATTTTTATTATAAATATAAACGTAAAAATTATATAATAACTTTTTAAACCTTATTTTAATTATTATAAAGTTTAGTTTTTTATACTAGACTTAAAGCAATTACTTTAAGCTATATAATGCTTTACGAAAAAGCAGAATTTTGCTAGCTAAAATCCCTAAACTTTTTAATAGTTTTATATAAATTTTTTAATCTAAAAGTTTATTTAAAAACATAGTTACCATATTTATAAAATATAACTTAAAACTAAATATTACTGCTAATATAAAAATAATTTTATATAACAAGCTTTTTATAATAGTTATAAAAGTTTCTTTATAATTTACCCTTTTTTTTTATATAAAACCTCTTATAATTAGTTATATTTTATACTTATAAAAGTACTTATTCTTAATAAAGTTATAAAAAGTTTTTAACCTAAGCGTATACTTTTTAATAATTAACTTTTAACCCTGCAAAAGCTCCGATTTATTTAAAATTTCGAAAACCTTTATATCAAACAAGTTTTTATTTTTATATTCTACCGCCTTAACTTATTATTTTACTTTAGAAAAACTTATCATATGTTTATATTTAAAAAGCTTGCGAACCTGTTTTCCTAAAGTTTTTACAGCAAAAACTATTATAGCATTATAACTTCTTAATAATAACTTAGCCCTTATAAAATCCAATTTAATAAAGTTATAAATATTATTATTAATTAGTTTATTTTAAAGTTCTTTATTCTCTTTAATAATATTAGCCCTTTTTTTAGCAAACTTGTTTTTAATTTAATATTTAGCTAGTGTATTTTTCCTGCGCTTAATTATCTATAATTTTTTAACTTTATTTATTTTAGTTTTTTAGCTTTAAATATACTTCTACTAGTTATTTTTAAATTTAATCCTTATTTTATCGCTATAATTAATAAAATAAGCTTACCCTTTAAAACTTTTAATATATTTATTAATATATTTATATAAACATGTTCTACTAATCTTAATATAATATAAACATAAATAAAAGTTATTATATAAAAATTTATTATATATATAACATAAACATTTTATAAGCTTTTTAAGCTTTTCTTTAAGCTAAATTAAAAAATAAACCAATTTCTTTAAGCCATTTTTATTAACATAAATATAAATATAATTTAATAAAACATATTTTTTATATAGCTGTTTTTTATCATAAAAGTACTTATTAATACTACAAGCTATACATTTATTTTTAATACAGTTTTTTTTAATAAAACAACATTTTATTATCCTTTTATAATTTTAACAAGGTATTTTTCTATTATAACTTATAATTTTTCGTCCGTTATATAAAGCATATCTCTTTTTAAAAAAAAGTCTTTCAGGTATACAATACGCCTGCTTTTTTTTATTAAAACTAGTTATCCGGACAGCTTTTTCTTCCGAAATATTTGCTCCAGCTAAATTAAAAACATAACTTAATTCCTAAAATATATATTTATTACACAACTTAGCCCCGTTAAACTAGTTATATTTTTATTCTTTTTAATAATACTTGCAGCATAATAAGAAACACGTTTCTATTTATTTTTTTTTTATAACTCTTTATTTATTAAGTTTTATTATACATTTTATTTAACTATTTTTACAAAAACAATATTTATTTTCGCCGTTATCTTATATATAACTTTTATTTTTTTTAAAACAGTTTTTACATACCGGGAGTTATATATACTATTTTAAAACCTTAGGTTCACTTTTTTTTTAATCTTTATTATTCGAGCTATTACTAGCCTTTGCGCTAATAGTTTCCTAAAAAAATACAGCTATTATACTAAAAAAACAAAATTTTATTATCCAATTCCTACCGCTTAAAAAATCTCCTAATTTTTAAAAAACATTTAAATTATTAACCTTTTTTTTAAAATCTAACATATTCTTTTCCTCGGGGTTATATAATATACTTTTATTAAAAGTTATATTACTACTACTTTATTTAAACGGGGTATTTTCAAGGTTTTATATTATGCTTCCTTTTAAAGTTATATTATAAATATCCTTTTTATTAACAAAAGCTTACGCTTTAAAGTCTAATTATTTTATATTAAATTTAATATATTAAAAACAATTATTATTAAAATCGCTATTTTTATAACTAAATAAAATTTTATTTAAAAATAAATCCGCTAAAAATAGTTCTTTTATAAATAAAAATAAAAAATTATATATATTATTAACTTTTTTATTATACTTAACTTTTACATATTTAATCCAGTAAACCGTATTCTTTTCTTTATTATAAACATAATAAATTGCTTTAAAGTTATATCCGATAAAATATTTAACCTATCCCTAAATACTGTAGTATTTTAAAAACATCTCTTTTTTAACTTTAAAAAGCAACATAACCTACACCCGGCTATTAAAAACCAATTTATTCTAAAAATTAAGCTTAATACTATAGTATAGTTTTTATAGTATAACTTTATTTTTATACGCCCTAATAATTAACCTGTTTTTTAACCATACTATATATTATACAGCTTTAAACTAAAGGTTTTTAGGGATAGTTATATTTCGCAGTATTTTAACAAACTTATCCGTAAACAAATTTATTATTCGCCTGCTAATCTCGTACTTAACAACTATTAAATTTACTTTTTCCCGTATAGTATATATAGTTCTCTCGGCTATCCCAGCCTAATAATATTAATAAAAAACCATAAGCTTAATACTAATATAATTTTTTTTAATAAAGTTAAAAACCTTTTTTACTTAAAAAATACTATTAAATCAATATTTATATATCAGTATTTGTTTTTCTTTCTTAATCTTTTTATACATTTATATAAAAATATCAGGCAACTATATAAAACGCTTATATATTTTTATATAAATAAACCTTTTTTTATTATTAGTTAAAAAAAAGGCATGTTATAATTTATTATAGCCTTTAATAAAATAACAACCCTAACTATTTATATAAAAAAGTTTACTAAAATTTTATATACGTTGCCGCGCTAGTTTTTTAAAAATACAATATACGGCTTTAATAACAGCATATACTAAATACATAACTTTCAATATATATTTAACTTACTTATTAATAAAGTTAATATTATCGCTAACTTTAATTAAATATTTTATAAATTACTAGCTTAAATATCTAAAGCGTTAATACCACAACTAAAACTTGTTTATAAGGTTTATTATTATTATTAAACCGCTTGAACTATAGTATAAAATAGCCACTTCTAAAAAATACAAGCTATTACGCTACAAAGCTTATTTAAATAGTTCGCTGTCATAAAGCTTAATAGTTATTATATTTTTATTCTAACGTCCTCCTATATAAGCTTTAACATTTAGTTATAATAATAAAAAAAAATTATAGTATATATTTAAAAAATATATAATATTATTTAATTTAAATATATTTATTCGCCCGCTAGGTATAATAAAAAATATTTTAATAATACCTCCCCTTAAAACTTTTAAAACTATATTTTTTTTAGCTGTATTAATAATATATTACAGCAGAACAAACTTAATAAACTATTTTATATAATTATATAATTATATTCCAGCTCTTAAATCAGCAAGCTAGTTATTTAAAAAAATTATAAATTATTATATAAAAAAAATAACTATAAATATAATTTATAAAATTATATTATACTCTAGCATATATAAAATTCCTAATATAATTTTATATTTTAAAATAATAAAATCTAATATTTTAATTTATAATTCTTTGTTTTTAAAACTAATACAATACTTACAGTAATAACAAGCGTTTTTATTTTTTTAATCAGTAAAATAACCTTTTAATAAAAACTTATAGTTCTTTTTACTAAAAAAAAAATTATTTAACAAACTATTTAAACTATTAAAAAAGCTCCATGCTAACAAGTACGCAGCTTAAATTTTATACAAAACTTTATTTATAATACCAAAATACCTATTAGTAGCACAACCTACGAATTTTTTAAAAAAACCGGATTTCGCTTAAAAAAAATAACAATAAAAAAAACAAGTAATAAGTTTATATAAAGCTACCTTAAAAGCCTAACTAGTATAAACATAATAGTTATTAGTCAAAAAATAAAAATAACAAGCCTTGGCGTAACACTAGTTACAATTATTAATTAAAGAATAAAAATAGCAAAACTAACTAGGTGGACCTATACAGCGAAATCCCGTAATTTTTAATACATTAAGCCTTCCTTTTAGGTAGTACGCTCCCTTAATAACAATAAAATAAACAGGGCGTAACGTTTTAACTTTTATATTACGTCGTTTTTCTTATTCGTAGCATAACACTTTTATAATTTTATTAACAAGCTTAAAAAATAACGCTATAAATAAAGCAGCAAATCTTTTACCGCTGCTTATATCCGATTTACTTTTATTATTATTTTTAAAGCTTCCCGATCGTTTTACCTTTTTATTCTTTAATGCCTAAGGTTTTAATTTTAAATAAACGTACTAGTACTTTTTTTCTATATATTTATTAAGATTTAAATAATTTAATACAGTATAACATATAATACTTTTTAAATCCTTTTTTATCTTATTTTTTTTTTTTTTATCATTTTTATCGCGCTTTTTCTTTTCCTACTTCTACTTAATTTTAACTTCCTTTACTATTAAACAGTCCATAAAAAAACCAATATTTAGTTTTTTTTCCGTATTTTTCGCTCTTTCCTAGTCTTATATAAATTAAAAAAAAGCATAGCTTGAAAAAAGTCCTTAGAAAATATTTACAGCTATTTTAACATAACTAATTTTATAATTAGTACGCCGTAGATTTACAACAAGTTCCTTATGCTTATTAATATATTTAATTATTAAAAAAAAGTTTTTAAACTTAGTTTAACGAACTTCCGCAAAAAAATCAAGCGTAGCGCGCTTATTAATTACTATATAACTTTCTTTAATCTTAAAAATTGCTTTAAAAAAATTCGTATAGTTTTTAACCTTATCTATAATAGCTTTATATACTAACTTATCAATTAGTTATTTAAATAACTTAACTTTAACTTTACTAGCCTTATATTTATCTATAACAATTTAATACTGTAGGAAACTACGTCCGCTGTTTATTATTTTACTTATAGCTATAGTTATAACAATATAATTTTTTTTTTACAAAAGGAGAACAATTTCTTTTTGCTTAAACAGTATGTCCTAAACATTTAAAGCTTTCACAAGTTTATCGAAATAACAACACTACTTAAAGTAGTTTTGTTTACTATACAGCTTATACGCCCGCACTATTAAAAAATCAACATTTTAAGCTATAACCCTGCTTGTTCCTTTTTTAATACACTTAATACTATGCCAACTTAGCAGAAAACTTTAGTATAAAGATATAGTAAAAAAAATAAATATATAAAAAAAAGCTTATAACCACTAAAAAGTATAAAGGTACGAAAATAATCAATAAACTAACTGCTACCTCTATACTGCTAATATATATACAGCCTCTTTATATGTATCTATTTCTGCCTACGTAGGCAGCAATATCCATATGCTTCCAAGCATATATAGACTCTTCTCTATGTATGTAGGTCTAAGTCCGGAAAACCAAGTACCACAACTCTGCCATGGCCCAGAAAGTTGGGTTGAATATTTGAAGGACGAGGGGCGTCTGATCGTCAGGTGGTGGCTTATAGGCGAAGTTGAGACGACCCACGGGATACGACACGATCAGGAAGATTAAACGGAGGATGCTGGCGCCTGTAGACCTACACGGGCGCAAGACACAGTTAGCGTGATTGACAAAAGGAGAGTGAGAGAGACAGAGGAGGAGGCGCGGCAGCACTCACACAGTCCCGAGAAAGAACACGAAACTCGTGGCCAGCTTCCTGCTCGTCGCCATCTGCAGACGGCTGATGTAAAAGAACGGGAGCCCCAGCACGGGCAGGTCCGTCGCGACGCTCGTGACGGAAAAAGCCAGCAGCAGCGCGCCGCGGTTCCCGCACCTGCGCAGCGCGATGGTCTGGTCGAAGCCCCAGATGAGCTCCGGGTGCGCGCCGCAGATGAGCACGTCGGCGACGGTGAAGACGGCGGTCCAGACGAAGACGATCCACAGCAGCGCGTTGTTGACGCGGCGGAAGCTGTCCCAGACGCCGAAGATGCGGCGGTAGAAGAACAGGATGGACAGCTTGACGGCGCCGAAGGCGGCCTTCTCGATGACGATCATGGCCCAGTCGATTTGGCGCGAGATGATGACCATCCGCGTCCTCTCGTTCGGGTCCTTGGTCGCCTCCCCGCCCGTCCCGTCCAGCGCGTTGTAGTACTGGATCCCGCTGCACGTGATCGTGACCGCGAGCCCGAAGAGCAGCAGGCAGTCGTCGATTCCGAGCGGGGTGCGCGCGTACGAGAGTCGGACCCAGAGCCGTAGGCCCGTCAGCGCGATCGCCACGCCCATGAACACGGAATATATGGGGATGACGGTGGAAGCGGGATAATAAGGCATGATGAACGGTGCTCAAATGGAATCCGGTTCGGCCTGGCCTCACTGGCAAATTCTATATATCATCTTCGCTGACCATCTTCAAAACGAGGGGGATGTAGATCGTAGATCCCGACAACAGCTGTCTCACATTATATGGGCTTGAGTGAGACACCTGTGACGATGCTGAGTTCTTTCGAGGGTTAACATCCTCACTCCTCCTCCCTCCTCCTCACCTTCATGCTTATCTGATACCACCCAACTACGTGGGACAAGGATTTGGATCGGTAGTATTTAGTGGCCACCGCCACCGCCAGCGTCGGTTTTCTTTTTCTGGGCATGCTTACTTCCTTGATATCTACGCTATTCACATTTATTTTGGTACCTTGGTGGTAGTGGTGGCTCACTATGACGTTTTGTCATTTGTTGGTATGCGATCGTGGCGGGGGCTTATCTTTAGCCCCTCATAATTGTGTGAATCTATTCCTATCTAGAGCCGACGAGGGCTTGAATCCTATCCCCTCACTATTGAATTCTGGGGGCGAGAGCTGACGGCTGGGTCTGGGCTGGGGAAAGGCGTTGTCAACGTAAGCTGACGTCTCATCTAAATATAGCGCACTGGTTGATCGTGGTGAATAGAAATATTAGGTAGTTGGATATACTCTGTACCCTAGCTATGGTAGGACAGACAACAGCCCTGGAGAGCTGAAGAGCCCGGCTTTATTTGATTTCGAGAATCGATTATCAACATCTCAGATAAGATCCAATGCGGGCCTGCGCCAGCACCCTGGATCTTTTACCCCCCACTGCTATTGGCGACATACTTATAGTTTACCTTCACTCAAGGAGTTCGAGCAGCATTGATTTGGGTATCCGTACAATCATAGCAATTCATAGCGCACCGGCTGAAGTTTATGTAACAAGTTTACAAAAGAAGCAGATTCTTTAACTACCGGGGTATAACCATTTTACTACTTTGCTGGCCCGAAGACAGTCTCCCTGCAAGACATTAGCATCCATTTCAGGAAAGACTTAAGAGGCACTGCAGATGAGTGATACTTACATCATTATACCAGTGATCTGGTAAGGATCAGCGTTCGAAGCAGGTCGTCGGTCCTCAAAGTAACCGTAGCCCTTGGCGGCGCATTCTCTTGGGATACGGATCGAGGCACCACGGTTAGCAATGCCGAAGCTGAATTGGTCAATGGCACCCGTCTCGTGCCTACCGGTCAGACGCAGCTCATTGCCCTTGCCGTAGACGGCGATGTGCTCCTGGCAACGGCCCTCGAGCTTCTTGATTGCGGCCTCAATGTGTTTCTATAGAGTGGTTAGCAATGTCGCAAACCACCGAGTTCTTTTATCCAAGTCATGAGTCACATACCATGCCGCCCTCAGTGCGCATCTCCTTGGTGGAGAAGTTGGAGTGCAGGCCAGCACCGTTCCAGTCGCCGGGGATCGTCTTGGGCTGAACCGAGATCTTGCAACCGAACTCCTCGGCAACACGGTGGAGAAGGAACCGAGCGAGCCACAGGTGGTCACCCATCTGGATGCCCTCGCAAGGACCGACCTGGAACTCCCATTGGGCGGGCATGACCTCAGCGTTGGTACCTGAGATCTTGACACCGGCATACAAGCAAGCCTTGTAGTGGGCATCGACGACATCTCTGCACATAACACGCCCAGCGCCAACACCACAGTAGTAAGCGCCTTGGGGAGCGGGATAACCATTCTTAGGCCAGCCGTACGGCCTGTCCTCCATGTCAAACAGAGTGTATTCTTGCTCCAGGCCGAACTAAGGCTTGTGCTCGGCATGGGCTTCCATCAACTTGGCACACTCATGACGGTAGTTGTACTTATTAGGCGTGCCATCAGCGTTCCAGCATTCGCAGAGAAATAGAATGTTGGGAACACCGCGCATGGGGTCAGGGAAGACGGCGACGGGCCTCAGGTAGACATCTGAGTTGTCGCCTGGGGCTTGCTCTGTTGAGGAACCGTCGAAATTCCACACGGGGAGATCTTCGGGCTTGATCTCTCCATTCTCGGGAATCTTGGTGATCGTCTACGTAAGATGACTTCGGGTTAGCGCCAGGTATACCCTCGAATTGGTCGAGCGGAAAACGAAGGGACCATCTCTTGACGTAAACAAGGAAATAGTACGTATAGTACCACTTGGTGAAACCCATGTGCTGGTGTGTACGATGGATAGCGTGAACCAGGGGCGGCCACATTCTCCGGACTGCTCGGGTCGTTTGTAGGGCAGGCTCAGGGCCCTTTCGAAAGTGGAGTGTGACGGGGAATGCGTGTGCGCGTGGGGATGAGGGCGCCCAGCATCGTAAGGGACCCATTAAGCATCAATTCGTGAGGCGCGGCTTGTTTGTGTGTGGGGTGGCTAGACTGGGCGACAAGAGGGCGCAGACACCGGCTTGGCTGAAGAGTATCGGGTGGTTCTCGTACACGGTGGCGGATATGGAGAAAGGGGCAGTAGTTGACATGAGACGATCGAGTAATAGAAACTGCGGCGATTCGACAGAGATAACAGGAAAAGAATTTAGAAACATACTTTGTTCTTAGATCGCACATGTCCTTCAGCGTCGATCCAGATGTACTCCGCCATGGCGTTTCCCTTCTGGTCGAGCCTCATGTACTTGAGAAGCTGCACACAAGTCAGCACGCCATTCGCAGTTCCCATGTTTCTATAGCTTCTAGAAGCCATAGGACGAAGTGCCTAACAAGGTGAAGCTCACATTCTCAGTGTACGAGACATATTTACTCTCGGCCTGGTTGGAGACGAAGGGATTCTGTTAGCAGATCGTCTCGTAGGTTTGGTGGGGAGCCAGCTGCAGCGAGGCGTACCATTTTTGCGGTTGTGGTTGTGAAGGATGCGAAAGAAAAAAAATTCAATCGATAGAGGATGTTTGTAGGATAAGTAGGTATGCGAAACGGATAAAAATGTCTAGCAAGCAAGTGTTGTAAAGTGACGAGGGTGCTCAGAAGAAGGCAACGGCGAGAAAGCGGAGGGCAAGAGAATTAGGGTCGGTTGTCCCTCTGAAGAGACAACAAGAGGATTTCTCACGAGAGGGTCGACTGCTACCTAAATAGCATATCGATTGCTAGGCAAATATATGGAATACTTTCCTCTCATGAAGATTTGCATAGGTAGGTACTCACAGTGCACCTTATTCTCACGCGTAAGCAGCAAATTGTGACCGCGCCTGGACATTGGCGATTGCTACAAGCTTTGCGGTCGTTGACGAAAAACCCAACTTTCATGCGAAACTCATAGGAGGCGAGATGATGAGTTGGTTCGAAAGAACGAATGTAGCCCCTAGGTAGGAGGTACTGTATCCATTATAAGTGTCTAGACCCCCTAAGACGAAGACGTCATGGATGGTGCATAGAAAATGAAGGTAAGAACACCCACCATAACGAGGGTCGGTGGGAAGGAGCTCTCACTGCCTTCGGCGAAACTCCCAATATGCAAGGGCCAGCAGAGATAGGTGCTTGCGGCAAACAGGCAGTACTTCATTGTCCCCTTTCAATGTCTACTCAAACCGCCCGGGATCAGAGATTATTAGCAGTTATGCCACATCGTTAGTGCATGTCAATATCCTTTAGACAAGCATCAATATCATTGCGAACGACCATGAATTGGACCGAAGGCAGTCTTGCCCGCCACTCTCGAGGTAGACAGCGCAACGCACTGGTTGCCCGACAGAAGCAGCACTTCGCAAAGGCTCGCAGCAATCTGCTTGGCGGGCGCGCCAAACCAGGTCCTATCAAGATATCGTTCCTAGCATCCGAATCCTCCTCCAAATCGCCAAGTCAGGTCCCCTTACCTCGGAGCCACCGTGATGGACCCTCCCCTCCCTTAACAGTTAATGAACGAGAACCCAGGCTAGAATATCCGACATATCTACGTGACGACAACCACGAAGTCTTGCCTACAAATCTTGACCGGCGAAAGAGATTGCTCGAGAAGTCGGACTGGGCGGGCTTGGGACTGCAAAAGCCACTGGAAATTTCCTTTCCTGGTCAGGTATATGCTACGAGAAGATGGATGAGAGTCGCCCGTCCCCCTGAGAGAACGCCGAATGAACCTAAGAGGCACGCTGCAGCTCTTGGAGAGGAACGACACGAGCGCCTCAAGAGATCATCCATGAGAATTCAGATCGGCAGCCAGGAGGTTCGGCCAAGTATTGCTACTAGCTCGCACCTAAGCACCAAGCGATGCACTCTGGAGCCGAAGCAACAAGCCCGCATGTCGCGACATGATTTAATATCGGAAAACAGTCAGTCTATGCACTCTTGTGAGCGCCAAAGGTATGGATATATGAGCATCGCTTCAGACGACACTCCACGAGCATCACCAACCATTTTGGGTGGTCCCGAAACGCCTGTCAATGTGGTTTACTCGTCTTCGGTCATCTATGAGCCTGCACCTCGCCGACATAGTGATTTCCAAGTTCTGCAATGGTCTCCGTCGGGCTCAGAGGATCGCGGAAGTATGCAAGTAGAAATCGGACGACCAGTTCGGCCCGTGCCACCTTCACAGGAGTCAGAGCAGCAGAGATGGAAAGACTGGGTTTTGTCTGAGGATATCTCGATTGATCCATCTGACAGCCCCTTGTCGATAATGGATACTGTAGAAATCCATACCGAACAGTCGAGGAGTAGTGTCCTTACATTGCCGTCTCATCTACAACCTCGGTTGCCCAGTCTTCATCTCTCTAGCGAAGCTGACCTGGCGCCTGGATATGACCCATCTGGATATAACAGTTATGAAGGGATTACTAGAAGCCACGGCACCCCTCAGGACAACTGGAGCCCACCAGAGAAACACGACTTACTGCCGTCAACCCGACAATGCACACCTCTGAAGAAGCCGGACGCTCCAGATGATCTCAACAATATATGGATGAAATTTGCTTTTGGCGAAGAAGATAATAGCGAAGAGTTGCTTATGGATGCGTTCAAGGAAGCCGCGCATCAAGCCGCCGTGGAGCTACGGCCCTCCGATACATCTGACAGTGCGGATGAGCATACAGAAAATACTGCTACGTGTAGGCATGAGCTGCCTTCTATAGGCCAATGGAGCGACTATGACGCGACATCTCATGAGCCCTCTTCGGAAAGTCATGTAGCGACAAAGGGGACGATGGGCTCAGAAACTGCGTCGAGCAATATCGCTACAGTCGGGTCTGAATATGAGCCGCCGCGCAATTCCACACGCTTCATCATGCCAAAATCCTTCACAGGAAAACATGTTAATACGGATAAGGCTTCAATAGCTCGATCTTTCGTGGCAGATATCCCAAGAGGTGGCAAGAAGGGAAGGGGAAAGAGGAGGAAGATGGCCGCGGACGGCAGGCCTGATATTCGAAATCTGCCCGACTTTGATGGGGATCCAATTGAAGAGATCGAAGATGACTAAATTTACGGAACGCGCCATTTTTTTCGTCATACGGATTTATTTTATCTAGTAGACGTCTTTTTAATGGTTATTCCCAGATGTCCAACTCCAAAGTCGGGAGCAAGCGGCAAGCGAGTAGACTCAATGCTTAGTGATCGTCGATCAGGTCCGCCCCGTCCGACTCATTAGTACTAATTTGGCATACTACCTATAATTTTAACACTTAGGGCGCATTTATATCTTTTCCTTCTTCTCTTTCATTGCTTGGCATACATCTCCCCTTATACGTGATTTCAAAACGAACACATTTTTCAAACATCCTTTTAAAAACGGCATTTCATACCAAAGAGTACATTAATACTGACAACATGGCACCCGCAGCCGATATAGATTTATTCGCCCCTTTCGAAAAGGATACCCTGTTGGAGATCCGGACGAGCAGAATGAAAATTATGCCTGGACTCACAATACAGTCTGGAATTGACAAGCAGCTCCGTTCAGGGAAGGTACCAGTAACTTTTCTCGGTCTCGACGCCGATGAGCACGACCTTACATTCCACGGCGGTAGGGATAAAGCCATACACGGATGTAAGTCGTCGTTCTCTCTGTGGTTTCCCACGACATATATAGTAAATCGCCCGCAATCGATACAAGAAGCTTACGAGTACGAGATTGCTCTTCGCACTATTCACAATGGAGACAGGAGTTCCCGGGCGCAGAGGCGCGGTTCAAACCGGGTGGTTTTGGTGAGAACTTCGTTACTGAACGCATGAACGAGCGCAATATCTGCATCGGAGACATCATTTCGGTCGGCGACGATGGGGTGCTATTGCAGATCAGCCTACCGCGACAGCCATGTTTCAAGCTCAATCATCGATTCCAGCTAAAAAATTTCGCGCCAAACACGTACAAGACGAGCCGAACCGGGTGGTATTACCGCGTGCTGCGCGAAGGCACCGTGCAGGCAGGGGATGAGATCCGACTCATCGAGCGAAGATGGCCCAGCTGGACCATCGAACGCGTCCAGGAGTACTTGCACCGCGCGCCCGACAACCCCGAGATGAACGAGGAACTGTCACGAATTGTCGACATGGGGGACGAGAGCAGAAAAGCATTTGAGACCCGCGTAGCGAAGTTCAAGGCTAAGCAGAAGCGTGCAGCAAGCGGCGAAGATGAGGTGGCGGAGAGCTGGCGCGATTATAAGATTATTGAGAAGAAAGCTCAAACCTCGCGTATCACATCATTCGTACTCGAAGCTCTGACGCCCGACCCCGATGTCCAACCCGGCGGTGCCAAACTTGGATCGCATGTGCGTCTTAAGTTGCCCAATGGGCTGCTACGCTCGTACTCTATCGTCTCTGGGAATGAAACCCACTTCGAGCTTGGAATTGCGCTTGAGGAACCGAGCCGCGGTGGCTCACTGTACTTACATCAGAACACGAAGCAGGGCGATGTGATTCAGGTTGGTCGCATCACTTCGGATGTCAATCCTGCGGGCGCAGCCAGCAATCACGTCTTTATCGTCGGCGGTATTGGCATCACCGCTTTTCTGAGCATGATGGAGGCTTGTCGCCAAATCAACTGGGAGACTACACTGCACTACGGTGTCCGTACCACAGACGATATACCTTTCCGAGAGCGGCTCGACGGACTGAAGGAATCCGTCAAGCTTTACGACCGGAGCAAAGGTCAGCGCATGGATATCGGGGCCATCTTCCGGAACCTGCCATGGAACTCACACATTTATGTCTGTGGGCCTGGGCGTATGCTCGACGAAGCTATCCGAGAGGCGAAGAAGTGTGGCCTAGGGGAGGACGAGATACACTTCGAAGCCTTCGCTGCTGATACCACAGGCGACCCGTTCGAAGTGGAGGTTACCAACAGGGAAGGCAAGGTCTTGAAGGTAGGTGGCGAAGAGACGCTTCTAGAGGTGCTAAAACAACACTTCGAAGATGTGCCGAGTAGTTGCGAGGTTGGCAACTGCGGCACTTGTAGAGTTACCCTTAAGAGTGGGAATGTTGAGCATAGAGGCACGGCACTCACGGGAGTAGACAAGAAGGAGGCTATGTTGAGCTGTGTTAGTAGAGGTATTGGACGGATCGCGATTGAGATATAGATGGCCATGTGAGTAAGTTTCTCGACTACTAGTATGTGCTCGCGAGTGGTTATCGACAATAATTCGAATTAAACAGCAGCATTATTTGGCGCATACACTTGCTCACGTGCTCATATTCCGGCGCCCAACCGTTGCAATCGTGGAAAATTGGCAACAATAGCTTAGTTATCGCGACTCATGGCCTCACATGCTCGAGCTACCAGATCCTGGAATGTCGCCATCCGTACACATAGCGATTGCTCTAGTAGCTTCCAGATCGCGGCACACCTCTCCGACCCTCTGCTCGACTGACTTTATGCAATCAGGTCCCAGAATCATACGAAGATAATCATGGCCTTCCATGACAGCCTTCACAATCTCCCTCGCAGCTTTGTCCGGGTCCCCTTTAACCACGTCCGGCAGCGGGGTCGTCTTAACAGCCTGAGCTGCACCAACCCACTGCTCGACTGTAGTGCCCTTGTAACCCTCGCTGAACCCTTTGGTGCTTTCATACGCAACGGGGCTTTTGAAATTTGTCGTCCAGGTAGTGCGGAATGCACCCGGCTCTACGATCAAGACCTTAATTCCGAATTCCTCGATCTCCTTTTCGAGTGACACGTAAATAGCTTCAATAGCGGCTTTGCTAGCCGCATAGGCTCCCCGTCCAGGAAGGGACATGTATCTGCTCCCGCAAGATGGGTCCCGTTAGTCAGTAAGATCACAGATTATAACGACATATTGGCATACACTATACCACTGCTGATCAGGACGATGTTTCCACGGCGTTTTGCTCGCATAAATGGTAGAATAGCCCGAATAGCGCGGAGAGGCCCCCAAAAATTCACGTTCAGCTGGTCCTGGACTTCCTCTTCACTACGAGAGTCTATTAACAACAATACTTTCGCACAGGAGGCTACTGACCTCGTGTCTTCGACACCGCCGATGAATGCGTAGCCAGCATTATTCACGAGTACATCGAAGTCGTATTCTTCCTGGGCCTTGGCGAAATGCTTGGAAGAGTCTGGATCAGCGGGATCCAACTGCAACCAGATGCCCCCTTTTGCAGTGAATTCGGGGTTGGTCGCTTGAGCTCGAGCAACGTCTCGTGTCGCACCGATGACCTTTTGGCCAGCGTCGAGAGCCGCGATGCTAATGGACTGCCCGATCCCAGTAGATGCGCCTGTTACCAACCACGTGGAAACCCTTGTTTCTGCTGCCATTTTAATATCGTCGATGGTAGCTACTCGGCCTACTGTGGTCAACTGACTAAAGCGTAATCGGTGAGAGTAGGAGGTAATGAAGTACATGAATTGGGGTCACGATTTAGTAAAAGCTGTATTATATATCGTATGTATGCGCTTTTAGGCTATCGGTGCAAATAATACATATGCGACAGCGTAGGATTCAACCTTGGAAGTATGTCACCCACCCCGCCAGTATGAAGGATGACAGAACCAATGCCTTGATCGGCATTTCTATGTATAGTTGACATGTTTTGGCTAAAACACTGATATTCTCTTGTGTATGAAAATCGTGCTCGCCTTCTCCAAACGTCATTCTCTCTTCCCTCTATATAGCTCAGACCGACTGCACTTATAATCAAAGGTTTTTTGGGGGCCAGATGCTGATTTGGGGATTAATTATTCCTCGTTCTCATAATAAAGCACAGCTTACCCGCAGAACATCAGTAGTTGAGTGTTTTACGCGATGGTCTAGTCGGTTTAAGAAGGGTCAGAAGTTTGAACTTGTATTGATCTTGTAAAGCTGAACTGGTCCGCCCTGTCTCATCATTCCGAGTGTGCTATTGCACTTCTACTTCGCGTTACATTCGTCACTACTGCATTTTCAACCCTCGCGGAGGTAGAACAATACAAGGTACACACGACAATAGCGAATAAGGTTTCCAGGAAGCCGGAATGTTCGCCTCACTTTTCCTGTTCACTGCATTTTTAACCCTCACGGAGAGAGGAGGATGTAGAATAGACATCCATCTACCAATTAGACACCGGACCACGAGAGGAACTGTACTGCGTAGAGAGCCTCGTCTTATTGTAAGTAGCCCTTTCCAAATACCGCTGACTGCACTGCATTCTTAGCCGCACCGCAGCGCTTTTCCTAGTATTCGATTTCTCATCGTCGATATCGCGCCTATCAGTTCTACTGCGTTTTTAGCATCTGTCGAGGCTTGGGTGTGTGAGATTATACATTAGCTATAGACACTTTGAACACTGTTGTCAAACCGATAAACCCTTAGGGGGGACTCATTCATTGAATTGAAGGTTTGTCGTCGTGTTTGTCAAGCCGCTGTCGATTTATTCACTCTGGCCGAACGTCGCATTCCGTATTGCTCAATCGTACGCTTCGAATAGTCAGTGACGCCGGGATAGTTGGCAAAGACGGACCAATTATATAAAGCAAGCTGCCTATGTGGCCTACCTACACTACAGTGCTCGTAGGGGACACGAGACCCCACTGTTCGGTACTCTGTAATCTACCTAGGGAGAGACTCACAGCACGATAACGAGCAGACGACAATGCACGCTTGCGAATTGATCCCTATACACTCAAAATCAATGGCTGCAGTGCTTCATTTTTGACATGTAATTTCTCATATGTGTTTGGTGCAGCCAAATGTCCAGAAGGCAGACTTACGAGGTGTTAGCTCGCTCATAACTAACGGCTGGGTTGTATGGTCGGCCTATCTCAATATCCTCCGACACGACATAAGGAGCCTTTTTTCCGCAAACCTCGCTGCAGCTTATTTTGAAGGCAGGTATATAAATAAGTTTGTGACGGTGCTATCTCTCACGTGACGGCGCCAGTAAAACGGTGGCTTGGTCGCGCCAATTAACTTACGTGTTGGCTGCTCATGTTCGAAGCTGGTTCACCCGTTGGGGACCTTCAATGACAGCTAGCAGATCTGCATGCGATAGACGGCCTATTAAGGCGACCTGTTCGCGAATCATTGTTGTTGAACGTGCTCACCGCCCTTCGGATGGGTAGCCAAGCAGGAAGCCACATAAAATGTTGGTGGACTAGACTAGCCACATTCCAGCCACGGATGAAACGATACCCCGATAGGTAACTAGGATAGAACTTGAACCCTGCAACCTCCCGGGTCTATCTGGATCTATCTGGATCACACATCACCCACATGCAAATCCTGCGACTGTGAGCATTCAACCACAGGAACCTGCACAGGACTCCCAACCTTAGACAAGCCATGGCTGGTCTCATCAAGACGACGAGATACGGGCTGCTACAGAGCCCGACCCAGTGGTTGTTCGAGCACCAGATTGGTACGTATGCTGGACCCTGCCCCTGCGGACCACCGCTAAGAATTCACTAAAGGAGTTTCGTTCAATCTTATTCTCGCGCTTTTCCTCATTCACACGTCTCTGCCTCAAGAGCGATCGTGGACAACCAAGTTCTTCAGTCTGTCGGGCTACAATTCCGCGACAGGAAAGTATGCCATTGTGCACGATGACCTGTATTTCGTCGGGTTCTGCGTGGTGCTGTTCTGCGGTATCCGCGCCGGCTCTATGAAATATGTGCTCTCTCCGCTGGCTAGATGGTGCGGGCAGACCAACAAGAAACGCATCACGAGGTTTTCCGAGCAGGGTTGGATGCTCATGTACAATACAGTCTTCTGGACCTTGGGAATGGTACTAGCTCACACCCCAATTTGACTTTTATGACCGCGCTAACCATCGTCTACGATAAGTACATATACGCTACATCGCCATACTTCCTGAAGCTGTCCGAGCTATGGAAAGATTGGCCCGAGAGGGAGCTCACAGGGCTTATGAAGGGGTATGTGTTGGCGCAACTCGCATACTGGACTCAGCAGTTGCTCGTCGTCAATCTGGAGGCCCGGCGACACGATTACTGGCAGATGATAGCTCATCATTTCGCTACTATCACGTTGATAGCTGCGGCCCATGTGTACCACTACACGCGAGTCTCCAATCTAATTTTTGTCCTCATGGATATTATCGAATTGATATTCCCTGTAAGACGTCCGATCCACGATGGGAATTGACGCTGACTGCAGAGAAGCTTGCGAAATGCCTGAAGTGTTTGGGCTTCACTACCATTTGCGACGTTATTTTCGGCATATTTTTAGTTACGTGGCTCTTAACACGCCATGTATTCTACCTGATGGTGTGCTACAGCGTTTATCGCGATTCGCCTGACCTCATGCCAACGTTATGCTACCAAGGCCATGGAAACGATCTGCAGGGCCCGTTGCCTATCCCAGAGGGCTGGTCATATCTTCTGGAGCCTTTCCGCAACCCCGCAGGTATTGTCTGCATGAATGGGGGTATACGTATGGGGTTCTTGTCGTATCTACTTATCCTACAAGCCATCATGATCCCGTGGTCGTGGGCCATCGTTCGAGTAGCTATCCGGGTGGTGCGAGGAGATAGCGCCGAGGACGTCAGGAGTGACGACGAAGAGGAAGAGGAAGATGACGAAATTGACGGCGACGAGAAGAGCGAATTCGAAAACGGGCAGATATTCGAGGAAGTCGAGGCCGAAGTTATCGATTTCGATGCGTGGAAGCGCCGTCACGGTATCAGGGAGACAGCCAGGTCAAGCGGGGCGAGCATATCGAGGCATAGTGATCGGAAAGAGTTGTTGAATCGGATAGGATGCGAGAGACAAATTGAGTGAGCGGGTATCGCAGTCGTGTCGTTACATGTACGGCTCTCGGACGGAATATACCTTACGGTTCCCCATACATTGGATAATCCAATCGAAATTGATGAGCCTGAAGTATAGATATTCATGCCTATGTTAATTATCCACCTATATAGATAGCAAGCAGCTGGCCACTGTACTGGTACGAGGCATGAGTGAATTCCAAGTCCGCGCTATCCGGCGCCCGGACGGGACCGAGTCGGGATCCGCGGTCTCCCGGTTTCTATACGGCAATATGACTTGGCGCGTCAGGCATTGCTTTTCTCACGCTTAATTCCCGATGGGCAGAGTGTCCACATCTTCGTTGTAGCACTTCATGTCTTCACCACCTTTACTTATGAAGCACTGCGACGGCAGGACTCACACACTCCTTATCGCACGGTCTATTGCTATTTGAAGGGAGAATCATACAAGACGATCAAGATACCGAAGACTAGTCATACTAGAGGAGCTGGGACACACTCCCTATACTTAGGAGTACTCCGGTTTCATTTCGTAGATAGGTAAATAAATCATATCATAGAATCAATGAAGCGCAGGAAAGTCACGTAGTTAGAGTGCTAGGATTTAAACCATCTTTATTAGAGGTCTATGCTATAAGACGTGTTTTGTCGGTCTCACAACGACGGAGCATGGAGTATTGCTAGCTATCGTCATGGGGAGAATATCTGCCTGAGCGTAGGCAGGTAGCAGATAATGTCCAACTAGTGTGCCTCTTAGGCTTGTACTTTAACTCGTTCAATCGCAATTCCGGTACGTTGTCTCCATTCAAGGACAACGTCGTCAGGGACAATGAGAATATCGTCAATTATGGATTTCTCGTCCTCGACGGTTGATTTAAAGTATATCCCGAACAGCCCATCGCATGTGCCGTCCGGTTTAATGTGTTCCTTAAGGAGGCGACGCACCAGAAGCTGATTCAGTGCATTTAAGTCGATGTGATAACACCGGTAAAGAACTCGAACGCGCGGGGTTCAAGGTGCAGATTATTCAGACTCACCAGCCTGTATGAGAATGCGTCTAGAATCTGGCGCATGACTAATTCGTAGCAAGTCGTAACATGCGAAGAAGTGTTGAGGTCACCTCCGAAAGCAAATATAGGTCCACCATAAAAGCTTCGACACCTGATTCGGTCAATATCATCCGACATGCTTCTCAGGAAAGCTGAGTCCATTGTGATGTGCGGCAACACTTGGACCCAAGGATTCGTGTCGGACAGGAACGACTTATCCCTTATAACCTTGTCGCAAAGTAATATGAGTAGCCATGGCAATCCCATGTGTGCCCAGTTGCGTAGATGTAGCGGCAGGTTCGAGTTAATACGTTCGTTGATGATCATTGGCACGTCTTTGCCTTGTGTATTGGCCGTATAGTCGATTGTTATCCCAGCCCTTCCTAGACGACGGTGACGAAGCAGCGCAATCAGCAGAGTCAGAGCGCGTGTTGCGTCTATTGTGACTCTGCTTATTTGGTCATTCGCAGGAGGGGAGATTCCTGCCTCGATCCAGCAAAGACCCAAGTCAGTCCGGTCAGCTTTCATCATGAGGTAAAAAGTCTCCTCGGCTCGATCATGCCGAAGCGTCACGACTCTGTCGAGAGTGTGGATATCTTCGGTGCTAGCAGACGAACCACGTGTCTCTTGCAAGAACTCTAATTTGATGAGCTTATTGACATAGATGGAAACATGGTGTGGCAACTTTATCAGTTGCGACAGGATTCTCACCCGACAACCCTTCAGCATCCCAACAATAAGGAAGACTGTGACAAATGGGTCAACGAGTATTTGCCTCTTGGGCCGAGACGTGTCTCCCTGCTTCTTGAACCGGCAGAGAAGTGATGCATTATCCTTGTTTGCATGTCGCGTAAGGAGCTCTCGGCAATAGTCGATGTCGCCGATGCTCATGCTGCTCTTTGTCATTGATACAGTCCGTAAACCGGCACTGTAGACTTCTCTATTTTGTGGATCGACGTATAGAATTGCTCGTAGGTTCTTTATTTCACAATACACGTTTGTGATGCCAAAAGTAACGAGGAAGCTCGCGGGGTTATTTGCAGATGCAGCCTTCTTAACCGCTTCTTCCTGCTCAGTTGCGGTCAGCTGTATGAAATACCGATTCTCAAAGCTATGCGTTGGCAACCACGTTCCCAAAGCCTGTATCAAGGCCTCGTCACAAACAATCATCACATCCGAGTCTGGCATGGCAGTCGAGATGGTATCGAGCTCTGACGCAATTGCTCCAACTAGATTCTCGACATACTTGTCGTCTTGCTGGACCTCTACTTCGCGTTCCTCTGGCTGAGTACCGAAGATAATCGTAGCCTCATTGAATTGGCCATACCAACCGCTCTCTGGCTGTGGCTGGAAGAGGCATATGCGCGCCCAGGTCTTGGCCTGGTCTCTGAAAGCGGCCCATGCTTGGAGAGAAGCATAGATCGAATGATCCCATGTAGACGAATCAGGGAACAGCGCATCCACGATGATAACGTATCGTTTACCTGGCGCTGGTCTGTGGTTGCAATGCAGGAATTCCGCCCCTGCTTGGACATCAATCTTGACATCCTCGGGGTCCCCGACCAAGTCTTGTCCTTGTTGCAACGCCTGCGACGCCCGCGACATCTGCAACGTCCGCAACGCTATTCTCAATCGGGCAGCCTTCTGCTGAGTTGCTGCAAGTACAACAAAGTCGGCCTGCGATTCCTTGCTATTAGACCACTCGGTGGCTAAAGCTAGAAAGAGAGGGATTCTGTAGGACTTGTGTCCTTCTAAGAAGGTTGCGACACATCTTTCAACCGGACTATTCGTTAAACGACGCAATATAGCGCGCGAATACTGCTTTGGTTATCCATTACTTCGTATAATGGCTGCTGAGTAGATGCGCAGAAAGTCTGGGCAGTTAAGGAAGAATTTGACCTCAAAAGTTAGAACGTAGGTAGGGTTTGGCGTTACCTCTAGATAGGGTAGGTACGCATTAAGATATATCAAGTTACATGTAGTTCCATTCTACCAAGTACCTAGGTACCTATCTACCCGAGCAGGTTATTACCTAGGTAGGTATGTCACAAATCTTGGATTAGGTAGTAGGTCAAATATATTATACCAGGCTCACTGTAGACTATCTGCAGTACGTTATGTACCGCAGTCTGTAGTCTATGTTTAGCTACTGCACGGCAACACGCCTTGCTAACATATCTACCTAGGTAACCAGCACTTTGTCTAATTAGGTAGTTAATCCATTAACAATGCTGGAGTCTTGAATAATTTAAATGACACAAATGGGTTAACAAGATATAAGCTTCCATGTTGTTCCCTATATTCATGAATCATCTTGAAGTAAAAAATATAAAATTTAGCTGTAGCTTAGAATCTTATTGTTTGTTTATGTAACAATACACTATTTGAAACACAGCCATAATAAAATTTCGGCAAGCCAAAAGCTAGAGTCTATAATAGGTACTTACCTACCATTAAAACAACTAATGTCGGGTTATAACCAGGTATTAGGTAGTTACGGTAGTGTGCAATAAAGCCTTAAATGCCAGAATTAGGTACCCATCGCCGATAAACATGGACACCCGTGTATATTACATGTATTATATAGCCAGAACTAGCCTACTAAGGTGTATCAAACCCCTCGCGCAACAACGTTGATCTATAACTTGTCCTTGTGAGCGTGAGAATAAAATGATCTGTGCTACACTTTCATCGCTGCTTTCTACCTTAGTTACCTTGCCTTCGTGAATTAATTATATATATTTCTCGATCTAAAATATATATAAAGTTAGTCTTAACGTTAATTATAGGCTCGAGTAAACATTTTATAAAATACAAATATCTTTGCATCCTTTTTAGCTTTACGTTTTAATTGTTTGTTTAACGCCTCTTAAGTTACCTAGCTTGTAAAAATATCTTTTCCTTGCAATCGCCTTCGGCATCGACGAGCCGGTTTATCTATGAGGGAACGGGAGCGTGCTGTTGCGCCATTGGATAGTGTTAAACGCCTATCGGTGCGACAACGCATGCTCGGTATGCCCAGTACAATCCATACTTGGCGCTTCTTCATAAATGGCCGCTACCTACCTACTTTAATAATATTTAATAATTGTACGACCTTCTCATTAGTTATCCGCCAAGCCCGGACGCGCACTTGGGCCCAGAACATACTAACATCTATAGTAGGGATTCACTATGAAATACCTAGTATTGTTGATTAACTATACTGTCACTGCAATTGCCTCACATAGTGCACCAAGATAAAAACCTCAAAACATAACAGTGAAGCTGGCCGTGAATCAATCAAGATTGCCAATATCCAAGTAATTGTAACTTACCTAGGTAGATCAAGGTTGCCATTTTAGGATGTTGTCTACGATGGACACACGTTAGCGCTTCGCAATGTAGGTACCGTTTTGACCCTCAAGGTAGACTCCACCGTGATGAATCTGATTCGGGATGATGTCCTCTCGCCTAATATCAAGCCCATGTGGTCATCAACATGCGGCCGAAGATTCGGCAAGGGCCGGGTGCCAAGACATGTAGCGATGATTAATGTAGTACATATCACAGGAGAAATTCTTCTAGCGGATCCCAGCATCAGAACAACAATACGTGTTCTCCTTTCTTGCTGCACTGCCCATGCCTCGAAAACGGCTAAGATCGGCTAAGTGCCGCGCTGTCAAACATCTTACCGTCCTGTTTAAGCCTTACCAAGCCTGGCGGTCTACTGTTAAACTGCATTACTGGTAGTTTATCGGCCCCACTGGTACTCCTCCGGGTGGAACCCGAATGCCGGCAGTGCACAGATTCAAAGCAATCATGCCGGGGCCAAAGATTTCCAGTCCCACTATTTGAAGGCCCCTGAGACCACAATCTTAAACTACACGTTGCGGCTCATAGTGATCCTCGCATGCCAAGCTGATAACGGGTTGTCTTGAGGCTATTGCTGTTTTCTATTCTCTCTCCCTTGGCATCTTGGCATCTAAACATTTTGGCAGTTTCTTTCGACGACCTCCGAAAACATGAAAAATTCAGCAGCGCGCCGAAGCTGTACCCGCTTTCAGCTTGTCTGATTACTCGCTTATAAGCCAGCTTTGTTAACGACGTCTCAAAAAATCTTCTAAGATTGATTTCCAGGCCGAAATAGGGACCCAGTAATGAAACATGTTGTGCCTGAGCCGCCGCACTCTCTTTCGGGGGTACCGTGTTTTGTGATAGCTGGTCTCTTCCCGACGATCACAGGAGGCTGTGATACGGAACCTACTTCCAAACAGCAACCTGTCTTTTCTCTTGGCATGGTTTTGGTCCACCTAACTGATATCATCATGTGGCGATTTGTAACATCAATATCGCATTCCCCTTGCCAAGAACACCATGCTGTACGTTGGGCACAAAATATTGCTTCTCCCACTTTCTGCCTCTGTGGCTCGTTCCTACCTAGGCTTGAGAAACTCTGCTTCTTGAATGGGATCAATACTAAACCAAATGCCAGTGGAAATGCGCAAGAAGCTCATAATAGGAGGGTGCAAGTGGGGCAGCGGACTGTCTTGTGGGTGTTTTGAGGTCTTGCGAATGACCTAAAGACTGCCATTGCGCATACATCGTCAATGAGCACACGTGGTATCAAGAGAGCGATTTGTGTACTACGGCAGGCTACGCAAGCAATGCTTGGCTACAGGTTACCAAGAGCCACAGCACAGTAATTGTCACACATAACTATACGGTTCATGCGGGTTCTCCGCCGAGTTTTAAGGTTCAAACCGGCCTCCCCAGTATATTTAGCAGACTAATATCTTTCCTTCCGGCCCTCACTCGAAGTAAGTCGCAGAATCATACAATCCAGTTCTTTCGTACACTCACTAGGCCCTATTATTTATCTGATTTTGAGATTCTACTGTATTACATCAAGCATCATTGATCATTAGAGAGAGATAACTACACACAAGACATTCATCCGAGTCGACGGACACCATCACAGCCCCAATGAACACCCTTTCGCTTTCTTCTAGCAAGCCACCAGGCGGTCTACTTTTCCCTGTGGAAAACGACTCCACAGTCAACAGAAGACCTGACAGTCCCCTCGAAAACGCCCCCACGGCTGTGAACTCCAGACGCCAGAGTTTTGATATCGATGTGGAAGAGAAGGGTTCCCATGATGGCATCGACATCTATGACCCGAATAGACCAAAGCTAGGCTTTCGTCAACGTATACACCACTTTACCTGGGCATGGTTCACCTGGCCGATGAGCACGGGAGGCTTGTCACTTTGTAAGTAGTCCTGTTCGTCCATATAGTCCTTATGTGACTCGGTGGCGTACTTGGCCACTCTCGTAGGGTCGTAGGGTCGAAAAGTCAAAACTAACAATGCCTCTTCCAGTAATATACTCTCAACCTTATCAATTCCCTGGCCTGCGACAAATAGGCTTCGCTGTATACGTCACGAACCTTGTCATATTCACAACGCTCGTCGCCTGTATGATCACCAGATTTTGCTTACATCGCGACGATTTTCGTAATTCTATTACGCACGCTCGTGAAGGACTCTTTCTTCCTACGTTCTTCTTGGCCCTTGCTACTATCATTACTAGCACAGAGCGCTATGTCACGCCGGAAAATGATGTGCCCCTCCGCTGGCTGATCCTAACTGCATTTTGGGTATACCTGGCCATCACTCTCGCCCTAGCTGTCGGACAGTACAGTCATTTATTCGCGAAGCATAAGTTTGCGCTACAGACGATGATGCCGACGTGGATTTTGCCTATTTTCCCAATTATGCTAAGCGGGACCATTGCTTCGGTGATTGCTGAGTCCCAGCCGGATATCGCCGCCGTCCCAATAATCGTTGGTGGTTTAGCTGCGCAGGGGTTGGGCATATCAGTGGCTGTCATGATGTATGCACACATGATAGGAAGGCTGATGCAAGCGGGTGAGTTCACAAGGGTCATTGGTCGCTGTTCTGATCATGTCACTAATCTTTCTCAGAGCTTCCGAACCGAGAACATAGGCCCGGACTCTTCATGAATGTCGGACCTCCGGCATTTACGGCACTCGCGTTCATTGGCATGGCAAAGGGCCTACCCAACTCCTTCGACCGCGAGCAGGACGGTATCCTCGACGCTAACGTAATCCGAACATTTGCTCTCGTTGCCGCCATCTTCCTCTGGGGCTTATCATTATGGTGGTTCTTGATTGCCGCTGTCGCCGTGTTAAGCTCGCGGCCCAAGTATTTTGTGAGTAATTCTCGGTGCCGTTTTCTTGTTTTCGACCTTTATAGTACAAGCATTCCTTGCTGGGCGGAAACGGTGCCTAAAAGCTTCTCAAACGTACATAAATCATTCTCGAGATGGCTATAACTAACTCTGAGGTAGCACTTAGGCTGGTGGGCGATGGTATTTCCAAACACGGGCTTCATCCTAGCAACTATCTCCATTGCCAAAGAGTTTCGGAACCCACATGTCTTGAGGTTCGCCTCGGCGCTTTCGATACTGCTCGTACTAATGTATTCCTTTGTGCTCGTTTCTCACATCAGGGCTGTTGTGAAACAAGATATCATGTATCCAGGGCGCGACGAGGACGTGGAAGATCATTGACGAGCTAGTTCGGCCCCTCTTTCAAAATTGCACTCCCATCTTTCCTTCCATTTTCTTTTCTTTTCATTTTGATTTCCGGGTATTTCAGTCCTACAAGTGATGTTGACGAATTCTCCTGCTGGAAAGGTCAGGAGACCGATCAGGTTCATAGATATAGACTAGAGTTTGCATAGAAGGCTACATAAAAGCAGATTACATTTCAGCACTATAATTTATTCTTAGCCCACAGACAACAGTGTCAGCTATTGGAAACTTTGGGAATTCTGCGTCGCGTCGCCACAAACTATCGCATGATCCAAGATTAACACAGAGTGAAATCCATGAGACTGAGAAATTTCTATGGAAGTATGCCAATGGGCACTATCTCTATGTGCCAGGCCCATTGTCCCTGAGTGATTCAGCGCCCTATCCAATCTCCTGAGTTATCTAAGTGCGACTATTGACCGGCGTCTCTTTTCTTTCGATCTGCTCTACCTTCCATTGATCTATAGATGTCACGGATACCTACAGGGGTCTAGGGAGCTCTTTTTTCGTATCGTATATATTATATGGAAGTAAGTGAGCCCACCAGACTGGCTGACCCGATCTATATATATATAGTCTTACGGCTTACGTGAGATTACGTAAAGCCTTATGTACGGGCTTACGTGATCTATATCTCCGTGATATACCCCTGATCTTTTTGCCTCGGGCTAGGAGATTTATTTCTCGCGGAGCTTTTTACGGGAAACTCGTTTAAGGCTAAAAATTACTTATTATTACATACTGAGCGCGCCTTTCAACTTGTATGCGCTGCCCAGCCTTTATTTTAACGGCGTCCCGAGTTTATAAAAGGTCTATAAAGTAGCGTAATCTACGAATATATAAGCGCCGGGCTCTTTAGCAAGCGTTTTCGACTAGAGACCGCGTATTTTTTTAATTCTTCCGGTTTATTTACGCTGATTTTAACACGTAAAGTTTTCGATCGGCTACTTTTTACTTGTTTTTTTGTTCGGGTAGTTAGCCTAGTCCTATAAAAGCTAGCTTTTAAAAACGCCCTCGCGGAGATCTTTTTACTTATTACTTTTATACCGATTATATATAGCAAGCTTTTAGCCGCCGGTAGGTTAATTGTTTCTTTTATACTTTTTGCTAAAAAGCGCGTAGCATAGTTTTCGGTACGTACAAGGGGGCTACGGGTGTTTTTTACCCTTTTTGTAAGAGCAAGGGTAAAATTTTCGCGGACCCGACGATTTTTTACCTAAAGTCGCGTAAGTGCTAAGAAGCGAGGGATAGCGCTCGTGCTAATTTTTCGCTTGTTTTAGCTATACGGTAAACTATTTACTATATTCTTTAAAAGTAAGCAAGCGTACTCCTGAGGCCTTACCGAGCGCCTTATTTTGTAATAACTTGTTTAAGCGCGTATAAGCTTAATCTAGAGAGATTTTTACTTACAGTACAAAGAGATAATTTTATATTTTTATGTAGCTTTGAGCTTTTAGGACACTAAAAGCACGCGCTTTTATATAAGCGTTAATTTATTGCTTATGCTACGCTTCGGGTGGGATTTTTTCGGAGATAGCCCGCGTAATTACTTTTATATACTCTGTACAAGCGGTACTAAAAGAACTTTTCGCCGAAAGGGCTACATGTTTTTTTAACACTTTTATAATATTATATATAGTTGGCTTACGATCGGGATATATAAACTAGAGCTCCGCAAGTGTAGACAAGAGGAGCGTAAAATTTACGGTCCGAGTAATCCAGCTTTAAAGCGCGGTATAGCTGTTTGATCGGCTTGTTTACTTTACAGTAAGCCTAAGATATTTTTTTTGCTCCGACTTAATTAAGGCCGCGATTTTTACGCCGGTGGCTACCTTCGGCGCTTAGGGCTTTTGCTTAAGGTTTTTTACAGGGTTTGGGAGAGCAGCCCACGCTTTATGCTACGTTTTATACTTTGCCGCACGGCGTATGTTTTTTTGCTTTTGTATACGCCCGTATATAGGCGCTTCTGGCAGGCTAGTTATATGCGTGTGGGCGTTACTAGGGAGCGGCTTATTAATATTTACGTAGCTTTTTAACCTCTTAAAACGTGCAGTAACGTTTAGCTAAGTGTACTAATTAATCTAACTAGCTTGATCGGTTGTAAGTCGAGGGCTTGCTATAGCCGCTACGGTAAGTTCTGCGAAATTTAAAGTTATAGATATATTGAATAAGGTTGTATAGTAAGCGGACAAGCTATATATTTGTTAGCAATTACGTAAATAGTTAACTAGTAGATCGGCAGCTTTAAAAGCGTAGTAGCTAGCTTGGAGTGCGAACCGGGCTTATAACTGTCACGGATATTTATAGGGGTTTAGAGAGCTTTTTTTTCGTATCGTATATATTATATAGAAGTAAGTGAGCCCATTAGACTGGCTGACCCGATCTATATATATATAGCCTCACGGCTTACGTAAGATCACGTAAAACCTTACGTACGGGCTTACATGATCCACATCTCCGTGACAATAAACCCTCAACAACAGTTATAGTCTAAGGCCTTCTTTGCTATGGTAGAATGGCTAGAGCTCGATGAATTGAGGTTTAGATCGTGAATAATGCACCGAAAGTTACAAGGCGCAAATATGTGGCGCTATTCCCAGCTCCCTTGTTACCAAGGACCTTGACAGCTCTTTCTACCACATGAACTCAGAAGGTCACACGAGTAACGGCTCGAAGTTGTGCTTCCCAGTACAGCAACTAAATCAATGTTCTTTTTCGATACGTAATAATCGAAATTTAAGACGGAGAAAGAACATGTAACAAGGGCTTGATTTCAAGGGTTTGGAATATAGTTCAATTTAACTAATAATTCTCTTTAGGTCTTAAGGTCCATAGTTCTCCTCCTATTCAGTCGGAAAACCTGGCCTCTATTTATACATAAATTTCCCGAGGGTCTTCCCCTCAAAATATAAGTAGTTTAAGCTTCTATACAGTTGGGTCCTTATTGTTGGTCTTCGTACATATACAAGGTCTCCTGGTGACCTGGAAGCCCCCAATAACATCCTGTATTCTGATCTCTTGCCTGGAACAAAGTCTTAGCAATAGATCCGTGTAACAGAACGTTTCTTAGGCGCCTATCGGTCCGTAAGGTAATATATGTTCGTATGCCACGGCAGCGATAGGTATGGGCGAACAAGGCCCTGTCGGAGGTGCTAATGGATATAATGCAATAAATTGGGAATTCGAGGTGCGGAAAGTTTCGATCGCAACTCTAAGCAACATAAAGTTAGCCGGGTTCAACAACGGTTAGAATTGAAGAAACAGAGCTCAGTGAAAAGATATGCGTGAGTTGCAACGAAAGGACCACCATGGAATCTTTGGGCGTCCCCCCAATGGTACGAAAACGGCCACACCGTTAAGAAGCTGTAATAGCAAGCGTAATGCAAGAATTGCGATATATGCGACCCAAGCTGTAACTCGAAAACGGTTTGACTGGGGTATGAAGGCGCCTAAGCAGTAAAATACAGGAAACAGTTGAGTTTTTTAGATAGTAAGGCAGTAGAATAGGTATGGCGCTTGGTAGTAGATGAAACAAAGGCTACACAATATCATAACCTTCAAGGTATCAAGTCTCCTCTTGAATACCATGCCTACCAATGCTTAAGGAATATGTTGTGTACGTAAACATAGGTTTACCTGAGGCTAAATAAAAACAACCTTAGAACACAATGTTTTATATAAGTATAAGCATAAGATTAAATATATTACATAGCTAAGTAATTATTAGCTTAAACATATTATATCTAAATAAGCTTATATTAAACCCGCTTTATGATTTAGCTTAAACTAAATAAGCTGTGTATTTAAACCTTAATGTGCTATATATTAATATAGGCTAATAGAATCAGTGGGATTTGTTGTGTAAAATCTCATATTTAAAGCACAACCTAAATACCTCTTTCCTTGACACATTTATGTTCTCATAGCGTGCTTTATCAATCCCAACGAGAAAAACAAGGCTGGAGAGCTGCGACTGTACACCGATTGCGGGATGCCCATTCTACCGGGAGTCCACCAACCGCCTGAATGGCAGCACCTACATAACCCCGAGTCTCGAGCACTGTAGAGTTATGAGTATTTAGGTTGATGAACCGTATATTGTATTATTTAAGGAACTAAGTCTAGGATAGTGCGATGCGGTAGTACTTTTACTTATATAGAAGATATGTATGGGGCGAAGTACCCAGCTACTAGATTTACTAGCCTCCTTAATTTTAATACTTTTACTTAAACTATACGTATTTTATATAAAGTTATTATAAGCTTTTTTTTATAACTATTCCTTGTTATATTTAAAGTTATATATATTTTTTAAAGTATATATTATTGTTAAAATTAAGCGATTTTAATTAAATATAATAAGTAATTAATTAATATGTTTTATTATATTATAAAAGTTCTTTTGTTTTATATTAAATAAGTATATATAAATAATTTATATTATATAAACCGTTATTTTAACTTTTTAAATTTAATATACCTTTTTAAAAAAAATTATGTAAATAAAGTTTTTTATAAAATAAATATTAAAAATAATAGAATTAATTTTAATTATTATAATATTAAAAAAAAGTATAAAATAAGCTAGGATAAAAGCTTTAAATAATAAACAAAATATATATAATTGTTTTTTATTCTAGCTTTATTTAAGGTTATTTAATCTTAAATAGTTTAATTTACTTTTTAAAAATAAGTTTTTTAAAGCTTTTAAACCTTAATATTTTTTATTATTTAATTTTTTATAAAAGTAATATTTATTAATGCTTATAAGCTTTAATTAATTAAAAAATTAATTTTATTTATCCCGGCTAAAAGCTTTTGTTAGTTTATTAATAATTATATCGTTTATTAGTATATAAACTATTTATAAAATATTTTTTTTAACTTTTTAACAAAGCTAATAATTATAAATATTTACGTAATAAAGTTTTGTTTATAAAGTTATTATTTTTTTTATAATAAGTTTAATTGTTTGCTAATTATTATATTAAATAATAATATATTAATTATTTATAATAACTTTTAATTTTTTAATAAAGCGGTTTATAAATATAGCCTTTTTAATAGCTTAAGCTAATATTAGTAATTTAGCTTTAGTAATAAAAGTAGTTATTATATTTTATTTGTTTGTTTATTATTTAATTATTTTTTTAAATAGTTTTATTATATATATTTATAAATTTTTTTAATTAAAAGTATTATTCGCGAAAAATATATTATTAGTAATTTTAAAATTATTATTATTTTTAAATTATAAAATATAATATTAAGTTCGATTAAAATATTTAAGTAATTAATCCGTTAATTTATAATATTAAGGTTTTAAATTTAAAAAAAATTATAAAAGTTTTAAAGTATTAAAAGCTATATTAAGCCGGGTAATTATAGCTGTATATATAATTAATTTTTTTTTTTTTTAATAAAAGTATATTTTTTGTTTAATAGCTAATTTTTTATAAAAAAGTAGTTTTATTACTATTATTAAAATATATAATAAAAATAAAAATATATTTTTTAGCTTAGAAATTTTTTTTAAATATAAAGTTTAAAACAGTTAAATAAATTATTTTTAACAATTTTAAATAATTTTAACTTTTAAAAACTATTAAAAATTATTATTATTAGTTATTTAATAAGCTTATTTAAGCTATTTTACAGCTTTTTAAATAAAAATCTTTTAGTTTTTTTTATAAGCTATAATAATATTATTTATATAAATAAATATAAGTATTTTTTTATATAAATAATAGTAAAGCTTATATAAAATAATTTTATATTTTATTTTTATAAAAGTTAAAGTTAACTTTTTTTATTATAATAAAAATAATTTTTTTAAGCTATATAAAGCTTTATTAAGTTTTAAAACAGTTTAAAGCTTTTTATAGCTAAAAAGTATTTTTATATATATATTTTTTATTAAGTTTTATATTTATAAACGTATTAATAGCGTTATATTATTTTAGTTTAAAATTAAACTTAGCTATAATAGCTATAAATATTTTAAAAAATTTTCCGGTAAAAATTAATATATATATAGCTTTTATAATATTTTAAAGCTATTAATCTTTTTTAACTATTAATTTTGTTTTATATTTTAAATAATAGCTATATTTATTAAATTTATATATATATACTTATATATAGCTAAATATTAGTTTATTTTAAGTAATATTTATATTA